>MU223715.1:85954-96859 GCA_018584345.1 Thuja plicata | reverse complement strand
ATTTGGCCCTTGCTAGTAAAAATATATTCATTAAATTTAAATAGATTGAAGTGGCTTATATGACACTTGATGAAGATTTTCTATTGAAAATAGCATTGGTCCACACTATTATCATGTAACAAAATTGGTAAAGGCATGAAAAACTAATTTTATATTTAAACTTATCGTATTCTCTAAATGATTGAAATGTGCTAAGGCTTAGTGACTAACACTCATTCCCTCTTTGCATCTCCATCTTGTCAGTGTGAATTTTCATCATTTCCTCATATTCCTTGTGTAAATTTATAATGTTTAATAGATTTCTTTCTACAATATTTTTTTCTATGCTATAACGAATTTTAATTTGACATTTATATTTATGTTTTTTTAAATAACCATATATTGGTGGTTTAGATTTTCTTTTAAATGAATTAACTCTTTATTTCAACTATTTCAAGTTGATTTCAATGTTAGTAAATTGGTTTATTTTATAATATTAAATTTAGCTTTTGCTGTGATTCTCAAAACATTTTAAAAAATGAGACGAATTTTATTTAATTTTTTTTTATATAAGAATAGACACATTATTTTGTAATGAGTGCAATGAATTATTTTGTCTCTAATAAATCAGAGGATAGTTGAATATTATTAAAGGATACAAAATAAATTTAATATAAAGTTTATCTAGACAAAATTTTAGTTTAATATGAGGTTATATAGAAAATGATAATTGTGATGTATATAATAATTCTCATGTTGTCAAAATCATTAATCGACAGATGAAAATTATTTGAAAAAAGTTAGAATTTTAGGTTCTGTATTTTCTCACATTTTGCGTTATTCTCCTCGAACTATGTTCCTTGGATGCATGTATCCACACTTGGTAGGCGATGCTGGTGAGATCTTTTCATTATTTAACTTGTCATTTATGGTTTTAATTTTTACATTTTATTCCTTCAGCACTAGTACGGTCTCTAACGGCCTCCCATAGAGCCTGTGTTAGATGTCATTAATGAACCCGTAGGGAGTAATAAATCTGCCCCCTCTTCCCATATGGCTAAGTCTTTTTCTGAAGCCATGATGAAACCCACCCAACCTGTTGCCCCTGGTGTGAATTTTGTGTGTTGTGGTGAGAATGGAACCAACGAATCCGGTAAGGCCCTTGAGCTTGTTCTGCCACCTCTCTCTATTTCTCCTAGTTCTGAAATGGTTGATGAAATTGTTAAAGAAAAGAATAGATTGAAAGACTCTGCTATTTTATTTTTTGCATTTGAAATTGATAAATGCCCTATTAGAAGGTTTTTAGATGATTGGTTTCACAATTTCTGGAACTTGAAATTAGGATTTCACATCTCCTTCTGTAGATAGATCCAAAAAGGGTTGTTTATTATTTTCTTTGCTAACCCTAATTCGCATGCGGAGGTTTTGAAAAGGCAATATTGGTGGGTTGGTAACACCTCCTTCCACGCTCTTGCCTAGACTCCAGAAGCCATACATGAAGAAGTTTTAGCCCTATCTGCTCCTAGATGGATTCTCCTTAAGAAAGTTCCCCCATTTCTCTAGCGATTTTTCCCTCAATTGTTGGAACCCTTGGGAAAAGTGGTCAGGATGGACTAAACTAATCGAATTTTCCCCCATATGGATGCTAGGGCACTTATCTCGCTTAAGCCAGGCATTGACATCCCTGATACTCTAGAAGTTAATATTTCCAATGATCTTTACTCTTGCCCTATCGAGATCCTTGGTGACCTTAATGCCTGCTTTCTATGTAAGCATGAAGGTCACCTAAGAAAAGACTGCCCGGTTATTAATTGTAAACAACCTTCTTCCAAGCCACCCACTTCTTCTTCTGTGGATACCTCTAGTAGGGTTTCTCTTGCGACCAATGCCTCTCATCAGCCTGAACATGTTTTTCCTTCCTCTGCTCCTCCCCAGATTCCCTCTCATAGTCCCACCACCCACGAAACTACCACGCCTTCTGCTACTCCCCAATCGGTTGATAATGAGGATGGTTTTCAAACTGTTGTTAAGAAGATTAATAAACATAGAAGAAAAGATTCTCTGTAGGCTGTGACCATTTCTTCTGGTACTTCTCCCACACCCTTTTCTATTGTGCTTGATGTCACCCCCAAACTGCTTCCACCAAAACTAATTCACCACTTGTATCATATTCCAATATCTCCCTTGTGATGTGCGACAATGCTCAATTTACACAAGGGCAAAAAAAAGGTTTTTAAATAAGTTGATGATGATTATATTTTTGAAACTATCCCCGCGAATACTTGTATTTCCTATTATAAGCATTGTTATATTTTAATACCCCAAGATATTGACTCCACTAAGAATCTCAATACGGATTTGCACTTGGAGGTTACCACTCTGCTTAATTCTAAGGATGGGGATTTAGATAACTCTAATGATTTTTCCAAAGCTAAAAAAAGAAGGCGTCCTCAAGGTTCAAAAAACAAAAATGCTTCAACTAAAAAAATTTTGGACAACCTCGCTGGTCCTATGGCTCCCTTTGTTGGTGCCATGAACTTCACTTTCCCCCCCCCATTTGGTTCATCATGAGTTGTATTTCATGGAATATTAGGGGTCTTGAATCCCAGGATAGAAAATTGATTGTTAAGCGATGTTTAAATGCGTTTAATTCCTTAGATATTCTGATGTTGCAAGAACTTAAAGCTACTAGTTTAATGTTGGATGTAAATCTTGATTATATTTGGAAAGATGCAACTAAATTTCACTCCAATCATCCCAGAGGAAGGGGAGGGTTGGTATTCTCATTAACCATAAATGGTCTAAATTAATCTTGGATCATGGTATTTCTCCGTGTAATAGAGCATTGTGGGTTACTATCAACCTCCAAGGTTTAACCATTGGCATCTGTTGTATATATGCCTCAAATCACTTTAAAGAAAGAGTTGATCTTTGGGATTTGTTTTCCTTCCTTCCTAACATTCCTTGGATATTTGGTGGGGACTTCAATATGATTGAATCCTAGGATGACAAAAGTGGTGGCCTCCCCTTCACCTGGAAAGACGTAGATACGGTTCAATGGAATAGGATGAAACATAATAAAGATATTTTTTATCCTCTGTTCGGTGAAAGGAACTCTAACCCTAGCCTTCAGTATACCTGGTGCATTTTTCCGAATGGCCCCTCTAGGATCTACTCAAGACTTGATCGATTCTATGCCAACAAGAATTATTTTTGCTTTATCACTGATAAAAAATGTAATGTTGTTACTGTCTCTCTGACTGCCCTATCGGATCACTATCCTATCTCAGTTTGTATTACTAGAGTTAATAAATTTATTCAACGGATCAAGCAGACTAACCCCAAATTCATTCTTAATACTAGTCTTCTGCATTATGAGGACATTTTGGCTTCCATTAACTTAATTACACTCATCAACAAGAACTTCCTCACCTCCCTTTCTCGTATTGGTAGATGGAACCATAATATCATTTCTTGGAAGAATCTTCCGTAAACCATTGGGAGGAAGAAAGCCAAGGATTCCAAATTCTTAAAGAAAAATCTCTCCTCTGATCTTTACACTACCAAGATTAACATTCATTCTAATCCCTCTAATAGAAACCTTGTGTACCAAGTTTTCAAAGAGAAGGATGATCTTTACACTACCGAGATCAACATATCAAAATGAAAGGTGTTGTTAAATTATATATCGTGCCCACTGGCTTAAATTTGGTGACAGAGGGTTAAAATTCTTCTTTAACCTCATTAAACAAAAATAATCTAATGAATCTATTGATAGACTTCTCATTAATGAAAATGAAATTGTTGACACTGATAATATTAAAAAGGCTTTCTCCCACTTTTACCAAGACCTCTTTACCTCTAAAGATAATGATGAATCTAGGACCCTGAGAGATAAATACAGATCTCTTAGTCCTACTCATTTTCTAAACAAGCACTCTATTATGTTGAGTAAAAACATAACTGTTGAGGAAATTTAAAAAATCATCAATACCTTAAAAGATGACAAGGCCCCTGGGCCCAATGGTCTCTCTATTGAATTCTATAAAGCCAACATTAGTTAAATGTGTAATGACCTCCATGACATCTATTCTAGAGCCCTTTAAAGTGGCTCTCTGGGAGGCTTTATAAACAGAGGAATCATCAAGTTGATCCCTAAATATGGTGATAACACTCTCATTAAAAAATGGAGGTCTATTACTCTTCTTAATGTCTCTTATAAAATTATTGCTAAGATCCTGGTCCTCAGATTGGAGAATATTCTGCCCAAGTTTGTCTCTTCTACTCAAACTGGCTTCATCAAAGGTAGGTACATTCTAAAAAGTCTTAGTACTAGCTGGGAAAAGATGAATTTGGATAAATACTCTCAACAAAATATGGCTTCATTTCTTCTACATTTTTAAAAGGCTTATGACAGAATTGAATGGGGATTTATTCTTATGATGCTTGAGGTTTTTGGCTTTCCTAGGTACTTTTGCAATAATTTTTAAATACTGCTTCAGGATGCTACTGCCCAAGTTGATGTGAATGGCTCCCTTTTCGATCATTTTACTCTAATTAGATCCTCCTTGGCCTTTCTCTTTTTGTGATTGCCTCTGATTCCCTTTCATATATTCTTAGAGACAACACTATTTCTCCTTGTGTCAAGGGTGTCTCTTTACCGGATGACTCTGACTTGATTAATTGTCAATTTGTTGATGACAATACTCTATTCTTTGAGCTCATTGAAGAAAATTTTGAAGTTTTACATAACAAGCTTAGTTTCTATTGTACTATATCTGGTGCTCACCTCTCTCAATCCAAATCTATTATCCTTGGCTGAGAGGACTGACCTTCTGATTGGATCTATAAATATGGCTATCAATGAGATGGCCCTCAGAAAGTTGTCTGATATCTTGGCATCCCTTTCTCTATTGAACCATCTCTTAAAGATATGTGGTTTTGGATTAAATAAAAAATTAGTAATAAGTTGTCACAATGACATACTAGATCTCTTTCTTTGGCTGGCAGAATTCAGGTTTGCCAAAAAGTTCTCTCTTCTTACAATGTGTATTACTCCTCAGCCTAGATAACTCCTCTTCTTACAATATGTATTACTCCTAACCTGGCCTTCCATGATAAAAACCTCCTACATGGTGAAAGGTCAATTTGGTGAAACCTTTGCCTAAATGGAAAACCCCTCGCCCTCTCCCAAGGATGTTCTACCAAGTCTTGGGCATTTCTCAACTCATTGACCTCTTTGAGCATGACAAACTTATCTCCTGGGATGCTCTTAGATCTGAATTTAACATCTCCCAGACTTAGACTAAGACTTATAATATGATTATCAAATCTTTCCGTAACTTACCTAATACTTTTCATGTGGACTGCCACATATTTCTCGATCTTAAGAGGCCCAATGGTACTATTCTATCAAAAATTAAAGCAAAAAATATTTACAAAAATATTGCTCATAATGACCCCATTATTAAACATGTGAACAATCTTTGGTACTCTGATTTAGATGTTGGCTCTTGGAAAAATACTTTGATATTCTTTGGAAAAGCCCGATTGATCCCAAGATCAAGTGCTTTCAGTGTCTTAAGATGCTTGATAGACTTCCTTTGAGAAATGATAAAATATTTATTGAATTTTGTAATATATGTAAGATGCCTGATTCTTGCAGAAATATCTTACTTGATTATGCTATTGCTAAGAAAAATTGTCTTAGGTTTTGTAGATCTTATCCTAAACATGGAAACATATTTGAGATTATCAAAGGATCCATCTCTGGTTTGAAAAAGGATACTAATATATTTTGGAATATTCTCTCCTCTAACATTTTATGGTAGATTGGCAATGATAGAGTGGATTGGAAATTCCTTTGCAAAGTTTTGTCTACCTTTGGATTCTCTATGAAAGTGATTGGCCTTATTAAGAAAATCATTGGATCCCCTTCTATTTCGGTGTTGGTGAATGGATCTACCTCTAATCTCTTCTTTCCTTCAAGAGGTCTCCACCAAGGAGACCCTATTTCTCCCATCCCTTTTGCAATCATGGCTGAAAGCCTTGGGAGAATGTTCTCTAAAGGGCTCTTGGAAGGGAAGATTCTTGGCCTTCTCCCCTCATCCTCTTGCCCTCCCTACTCCCAAGAGCAGTTTGTTGATAATACTATCCTTATGGGGTCCTCCTCTATTAAAGTAGCTATAGCTATCAAGAAAGCCCTTGACACTTATTCCTCGGCTATTGGTCAGCTTATTAACTGGGATAAAAGATCCCTTTTCTTCATCAACACTCCCCCTGATCGGCAGAAGAGAATGGCGACCATCCTAGATTATTCTATTGTTGTTCTCCCCTCAAGCTATTTGGGTCTGCCTTTGGGTAGTGAACCTCTTGATTCTTTCTGGATGGTGATTGTGGACAAGTTCAATAGAGAACTTGCTGGTTGGAAAGGTTCCCTCCTCAGCAATGCTGGTAAAGTTCTACTGCTCAAGAGCTCTCTCCAAAAACTCCCAGTTTTTGCCTTGAGTATTTTCAAAATCCCTTCCAAGATTGCTGATATGATTGAGAAAATTCAGAAAAGATTGTTATGGTCTGGCACCGAAGTGAAGGATAGTTTCCATCTAGTCACTTGGGAAAAGGTGTGTAAGCCAATCAATCTTGGGGGTCTTGGCATCAGAAGAAATAAGGACATTAATATAGCTCTCCTAGCTAAGTAGTGCTGGAGAACTTTTGGAGAAGAGAAAGGTTGGAACAAAATTCTTGAGTCCAAGTATCTTTTTGATACTCCCTCTATTGATTCTTTCCTCTCTTCTCCCCTTGCTGTTTAGGGCTCTATGATTTGGAATAGCATTTTGAAGGCTAGACCCTTAGCTGCTAAAGGTGCCCGATGGAAAGTTGGTAATGGGTAGAAAATTAATTTTTGGGAAGATCCATGGTTTAGGGATAAACCTCTGATCCAGTACCCTGGCATGGATAACTTTGTGGAGATGTATAAATTCAGAATTGGTTGTAAAGAGGTGGATTACTAGAGAGAAAGTAAATGGATAAACCTGTGTGATATTGATCCCATCCTGAAAAATATTAACATGGATCTTTCTCCCTGGTCTGTTAAAGCTAATAAATAAGATGAGCTAATATGGGCCCCTAATCCTAATGGTACCTTCTTTTTGGCCTCTACCTATTGATGATCTCCCCCAAGGAGGAGGAGCCCATAGGGGCAAAGGTTTGGTTTCCTTCTCTGATCCCCAAAATTAACTTTTTTTACTGGCTTTTTATTCAGGACAAAATCCTAACTACTGAGAATCTAAAGAAAAGAGGATGGATTATCCTTAATAGATTCTATCTCTATATGAAAGAAGCTGAGACCTCTTCTCACCTTCTGCTTCATTGCCAGTTCGCTAGGGATACTTGGAAGGTGGTGTTACATCACTAGAAAGTTAGTTGGGTGTTCCCTAATACAATTCAAGAATTTCTAGAACAATGGAGATCCCATTTCCAAAACCAATTGGGAAAAATTGTTTGGGATTTTACAGGCCCTCATGTCATATGGATGATTTGGAAAGAAAGGAATGACAGGATATTCTGAGACAAAAAATCTACTCCTCTCTTGATTGGATCCAAAATTATCAACAACATTATTGAAAATACTAAAGTTGTTGTTGAGTTAAAACCTAAAATTCTGGAAGGGATCAATGATAAGGAGATTCTTCAGAACTTGGACTTCACCTCCAAGTATAAAGCCCTTATTTCTCCCCGTGATTCTGCTGTCTGGAACTCTCCTCCTCCTGGTTGGCTCAAAGTGAACTTTGACGGAGTGGCCAAAGGTAACCCTGGTATTGAAGGATGTGGGTGCATTGCTATAAATTCAGAAGGAAAGTGCATTGTTGCCTCTATTGTTCCAATTGCATCTCAAACTAGTCATATGGCCAAAGCAATGGCGGCCCTTCATGCTTGCAAACTTGCTAAAAGGAAGAATTGTTCAAATTTGTGGCTGGAAGGGGATTCATTAAATACTATAAATTGTATAAATGGTATTAAATCTCCCTCATGGAATGCCAGTCATATCTTTGAAGAAATAAAAATTTAGATTGATGGCTTCGACATCACCTATGCCAGTCATGCCTTTAGAGAGTCCAACTGTGTGGCTGACATCATGGTGAATGTGGGTGCCTTTAGTGATGACGTCAGATACTGGAATGGATATCAAGGGTTAAATATTGATATCGTTAATCTTGTAAAGTATGATCAAATCTGCCAAAAACCCAGTAATATCCCCAATAATGATGACAAGAAAGGCTAGTTCACAAAATCACCTCAATTTTGAGCTTCGCATGCATGACAGAAAGTGCATTAATAATAGCACTTATGGGAGAAGTGTTATCATTTCTATTAAAATGTGACATTTAACCATCATTCATTCGCTAACTTCTCATTCCACTTTCACTCTGTGGTATTTTGATCTCTGGTTTTCTGGCAGTATGGGAGGAAAGTTGAAAAGGGAAGAACCGTCAGTCTATAAATGGAAGAAAGATGTCAAAGTCTGGAAGAGACTCAAGGAAGGAGGGGTTATAGAGTATATGGAGAGACTCCATGGAAATAATAAGGACATATCCAAAGAATTTGTAGACAGTTGGGACAATGGCCAGGTAACTCTGTGTGGTAAGACTTTTTATGTGACGGAGAAACTTATCTCTGAAATTATGGGTCTTAAGATGTCTAGTCTTAATTACTATAGAGGTGTTGTCATGGCTTAAAATTCTGCTAGAATGTATCCTAAGACTAAGGTGGAAAGAGGTCTTCTAGTCAAACAGTCGGGTGATTTCTTCCCGCGGGATCATATGAAGCTCTTTTGGGCTAAAGTTGTTAAAGTTATGATGCAGTATTTTACCCTAGATGGTTTGTATACTAGGGTTTACAATTTTCATTTCATGTTGGTTAACCATTTCCATTACGAAAGGAGAATCTCTTTCCCTTTCTTTCTTCTCAATTCTCTAGAAAAAAGTATCTGGGAGAACAAAAAGAATGTTGCCTCGCCTATTCTCCATGATGGGCTTATCCTGTTAATTTATGAGCATGCTAAATTTAAGATGGAGGGTAAACCTAAGGTGGAAGACTCGAATAGAGGCAAGAAAGGTAAAAGACCTATGGCTTCTGAGAGTAACACTCCTAGGAAAAAGAGGAAGGGTAAAGCCAACACTAGTGGAGAAGTGCATGTCAAGATCCTCATGGAGGAGGAAGGCATGAACATGGACAGTGAAACTGAGGCTAAGGATAAGGAGGAAGTGCAAAGGGTAAAAGGGGACGTTGATAAATTCCTCTCTGAGGAAACTGGTATGGAAACAGAGGAAGACACTGAATCCCTTGGGCAAGATGTAACGGGATCCTCCAAGAAGATGGAAAATGACAGTAAAGGCAGCTTTGAGGAAGTGGAAATGGAGGGCCATGACAAGAATACTTCTCGGGGTGCACCTACGGCTTTGGAGGTGGAAAGCCATAATTCCCTTGTTAAAATGCATAGTGAGCCGAGTTTGAAGACTAAAGAGAAGGGCATTTCTGAAACTACCCCTATTCTAGTGAATTATGCGGAGTCTGTGTCTTTAGTGGATAGGTCTTGCAGGGAAGACAAGGCTAAGGGATCTAAGGGGAATAAAAAAGATAAAGACAAAATTGGAGATAGCCATGGTAATGAGACCAAAAAATCCCAAGACCCCTGCAGGTTTATCCAGGTTGTCAGAGAATGGGCTGATATGGATCTGCAGTTGAATACTTGGCTTCTTGAAGAGATTAATAGAAAGTATGATGACCTCCAGGATATGGTTAATAAGCTGGCTATCCTGATTGCTAAACCTCTGAAAGAAGGTACAACCAATGAGGCTCAGGAGGAGAATATGGAAAAAATCTTGCTAGAGAAACTTGAGCTGAAGATCAATGATGTGGTCAACTTCCGCCAGCGTACTACTAAAAGCCGCATCCAGAGCATTGAAGATACCCTCAGCCGACAAATGAAAAAAAACTACAAGGGCATGAAAGAGACTGACATTAATCTTAGGGATCTTCTCTCTGTGTTGGATGGGAACTCTAACCCTATCAATGTTGATGTGGATAATACTATTGATCCCAGCATTGCTGGCCCTGGGACTTGTACTAGGGAAAGTGCAAAAAAAGTGAAATAGGGGAGCTCCAAAGATATAAAAGACCTCAAAGAAGCCATCGATAAATAAAAACATGTGATTGAGGAGTCTGCTAAGATCTTGAAGCAGACCTGACTTTGTTCGGTGGGGCTGATTCCCTTTTTGTTTGCTTTTGTCTTTTGTCTGGGTGCGTTTGCTGGTGGGGTTCTAAATGTCTTTCTTATTTTCCCCCAGCTGTTGCTTTTGATGCTATCTATTTTTTTCTAGTTATGTTGCTTCTTGACTATCTTTCATCTTTTGTAAAGGTTTATTGTTCCCTTAAAAAACTGTTTTACCCTTAATCGAAAACATTTTATGGTAGATTTAGAAAATCAGAAATGAAGACTTTCTCTCCTGGGGTCCTTACTGAGTCTTTTCGTAAATGCATACATTTAAAAAAAACATTGTTTCGATGGAAGGCCCCCAAGGTTGGACTACTTGGGTTGAATCTTATGATGAGATTCTCCACTAGATAGGGTTGTTGCTTTGGTTCTTTTTGTTATGGTCATCTATGCTACTTTGATGTTTTGATACTTTGATACTTTCGTTGTGAGGCTCTGCCTCCCCTTGTTGTGATGTATATCCTCTTTTTGATCGCATTATACTTAATACAAAAAAAAAAAAAGTAATCGACTTGAGATTTGATGCAAAAAAAAAATCAATGAAAAAATATATAATTTTGATTTTTGTGTTGACTATTCCTAACATGAACCAGTTAAATGACCCTTTTAAAATTATTTGAAATAAAATAATTAAAGGTAGATTATAAATTTAG
>MU223715.1:47972-58595 GCA_018584345.1 Thuja plicata | reverse complement strand
CTAACACTCATTCCCTCTTTGCATCTCCATCTTGTCAATGTGAATTTTCATCATTTCCTCATATTCCTTGTGTAAATTTATAATGTTTAATAGATTTCTTTCTACATTATTTTTTTCTTCGCTATAACGAATTTTAATTTGACATTTATATTTATGTTTTTTTAAATAACCATATATTGGTGGTTTTGATTTTCTTTCAAATGAATTAACTCTTTATTTCAATTATTTCAAGTTGATTTCAACGTTAGTAAATTGGTTTATTTTATAATATTAAATTTAGCTTTTGTTGTGATTCTCAAAACATTTTTAAAAATGAGACGAATTTTATTTAATTTTTTTTTTATATAAGAAGAGACATTATTTTGCAATGAGTGCAATGAATTATTTTGTGTCTAATAAATTAGAGGATAGTTGAATATTATTAAAGGATACAAAATAAATTTAATGTAAAGTTTATCTAGACAAAATTTTAGTTTAATATGAGGTTATATAGAAAATGATAATTGTGATGTATATAATAATTCTCATGTTATCAAAATCATTAATCGATAGATGAAAATTATTTGAAAAAAGTTAGAATTTGAGGTTCTGTATTTTCTCGCATTCTATGGTATTCTCCTCGAAATATGTTCCTTGGATGCATGTCTCCACACTTGGCAGGCGATGTTGGTGATGTTGGTGAGATCTTTTCATTATTTAACTTGTCATTTATGGTTTTAATTTTTAGATTTCATTCCTTCAGCACTAGTATGGTCTCTAACAGGCTCGCATAGAGCCTGTGTCAAATATCATTAATGAACCCATAGGGAGTAATAAATCTGCCCCCTCTTTCCATATGGCTAAGTCTTTTTTCTGAAGCCGTGATGAAACCAACCCAACCCGTTGCCCCTAGTGTGAATTTTGTGTGTTGTGGTGAGAATGGAACCAGCGAATCCGGTAAGGCCCCTGGGCTTGTTCTGCCACCTCTCTCTATTTCTCCTAATTCTAAAATGGTTGATGAAATTGTTAAAGAAAAGAATAGATTGAAAGACTCTTCTATTTTATTTTTTGCGGTTGAAATCGATAAATGCCCTATTAGAAAGTTTTTAGATGATTGGTTTCACAATTTCTGGAACTTGAAATTAGGATTTCACATCTCTTTCTGTAGATAGATCCATAAAGGGTTGTTTATTATTTTCTTTGCTAACCCTAATTCGCATGTGGAGGTTTTGAAAAGGCAATATTGGTGGGTTGGTAATACCTCCTTCCACGCTCTTTCCTAGACTCCAAAAGCTATACATGAACAAGTTTTTTCCCTATCTGCTCCTAGATGGATTCTCCTTAAGAAAGTTCTCCCATTTATCTAGCGATTTCTCCCTCAATTGTTGGAACCCTTGGGAAAAGTGGTCAGGATGGACTAAACTAATCGACTTGTCCCCCATATGGATGCTAGGGAACTTATCTCGCTTAAGCCAGGCATTGACATCCCTGATACTCTAGAAGATAATATTTATAATGATCTTTCCTCTTGCCCTATCAAGATCCTTGGTGACCTTAATGCCTACTTTATGTGTAAGCATGAAGGTCACCTAAGAAAAGACTGCCCTGTTGTTAATCATAAACAACCTTTTTCCAAGCCACCCACTTCTTCTTCTGCGGATACCTCTAGTAGGGTTTCTCTTGCGGCCAATGCCTCTCATCAGCCTGAACATGTTTTTCCTTCCTTTGCTCCTCCCCAGATTCCCTCTCATCATCCCAGCACCTAGGAAACTACCACGCCTTCTGCTACTCCCCAATCGGTTGATAATGAGTATGGTTTTCAAACTGTTGTTAAGAAGATTAATAAACGTAGAAGAAAAGTTGTTATGCAGGCTGTGACCATTTCTTCTTGCGCTTCTCCCGCACCCTTTTCTATTATGCTTAATGTCACCCCCAAACTGCTCCCACCAAAACTCATTCACCACTTGTATCACATTCCAATATCTCCCTTGTTATGTGCGAAATGCTCAATTTATGCAAGGGAAAAAAAAGGGTTTTTAAATAAGTTGATGGTGATTATATTTTTGAAACTATCCCCGTGAATACTTGTATTTCCTATCATAAGAATTCTTCTATTTTAATACCCCAAGATGTTGACGCCACTAAGAATCTCAATACGGATTTGCACTTGGAGGTTGCCACTCCGCTTAATTCTGAGGATGAGGATTTAGATAACTCTAATGATTTTCCCAAAGCTAAAAAAAGAAGGCGTCTTCAAGGTTCAAAAAACAAAAATGCTTCAACTAAAAAATTTGTGGACAACCTTGCTAGTCCTATGGCTCCCTTTGTTGGTGCCATGAACTCCACTTTCCCCCCTCCCCATTTGGTTCATCATGAGTTGTATTTCATGGAATATTAGGGGTCTTGAATCCCTGGATAATAAATTTATTGTTAAGCGATGTTTAAATGCGTTTAATTCCATAGATATTCTGATGTTGCAAGAACTTAAAGCTACTATTTTAATGTTGGATGTAAATCTTGATTATATTTGGAAAGATGCGATTAAATTTCACTCCAATCATCCCAGAGGCAGGGGAGGGTTGGTATTCTCATTAACCATAGAAGGTCTAAATTAATCTTGGATCATGATATTTCTTCGTGTAATAGAGCATTGTGGGTTACTATCAACCTCCAAGGTTTAACTATTGGCATCTGTTGTATATATGCTTCAAATCACTTTAAAGAAAGAGTTGATCTTTGGGATTGGTTTTCCTTCCTTCCTAACATTCCTTGGATCTTTGGTGGGGACTTCAATATGATTGAATCCTAGGATGACAAAAGTGGTGGCGTCCCCTTCACCTGGAAAGACGTAGAAACGGTTCAATAGAATAGGATGAAACATAATAAAGATATTTTTGATCCTCTCTTTGGTGAAAGGAACTCTAACCCTAGGCTTCGATATACCTGGTGTATTTTTTTGAATGGCCCCTCTAGGATCTACTCGAGACTTGATCGATTCTATGCCAACAAGAATTATTTTTCCTTTATCCCTGATAAAAAATATAATGTTGTTATTGTCTCTCCGACTGCCCTATCGGATCACTATCCTATCTTAGTTTGTATTACTAGAGTTAATAAATTCATTCAACGGATCAAGCAGACTAACCCCAAATTCATTCTTAATAATAGTCTTCTGCATGATGAGGACATTTTGGCTTCCATTAACTTAATTAGACTCATCAACAAGAACTGCCTCACCTCCCTTTCTCATATTGGTAGATGGAACCATAATATCATTTCTTGGAAGAATCTTCTGTAAACTATTGGGAGGAAGAAAGCCAAGGATTCCAAATTCTTGGAGAAAAACCTCTCCTCTGATCTTTACACTACCAATATTAACATTCATTCTAATCCCTCTGATAGAAACCTTGTGTACCAAGTTTCCAAAGCGAAGGATGATCTTTACACTACCGAGATCAACATATCAAAATGAAAGGTGTTTTTAAATTAGATATCGTGCCCACTGGCTTCAATTTGGTGACAGAGGGTCAAAATTCTTCTTTAACCTCATTAAACAAAAGCAATATAATGAATCTATTGATAGACTTCTCATTAATGAAAATGAAATTGTTGACACTAATAATATTAAAAAGGCTTTCTCCCACTTTTACCAAAACCTCTTTACCTCTGAATATAATGATGAAGCCAGGACCCTGAGAGATAAATACAGATCTCTTAGTCCTACTCATTTTCTAAACAAGGACTCTATTGTTTTGAGTAAAAACATAACTGTTGAGGAAATTTAAAAAATCATCAATACCTTAAAAGATGACAAGGCCCCTGGGCCCGATGGTCTCTCTGTTGAATTCTATAAAGCCAACATTAGTTGGATCTGTAATGACCTCCATGACATCTATTCTGGAGCCCTTGAAAGTGGCTCTCTGGGAGGCTCTATAAAAAAAGGAATCATCAAGTTGATTCCTAAATATGGTGATAAGGCTCTCATTAAAAACTAGAGGCCTATTACTCTTCTTAATGTCTCTTATAAAATTATTGCTAAGATCTTGGTCCTCAGATTGGAGAAGATTTTGCCCAAGTTTGTCTCTTCTACTCAAACTGGCTTCATCAAAGGTAGGTACATTCTAAAAAATCTTAGTACTAGCTGGGAAAAGATGAATTCGGCTATATACTCTCAACAAAATATGGCTTCACTTCTTCTAGATTTCGAAAAGGCTTATGACAGAATTGAATGGGGATTTATTCTTATGATGCTTGAGGTTTTTAGCTTTTCTAGGTACTTTTGCAATACTTTTTAAATACTGCTTCAGGATGCTACTGCCCAAGTTGATGTGAATGGCTCCCTTTCCAAACACTTTACTCTAAGTAGATCCCCCTTGCCCTTTCTCCTTTTGTGATTGCCTCTGATGCCCTTTCATATATTCATAGAGACAACACTATTTCTCCTTGTGTCAAGGGTGTCTCTTTACCAGATGACTCTGACTTGATTAATTGTCAATTTGTTGACGACAATACTCTATTCTTTGAGCTCATTGAAGAAAATTTTGAAGTTTTACATAACAAGATTAGTTTCTTTTGTACTATATCTGGTGCTCACCTCTCTCAGTCCAAATCTATTATCCTTGGCTGGGAGGACTAACCTCCTGATTGGATCTGTAAATATGGCTATCAATGGGATGGCCCTCAGAAAGTTGTCTCATATCTTGGCATCCCTTTCTCTATTGAACCATCTCTTAAAGATATGTGGTTTTTGATTAAAGCAAAAATTAGTAATAAGTTGTCACAATGACATAATAGATCTCTTTCTTTGGCAGGCAAAATTTAGGTTTGCCAAAAAGTTCTCTCTTCTTACAATGTGTATTACTCCTCTGCCTGGATGTTTAGCAATTATCAGATCCATGAGAACTAGATGGTCATCAGGAATTTTCTTTGGTATGATGGTAAAGGCAATTCTAAGCTTCATGTAGTTAAATGGGATTGGTGCCATATTGACAAGATCCTTTGACAGCTGGGGCTAAAGGACCTTAAGATTCAAGGGATTGCCCTTGCTTCCAAATGGAGCTTTCCCTCTTTAGAAGGGTCTGAACCTTGGAAAGTCATGTTTAGGAATAACATTGATTTTGGATTCCCTAAAAATGTGAAGTCTTTGAAGAATCTTCCTTTGTGTGACATTATTGGGGGAAAGTTCCTGGTTCTTGTTCAAGGATCTGTTGTTTTTAAATCCATTTGGAAGGCCTAGGGAAATGTTAGAGAGTTTTTCCCTAACCTGGCCTTCCATGATAACAACCTCCTACATGGTGAAAGGTCAATTTGTTGGAACCTTTGCCTAAATAGAAAACCCCTCGCCCTCTCCCAAGGATGTTCTACCAAGTCTTGGGCTAGTTTGGGCATTTCTCAACTCATCGACCTCTTTGAGCATGACAAACTGATCTCCTAGGATGCTGTTAGATCTGAATTTAACATCTCCCAAACTCAGACTAAGACTTATAATATGATTGTCAAAGCTTTTCGTAACTTACCTAATACTTGTCATGTGGACTGCCACATATTTCTCAATCTTAAGAGGCCCGATGGTACTATTCTATCCAAAATTAAAGCAAAAAATATTTACAAAGTTATTTCTCATAATGACCCCATTATTAAACATGTGAACAATCTTTGGTACTCTGATTTAGATGTTGGCTCTTGGAAAAATACTTTGATATTCTTTGGAAAAGCCCGATTGATCCCAAGATGAAGTGCTTTAAGTGTCTTAAGATGCTAGACAGACTTCCTTTTAGAAAAGATAAAAGATTTATTAAATTTTGTAATATATGTAAGATGCCTGATTCTTGCAGAAATATCTTACTTGATTATTCTATTGCTAAGGAAATTTGTCTTAGGTTTTGTAGATCTTATCCTAAACATGGTAACATATTTGAGATTATCAATGGATCCATCTCTGGTTTGAAAAAGGATACTAATATATTTTGGAATATTCTCTCCTCTAACATTTTATGGTAGATTAGTGATGATAGAGTGGATTGGAGATTCCTTTGCAAAGTTCTGTCTGCCTTTGGATTCTCTGTGAAAGTGATTGGCCTTATTAAGCAACTCATTGGATCCCCTTCTATTTTGGTGCTGGTGAACGGATCTGCCTCTAATCTCTTCTATCCTTCAAGAGGTCTCCACCAAGGAGATCCTATTTCTCCCATCCCTTTTGCAATCATGGATGAAAGCCTTGGGAGAATGTTCTCTAAAGGGGTCTTGGAAGGGAAGATTCTTGGCCTTCTCCCCTCGTCCTCTTTCCCTTCCTACTCCCATGAGTAGTTTGTTGATGATAATGTCCTTATGGGGTCCTCCTCTATTAAAGTAGCTACAGCTATCAAGAAATACCTTGACACTTATTCCTCGCCTACTGGTCAGCTTATTAACTAGGATTAAAGCTCCCTTTTCTTCATCAACACTCCCCCTAATCGGCAGAAGAGAATGGCGACCATCCTGGGTTGTTTTATTGTTGTTCTCCCCTCAAGCTATTTGGGTCTACCTTTGGGTAGTAAACCTCCTGATTCTTTCTGGATGGTGATTGTGGACAAGTTCAACAGAAAACTTGCAGGTTGGAAAGGTTCCCTCCTCAGCAATGCTGGTAAAGTTCTATTGCTCAAGACCTCTTCTCACCTTCTGCTTCATTGCTAGTTCACTAGGGATACTTGGAGGGTGGTGTTATATCACTAGAAATTTAGTTGGGTGTTCCCTAATACAATTCAAGAATTTCTGGAACAATGGAGATCCCCTTTCCAACACCAATTGGGAAAACTTGTTTGGGATTTTACAGGCCCTTATGTCATATGGAGGATTTGGAAAGAAAGGAATGACAGGATATTCTGAGACAAAAAATCTACTCCTCTCTTGATTGGATCCAAAATTATCAACAAAATTATTGAAAATACTAAAGTTGATGTTGAGTTAAAACCTAAAACTCTGGAAGGGATCAATGATAAGGAGATTCTTCAGAACTGGGACTTCACCTCCAAGTATAAATCCCTTATTTCTCCCCGTGATTTTGCTGTCTGGAACTCTCCTCCTCCTGGTTGGCTCAAAGTGAAATTTGACGAAGCGGCCAAAGGTAACCCTGGTATTGAAGGATGTGGGTGCATTGCTAGATATTCGGAAGGAAAGTGCATTGCGGCCTCTGCTGTTCCAATTGGATCTCAAACTAGTCATATGGCCAAAGCAATGGCGGCCCTTCATGCTAACAAACTTGCTAAAAGGAAGAATTGTTCAAATTTGTGGCTGGAAGGGGATTCATTAAATACTATAAATTGTAAAATTGGTATTAACTCTCCCTCATGGAATACCAGTCATATCTTTGAAGAAATAAAAATTTAGATTGATGGCTTCGACGTCACCTATGGCAGTCATGCCTTTAGAGAGTCCAACTGTGTGGCTGACAGCATGGTTAATGTGGGTGCCTTTAGTGATGACGTCAGATACTGGAATGGATATCAAGGGTTAAATATTGATATCATTAATCTTGTAAAGTATGAACAAATTTGCCAAAAACCCGGTAATATCCCCAATAATGATGACAAGAAAGGCTAGTTCACAGAATCACCTCAATTTTGAGCCTCGCATGCATGAGAGAAAGTGAATTAATAATAGCACTTATGGGAGAAGTGTTATCATTTCTATTAAAAGGAGACATTTAACAATCATTCATTCACTAACTTCTCATTCCACTTTCACTTTGTGGTATTTTGATCTCTGGTTTTCTGGCAGTATGGGAGGAAAGTTGAAAAGGGAAGAACCGTCGGTCTGTAAATGGAAGAAAGATGTCAAATTATAGAAGAGACTCAAGGATAGGAGGGGTTACAGAGTATATGGAGAGACTCTACGGAAATAATAAGGACATATCCAAAGAATTTGCGACAATTGGGACAATGGCCAGGTATCTCTGTGTGGTAAGACTTTTTATGTGACGGAGAAACTTATCTCTGAAATTACGAGTCTTAAGATGTCTGGTCTTAATTAATATAGAGGTGTTGTCATGGCTAAAAATGTTGCTAGAATGTATCCTAAGACTAAGGTGGAAGGAGGTCTTCTATTAAAATAGTCGGGTGATTTCTTCCTGCAGGATCATATGAAGCTCTTTTGGGCTAAAGTTGTTAAAGTTATGATGCAGTATTTTACCCTAGATGGTCAGTATACTAGGGTTTACAATTTTCATTTCATGCCGGTTAACCATTTCCATTACAAAAGGAGAATCTCTTTCCTGTTCTTTCTTCTCAAGTCTCTGGAAAATAGTATCTTGGAGAATAGCAAATCCCACAAGTTGGGAAAATCAGGATAATTGATATACACAAATTGACAACACATTAAAACCTAACAGTGTGCCAATTACTCAAAAAATCATTACAATGAACACTTAACCATATTTTAATCGAAAAGCCACCAAAATTTTAACAGAGTCGACCAACATGGGAGCTAGTGTTCTGCCATGGCTGCCAAGCCCCAATCCACAGCAGGAGACTCTGTAGCACACGGGGACCAACCCGATGATTCTTTTGCAGCAACCATTGCCAAATATGGTGATTCCATGCATGCAGGTTCTCCCATTAGTGTAGAAACGAGTGGTATTCCACGGGGGAAAGGCAAATCAAAGTAGCAATGCACCAAGTCAAGGTAGCTAGGCACAACAGGGCTAGCAGAATGGGTAAGTTGATCACCCAGCAAAGGCATACCACTTGAATCTGGTGGATGAATGTTGAGGTCTAGCACCACATCTAACATCAGAGAGGATTGACCACAACAGACAGAGCTTGAGTGAAGCAAAATCTCAGCCTTAGGTGGGGGGAAGTTTGGGAATTCGAGGAGATCCAACAATGCATTCACCTTGTTTTTGATTGAGTCCAGCATGTGAAAACCTATTCTATGATTCACAGAATGCAGAACATTCTCTGCATACCATGCGTCCTATTCTTCCAAGGATCATTTTATATTGACATACACCAGCATACAATCATGATTTGTGAGCAGTTCATGATGAGAGAACAAACCCCCCACTAGCGCCATCCCCTCCTAGAGGTCATAATTCTGTAGATCCCGCATGAGCACATTGTTCTGCAAGTATTTTGGGTTAATTACTTTCTCTACCAAGGAAACAAACAAGGGAACTGATTGTATCATATCCAGAGCATTGGAAAGGAAGATTGTGACAAGTTGTGATGGGAAGAGGAATTGGTGCACATGCGGGGCAAGGATTTCATCCCCAATAATAGTGCATATGGCAACCCGAATCTTTTGAGAATGGAAAATGAACATGGCATCAAAGGAACCCTCATCAACAATTATAGGAAGCACCTCTTCCAACCCAATATCTTGTAGCCTCAATCTATAATTCCTCGGCAGAATATCATGGTGGTATCTACCGCATTATTTGTACTTTTGAATATGTCCAGCCCTCAAATCCATAGCAACCAGTGAAGTTATATGAAATGACTGGTTTGAGTGTGGGGTTGGGAGGATATATAGACCCATCAATACATTCACATCCCTCGAGCCATAATTATTCATGTCCGGCAGATCCCTAAAAATCTCAAGAATGAAAAAAGATGATATCAGATTGTACCGTGGGGATGAGAAGTTTGCTTGAGAAATTCTGGGGTTGTACTTCCTCGCAGTGGATAGACATCCCACACATGTAACCAAATTTTTTAAAAGTAGAAGGGTAGAGGAGGTGGAGGCATATCAGCTATGGTTAATAAGTTTTCCACTTATGATTGGCTGAAGACACAGATTTTTACGCACCATTGGTCTCGTACCCTTATCATGTGAGATATAACATTAATGCATCAATTTCCCACTTCACATAACAACTATTTAAGCTGTCATATTCACATCCCTCTCCTGTAAAGGTGCTATCATGTCCGCATGAATCAAATTCTACAATTTTATGTCCTGTTTAATGATATCATTAGGTGCTAGTGACATCACTTGATTTCCATCACATGCTATATTAGCAAGGTAATCTGCTACTACATTCCCCTCTCGAAGGGTATGAGATATGTAGATTTCATCAAAGGAATCTAGTAGGCACGATATTTGTCAAAAAATGTAACCTAATTGCCAGCTGTGCGATTCTCTTTTTATACACGCATTTATAATGAGCAAGGAATCCCCTTCTATTTGTAGTCGTTTGAATCCACCAGCTCTAGCCAACGTGAGGCCAATGAATAGTCCATGAGCTTCTGCTGTATTATTTGTACCTCAGGGAAGAGGGAAATATTTTAGTGCTTTAACGAAACCATGGTGATCTCAGATACACACACCTACCCCTAAATCACCTGGATTACCTCTCGAGGATCCATCAAAATTTAATTTCACAATTCCATCATCTGGAGGAATCCAATGGATCAGTTTGCGATCGTGTAGCTTGATGTTAGGATTTCGCTGACACAAACCAAATGGTGCATGAATATGACTCCATTCCCTTGATATCATGCTATCCCAACTTGTCATGCGAAGATTACACTTAAGTTTTGAAATGAACCCCATACATTTTCAAATGCAATTATCATGTTATCCACACCTGCCAACTCACTTAATGGTGTAGCCCCGTTCCATGAGTCATGCCAGAAATTAACTTGAGTACCACTATTAACTTCCCAG
>MU223714.1:2862852-2873202 GCA_018584345.1 Thuja plicata | reverse complement strand
CAACTTACTAAAAATAGCAAGTTTCCATAAATAGCAGCTCTGCACAAGGTAGCCCTTATTGAAAAGAAAACATAAATATTTTTGGGTGATGCAAGATTTCCCTTACACCCAAGATGCTCCTGCATCAAATGGCATGACCACACAAAAGGACAGCTGAAATAAAAACAAGATACATTATTTCCAAAAAGATAAGGAATTAGAATACAAAACATTGATCTATTTTTATGTACTGTAAAAGATGGGTATGACCATCAGCTCGATATATTAGAGCGATGTAATCAAAGTTTTGAATCATGGAGGTATGCCTCCATTAACTTGTATTAGAAAGGGAATGCCCTTCTCATCTCCATCAAAGGGAGTTTGTAAACCTACGCTTGTAGGAATTTTGTACTTGATTATATTTTCTGGACTAATGTCTCGGGCCAGATTGGAGGTTTTCTTCCTCGTTCTTTCCTACCAGTGCCCGCACGAATGGAGGAAAAATATAAATTTATGGAAAATTAATATAATAAAATCAAGGCCTCGGCCGTTTACTGATCAAAAAAAAAATTCTTTTCTTCAAAAAAATAATTTGATCTAATATTTCTAATCTCAAAAATTATGCCTTCGAAAAAATAGAAATAACAATCCTTCTCCAAAAAATGGCTTTGTAAAATTTGATCAATAATAGAAAAAGTGAATTAACTTATTGCAATTCAGTAAAAAATTGAAAAGAAAAAACTTTACTTTTATACCATTCTAAATTTAAAAAAAAAACAAATTCAAAATGGCCGACCTAGTTCGCGCGAAGTAGCCTAGGTAAAATTCTAGTGGGGTGTTTCTGACCGGACTTTTCACATAGGGGTCTTCACACGAAGACCCTCAAACCCCTTCGCATGAAGGGGGTCTTCGCGCGAAGACCCCTTAAATGAAATTTTTCCCTCAAAAAAAACAAAACTCCAAAAAATGGCCTTTCAAGGCCTGGGACAAGGACCAAACCAGATGCTTTTCTAAAACACATGATGCCAAATGATGCTACTCAGAGAAAGCTTTCTAATGAATATAATTTTAATATATTTTGAGTTTATTGTCACTTTCAAATATTACTTTAACTAAACATAGGTTGTTTGGTCATTCAACAACCTGTCTCGTCAAGGCTTCAGGAAAAATAGTAAATTACAAAAAAAAATTATGAAAAATATGTAGGAAAAGAGTATTTGTGTTACCTTTTTATAAAACAAATTTTTTCTTTTGATATATACAGATCAAGTTAGAGCGATCCAAGTGACCTTATGTCTAAATTACAGTTACTATCACTTTAGAACTTAATAAACTATGAAATATTGACCCAAAATGAATGAAACCAATTGCATCCTTTATGTATTGAAGTTACAAATATAATCTCGAAAGAATTACATCATTATCATATATTTTTTAAAAATATGCTAATCGAAGTGATAGTCACTTCTTAAAAACATAGGTTTTTCACACAAACCCCTTTTCGAAGGAGAAGGAAAAATGAATTAAATTGAATTTTAAATTTTTTTAAAAATATATATTTAGAAACTAGAAAGAAAGTTCTAAAATACTTTAGTTTACATCATCTTCAAATTCCTAATAGTTTTGCAGCAACAAGTGTTCTAAAGTGAAGTTTTTCTCAGAATGTTGATCTATGTGTCAAAGTTGGCCAAAAAGTGGGACACACTATTGTGGAACCACCCCATTAGTAGTTTTCTATCATTTTTTCTCCATTTATTTGGCCAAGGAAGTCTTCAACACCCTCCTGCAAGAACTCATTAGGCTTCTTAAAGATCACATTCATAAAAAACAATCCAAGTCAGCTGATTAGTCATCAAATGATTCAATTATACAAATAATCTAACCAGATGCGAGCCTGCAATTCCCTAAATGTGATCATATTTCCCAGATGTGATTAAGGAAATACTAAAATGTGATCAAGGATCCTAATGCAGAACTTTACCCTAAATATGATCCTAAAATTACTGAATATGAGCCTCCCTAGATGTGATGCAGGATTTCTTGAATGCGATCCTGAAATAACTAGGTGCAATCCAAAATACCATATGCGATTCTCTTCTTCCAAATCCTAGTCTATACCTGAATCTAGGGCTCGACCCCACGGTGGGCACTAGAAATGTGTGTGTAAATATTGTACCTGTAAATCTACAACACAACACTTCAATATGTCATTATATCAATGGTTAGAAGCATAAAATTTAATTACAAAGTATAAGGAAACCAGAGAAACTGACATATTTCTTCCTATTTAGAAAGAGTATGATCTAAATTATGAATTTTCTCTCAGATTATGCATTAGATCAGTGACACGTTCAATCCTAAAATGGAAGATTCAAATGTAAATGTAGCTAGTTAGTATGCAATTCACTCCTAAGACAGGATTCATTGATTTTTTAAAGAATAATTTAAATTTTCTCTAATTACTTCTCAAAACATGAAATCAATTTGACAGCATAAGATTGAAATCAGAATTCTAAAAATTAAGGCCCTTTGAGCTCAAAATTTAGTCCTTTTATGGAGAAGAATGAGATATGGAGGGCTGGGGTCAATCCATGAGGAGAGGTGATGATTAAAACTTAGTTGATCCATGTGAGTGAACTCTCATTGGTCCATGGATTGACTTTCCATGTACAAGTGATGAGTTTTTATTGAGAGTATTTATTAATTCCCTTTTAATTAATTGCTTTAGCCAAATAATTTAATGAGATTGATTTGATTAAATAGGCCAAGGTAATTAATGTGAGGTGGTGATAAAATCACTTTGGTTTAAGGGATTATTTTGATTTTGATGAAATATTCCAATAATCGGATAGTTGGATTGACATAATTGAGGGTATGATCACATTTAGGGAAAACATGGTCCCTAACTAGAGTAGACCAATTTAGGGTGGTTACACCCACTCATTTCATCACAAGGAGTCAAGAAAAAGTTACGTTAGAGGGAGAAAATAATAAAACATCAAATGACATTCCTTGCACATCTAGATAATATAGTTTGGTAGATCAACTTCAAAAGACACCTTCACAAATTTCCATATTTGAAATATTGAAAATCTCACCATCTCATAAAAAAATCGTGGAAAGAGCCCTTGTGGACAAAACTATTCCTAACAACTTGGATGTGGACCAATTCCAAACCATGGTAGGTCATCTTATTTCACCCCATTGCTTAATTTTTTCCAAATAGGAAGACATGTCATTAAATCTTTCATAAAATATATCATTTCATATCAAAGTTCTTATTCATAAGCATAGAGTCAAGAGAGTCTTGATAGATGGGGGAGATGGATTAAATATTTTTACCTTTGATTTAGTTTGAGCCCTAGCATATGATAAAAATGTAGTGGATCCAAAGAGAAAGATCACAATAAAAGCCTATGATGGTGAAGAAAGATCTTCTAAAGGTCTTGTTGTTTTACCAATTAGAGTGTGACCAATTCAAAAGGAAATAATATGGCAAGTCCTAAACTTGAAATTTTACTACAACATATTGTTGGTAAGGCCATGGATCCTTGAAATGCAAGTGGTTCCCTCAAAATATCGTCAATGTTGTAAGTTTCCCTCTATTGGTAAAGACATAACCATTAGTGGTGATCTTAATCCCTTCCAATATTGAAACAATGTGAAGCCAATCAGAGATTCCTTGGCTCCACATAATAGAGAAGTTTCCATAACAAATATATCAAATAAAGAAAAAAAAGAAAAAGCTTCTAGTTCAAATTTTATATCAAAAAGAAAGGAAGAAGAACCTGGTTCATCTACATCACCTAAGGGAAATAGAAATAACTTATGTCTTCCACATCAAATAAAGGAAAAGAGAAAGAGTCAAGTTCTTCTACATCAGAAAAAGGAAAATAAAAAGAAGATAAGTCATCTCATTTTTTGAAAATTAATACCCTAATAAAGGATTTTGAGGATAAAATGCAACTCAAAGAAAAAGTATTCAGATAATATTCTCTATCAGTGGAAAAATCACCTATTTCTCCTAGATCTTATGGAAGGTCACATACCTCACAACAATGGAATTACAGTATCCTCAAATCTATAATGACAATATTGTAAGAGCTAGCACATCATTGGGATAAGGTGAAGATAATTAAGTTCTAAATTGGTTGTATATAGATGAAGAGGAATATAATGAAATAATCCAAAATAGAAGTATTCCCACACATCAATATGGGAAAGGATTTCAAATCATACAGAAAATTTGTTATGAACGATCAGGACCTATTGGGAAAATAAAAAAGGAATCACAAAACTCATTATACCCACTCTTACAACAAGTCAATATAAAATAGGAGTATGATATACCAAAGAAGAAGCTACACAAAATATCTATGAAAAGATTCGTCAATTACAAGCATATAGTGAAGAAGATTCCACCAAATGGGAATATAAATCTTATGGAGAGGAAGAAGAACCTTGTGTAGACAAGTATGTTGATGTAATTCATTCCTATACACCTACAACATCTCAAAGGAAAATTTCACAAGATAGAATGGTAGAAAATCAAATACAACCATATATACCTTCATTGTTAGAGGGTCCAAGTTTAGGGTATATACTACAAGAAAATGGGTCACAATACATTGAGGAATACTCTAGAGAGGATGAAAAAGATCAAATATCTATAGATCATCTTGAGTAATATCATGTCATATAATTTTACTATACAATGTATGACCCAGACCATAACACCATTTGGACCCATACCCCAATATACCTAAACCAAGCCAATGGTCCCTTGCCATTGATACATCTTGAACTTATTGACTAGGAACAAATCGAACCTATTGAGATGGAAAAAATTTCTAATGACTATTCATTAGACATATATCTTAATGGGGTTGAACCAAATTTCACCAGTGAATACTACCATGCTACTTCGACTCAGAAGGGTGTCAAGTCTCTTAGTTGCATAAAAGAAAAAGAAAACCTAGTGGTGAGAACAACCATGTAGCAATACTAGGTCTAGAAAAGGATAAAAGAAAGGATGTATCCAAAGGTGAAAACCTCATTGAGACACCTAAAGGATAAAGAAAGGATTCTACTTTGACTCAGAAGGGTGCCAAGTCTCTTAGTAATTGCAAAAAAAGAAAAAAAAACCTAGTGGTGAAAACTATCATGCGACAATACTAGGTCTAGAAAAATATAAAAGAAAGGATGTATAAAAAGGTTAAAAACTCATTGAGACACCTAAGAATGAGATACTTGACTGAGCACTATCAAGAGAGGTCATGTGTTCTTATTGAGGCCATAGAAAAGATCAACATTGGAAGAGAGGAGACACCAAAGATCTTACACTTAGCAACATCCTTATCAGAGGAAGAAAGGAAATAATTCATAGAATTTTTCAAAGATAAATTAATTAATTTTTC
The DNA here is from genome assembly GCA_018584345.1 of Thuja plicata. Taxonomy (NCBI): domain Eukaryota; kingdom Viridiplantae; phylum Streptophyta; class Pinopsida; order Cupressales; family Cupressaceae; genus Thuja; species Thuja plicata. Next base: position 2,867,806 of record MU223714.1, on the reverse strand, counting down.
TTGTTCTTATGCCAATATGACCATATTATATTTGAATCTAATAATACATCATCTTAATATCTCTCTTAGAGCTAAGCCAGTAAAACAAAAGTTAAGGAAAATGCATTCCCATATAACATTATAGGTAAAAGTAGAATTGAAGAAACTCCTATATGTTGGTTTCATTCATTCTATAGCTTATGCCGAGTGAATTTCTATTATTGTGCATTTATCAAAACTATAAATAAGTATTAGCATTTGTACTAACTTTAGAGATCTCAATAAATCTTGTCCAAAAGATGATTTTCTACTGCCAAACATTGACACAATAGTGGATCTAACAATAGTACACTCAATATTCTCACTCATGAATAGATTTTCTGAGTACAACCAAATCAAAATTTCACCCAAAGACCAAGAAAAAACAACTTTTACTTGTGCATGGGGAACAATCTAAGTTGGAATGTCATGCCTTTTGGTTTGAAGAATGTTGATGTGGAGCATCTTGGAACACAATCAACTTATAAAGGATCATACTGATCCAATCATCATTTCAACATGTTCATCATCAATTTCAACACATTAGAGGCATAATCACAACATACCATTTCACCACATCATCCTTACTAACACCAATTCACCTTTAGGACCCTTGTCATTCTAGGATCCAAACCAATTCAAGAGATCAAATGAACCATTATCCACATCAAGACAATTACCTTTCACATTATGATAATCCACCATAATTCCTCAATACTCTGTCTTGATTTCCATACATGCACACAAACTCTTAGTTACAATAACTTGGTTCAACAATCATACTCTGAATACAATGCCTTATTCATGTTCCATTCACTCAAACAAAATGAACCACATATTTTCCTTATACCTCAAGGTCATAACACCTCCTATTTACAACAATGTCATTGTTCACAATCAGACTCACAGTAATTAAATCTGATCACTATCGGTCAAACACTATCAAATCCTTCAACAAAATTTTTTTGGGATTCATACCTTGTTCTATAATTATATTGAATCATTAATAAACCCATTTCAACTATATTGATCATCATTTGATCATAATTTGATCAAGAGTAATTTCAAACAAATAAGTTCTATCTTGACTGTGATTGTCATTGACATGATAGTTCCAACTATGTCTTCAAAAATTATTTCCACCAATTTCACAAGATCTATTAACCTAAACCTTTGTGGGTTCATTGAATTTTTTCAGACATTATTCTATCCATTGGTATCATTTAAAACCTCTTAACATCAATAATAATAATAAAACACTTTACTGTATTGTCAAACTCGCAAAAAAATCATTGGAAAAGCCTGCTAGGGATCAGTTATCTTTTACAAGACCAAGACATTTGATACCAAACCAAGTCCATTTAGAAGGTATTTTAATCTCCTTTCAAACTAACTTGGATTTGAATTTTTCCAACAGTTAAAGTATGAGATATAATCAAACCCTTACATGTCACTTAGTTGTAGAGGGTTTTACACAGTTTTAACAAAAACCATATGATCTTTCCCTATGTCTCATGGATACACTTCTAAATAAGTACAAATAAAATATAATTCACTATGTTTCATTTCACAATAGGTTTTAACAGTTATTTAATCCATTTGCATACCACAAAATGTTCACAATTAGTAAAAACCATGACTGTAATAGTAACTAACAACAAATTTTGCACAAAACATTCACTTTGTTCTTTGAATATGTTACAAAAAAATTACAAATGATTAATACCATAGCCTCTCTTTCCATACTACTATTCATGGCCTTTCCTTGGGTGATTTTCATTCTATTTTTAATCTGACTCCATGACTCTCACCCTATTTGCCGACTATGTGTGACAGTTAGAGGGTTACATTTACATCCTTTGTAGATATTTCCTCAAAATCTAAACCATTCTAAGGTATTTATATCATGTTTATAATTATCAACTGCATAACCAACTTGTTAGACCAATCAACCACCTATTAGCAACATTTGGTGCAACTTGTAAAATCTTACATTTTGCAATGTTGCACTTTATACAATTGTCTTCCATTTTCCTACATATATCCTTGTAACTTTGTATATACATCAATGACTCTTAATAATAGACCAAGAAAAAAATATTACATAATTTTGAACCTTCCATGGTTCTTTTGACTCACTTTGACCTTTCAGGACCCAACTAGGACAACTTTAACAATTCAATACAATTCGCTTGCATAGCCTTATACATTGATTAAAATGGACTCAATATGCAATGAAATGACCTTATAAATTAAAATATGAATGAAATTGATCTTGTCATGATCCTTTGACCTCCTAGAATATCTATGTGCTAGGTGCCTCTACACCATACTCTCGGCCTTGAAAATTTTCCAAGCTCCCTCGAAACGTGGGGACAAAGACCTACAAGAAAAACAATTGACTGAAATATTAATCTTTAACTTTTTCTTCACCTTTTCCTCTACCTCTTCATGTCTCTTTCATCTTCTCTATGTTTCTGCTATCTTCCTTCAAGTAAACTCTTTGTGACTCCTACCAATGGAGTTTGCAGTGGCTTCCATCCATGGTGATTCTACCAACCATAAGTCCACCTCTCCATGATGCATCACATCACAAACAATCTTTATACATCACCTAGGAGTCCTTTCTTTGCCTCTCTCCCTAGTCTCTTGGAAATCAATGGACCTTCCATAGTACCCAATAACAGATCCTGGAAGATGCCTCTCTCTTTTCACCTTGCACCTTCTACCCAACTTCATCCCCATTGGAGAATGGTCAGTTAGAATAACTGAGAGGGGGGGGGGTGAATCAGTGGCCTCAAAAATATTCCAATGAATTAACCCAAAAATGTATTACCACAATTATAAGCCTCTAGCTATCTCCAGTCCTACAAGATGAATGCATTGAAATAATTTCAATAAATAACTACTGCTCTGAGTTCACTGTTAAACCTTATTCTTACTGTTTACCGATTAGTAGTCTTTCATTTACCGAAATACAATAAATTACTTAGTGTATATCGATCAATCTAGATTAGTTGTGTGTAATGAAAAACACTAAAGTAATAACTCATAAACACATTGACACGTGGATTTTTAATGTGGAAACCTTGTTAAGGGAAAAACCACTTGGGACCAGTAACCCAAAATTTTCACTCTTCTAAAGTGAGCTCGGTGAAGAGACAACCCTATTAAAGGTTACAAACACACTGTTAGGTGTGACCTTGTTAGAGGATTTAAATAGAATAGTTTGTCAAGTGATATCTGGCATCTCTATGCTACCTTTATGACCAAACCCTATGTAGTTTGTCACTTGGTATCTGGCATCTCTATGCTATCTTCATGACCAAACATTTTGATACTCCTTAGGATGTATTTCAATATATAAAGGATTGTTAAGTCCTACTCGGTTAAGAGACTTTCTGATCCAATGGTTAAAATGAAACAGTAAATGATCTATTCATATATACAACTTAGACTTGCAGATTTTCATATTTATTGTAAGCTCATAATACCTTTCTGATCAACGTATATTTTTAATACCTTTTCTTCACTCCTTTCTTCTCGGTAATGTTGTGCTTCTCTATTGCTCAGTGTCCATAGAATTAGCTCTATTCTTTAGCTTGATTGATCAGGTCTGATTGAAGTCTTTCTTCATCAGTTTCTCTTCAGCATCCTCTTTCTCTATTCACCCCTAATTCATAATGAATTAACTTATCTTTGTATATACATGATTTCACCATTTCTCAGTTCTTGACTTTCTTATTCTTGGCGTGATCCGCAATTCTAGCCAATCTTGCTTTAAAGATTTACTTCAATTTTATCCCGTAGATCTCTCTTAGACAACTAGAATAAAATAGCTTTAAAACTCTCTCTTATCTCTGGCTTTTAACTTGTCGATGAAAATAATATTAACAACTAGTTAACTCCTTCTTTAGCTCTTTCCAACTAAGTTTGTTGTCATTTTTGAACTTCAATTCTTTTTAGTGTTTAACTCCTTGTTAGCTCAGTCAACACTTCAGTTCTCCTTGGGCATCTCCATCGGGGTTGTCTATCCATCAAGTAACACTGTGAAGTTGTTCTCATCATTAATGCTTGTGATTCTACTCATGGGTAATTCTTTCTCGGGTTTCATTCTCAGGTATCACCATGACTTTCATCTCGGGTTTCTCTATCCATCAGGGTGCACTGACCGTCAGTGTTTGTTGTCACAAAGTGCATACTGGACTTTTATGCATTATTGATAGCATAACCTTTATTTTTCAGGTTCTCTGAAGTCTTTGACACTTTGAATATAACCAATCCGATTAGATTAAGTTGACATCAATGAAAATACAATACATTAACTAATTTAATGTCTTGCATTAACTTTCTGTAGCTTGGTGATCATCAACTTAACATCTTCAAGCATTTATTCAGTTATAGTTCATCAATCTCTCCCTTTGGCATTGATGAAAACACTGTTGGAAAGTGACAATGCAAGAAATTGTTATTTTGTCATCGATGTCAAACCTTTACTGGTGAGACTATTGCTATTTGTTTGAGTACCATATCTATTGTTGATGAAGAAGATTTAACAAAAAGACCAAGTGAATGGTTGAGTTAAGGCAATTCAATGGGTACTTGATCAGTTGGCACTCTGGCAAAGTAATTAGTTGTTTATCTTTCAAAGACAGTTTTTCTGGCTGTTATGTGCCAAGCAAAGTTGCTTATGATGAGCGAAGTTTCTTGTGCCAAGTAAAGTTTCTTGTGACAAGCAAAAAGTTGCTCAAATTTGAGCACCATTGAAATTGTGGAGTGGAAACAGTAATGAAGGCCGACTTACAGAAATTTGATTAATGATGAGATTTAAGATCTCTGGCTGACTTAGTTGATTTTATTGGGATATGTAATGTTAATTAAAGATTGATCCATGTCATTTAATGTATGGGTAACCGTAATTAATGCATGGTTTCAA
>MU223714.1:2844483-2854575 GCA_018584345.1 Thuja plicata | reverse complement strand
GTATTATTACTTTATGCTTATTAATTAAATCATATCGATTTAATTATATAAGTTTATATTACTCTAGTTACTTAAGCTTCACTTAGGTACATTATTAATTAATTATTAATTAATAATGTGCAACCTATTTTTTTCCTTTAGGGTTTCTTTCTCACCTTTTATAAGGTTGAGCCTTATACTTTTTCGGTTATCTCTTATGTATTCTTCACATTTTGAGAGCACTTTCCTTTTGTCTCCATTTTTTCTTCTCTTATAACAGGTTATTGGCTAACAGGTTCTTCTTGGGTTGTGTAGAATTGAGTTTGATCAATTCTTTCAAAAGGTATGAAGGAAGAAATCACTGACCCAGTTGTCATATATTGTGATAACACAAGTACTATTAATATTTCTAAAAATCCTGTGATGCACTCAAAGACAAAGCACATAGCTATCAAGTATCATTACTTGAGAGAACTACTTCAGAGTAAAGAAGTGAGATTGGATTATGTGAACACTAAAGAACAATTAGCAGATATATTCACAAAAGCACTACCCAAGGATGCTCATGAGTATCTATGAGGTAAATTAGGGGTGATTCCCCTAACTGAGGCTAATTAAGTTCTGTATGGTACTGTTGCATCAAATATTTCATTCAGAAAATCTGACACATTGATGCACAGTAAGTCACACTTTAGGATGCTGGCTAAAGTTGTGAAGATGAACAAGCACAGAAAAGAAAAATCAATCATACTGAAGATGATAGGATCAGCATGATACTGAAGATCTACATGATAAAGATAAAGATATTGATATTTGGGAGAGATTAACTATAAAGAGGCAGAAGTTACTATTGAAAACATTGAAGTGATTATCTACTCAGAGGGAGTCTGCAGATAATTAGACACAGATGATTACAGTGTGATCAGACACAGAGGGAGAAATGTTTTACAGATAAGAATCAGAATGAAGCTAAAGACATTAATGAATATTTGTTCATATCAAGGAACACAGGTGAATTTTTTGATTTGTTGGTGACTATGCTTGTTAATTCATTGTTTTAAATATTTTGTGTTTCCATCAATGCCAAAGAGGGAGATTGTTGGAAAGTGACAATGCAAGCAATTGTTATTTTGTCATCGATGTCAAACCTTTACTGGTGAGATCGACTATTGCTATCTGTTTGAGTACCATATCTATTGTTGATGAAAAATATTTAACAAGAAGACCAAGTAAATGGTTGAGTTAAGGCAATTCAATGGGTACTTGATCAGATGGCACTCTGGCAAAGTAATTAGTTGTTTATCTTTCAAAGATAATTTTTTTGGTTGTTCTGTGCCAAGAAAGTTTGGCTTGTGCTGAGAAAAGTTTCTTATGGTGAGCGAAGTTGCTTGTGCTGAGAAAAGTTTCTTGTGACAAGCAAAAAATTGCTCAATGTCGAGCACCATTGAAATTGCCGAGTGGAAACAGTAATGAAGGCCGACTTACAGAAGTTTGATTAATGATGAGATTTAAGATCTCTGGCTGACTTAGTTGATTTTATTGGGATATGTAATGTTAATTAAAGATTGATCCATGTCATTTAATGTATGGGTAACCATAATTAATGCATGGTTTCAAGATTTAATTAGAGACTACTTTGGAGAAGTAAATGTAATGCAAAGATGGGACAATCTGTTGGATCTGACCTAACCTAAGATCTACAATCTTGTTTAAGAGGCAAAAGACTTATCTGACCTAGACAGAGAGGTATATGATAACCTCGGGGGCTATTCATTGGATGTGGATGAATGGATGTGTATGCAAGAGGTTTGCATAGTTGATTTACTATTTGGCATGATCTAGTAGAGAAGGAAAAAGGCAGAAGCAGAAAGTTGCATGTGTGATTGCTTGACGGATTTCCAAGCATATTAGAAGGTTGAAATGACAATGCAGGCTATCCAGTAAGTCAACATCATAGCTGTAATTGGATCTGAATTGTAAATTAAGTTGTATGTATCAAATCACAAACTGCTAATTACTTTCTTACCATTGTATCAGTTAAATCCTTTAACAAGGTTGACTTAACAGTCATTTGTATAAATCCTCTAACATGGTGACATTCAGATTGGAATGTTCTAAGTCCTCTAACAAGGCTACTCCTAACAGGGTGATTAAATCCTTTAACCAAGTCACACCTAATAGTGTGTCATTGTAACCTTTCACAGGGTTGGCTCCTCATAGGGCATCACTTCAGAAGAGTGAAAACTTGGTAGCATGTTACTGGTGGTTTTTCCCATATTGGGTTTCCATGTTAAATACTTGTGTCAACTTGTGTGAATGCTTATGGTTTTCTTTACTGTTATGTTACTACAAGCTAATTTCAATTGACAGTAAACTGCATGATTAAAGTTTTTGAGTTATGCTACTGCTGCCGAGTAAATCTGAAGTACAAAAAGTTTTATTTTCTACATCTAGACTTGAGGATAACTGATTCACCTCTCCCCTCTCAGTTATTCTAAATTCATTCTAACAAATACACTACATAATCACACTATATTGTTACTAATACAATATGAAATATATCAGTTGTATTTCATCAATTTACCAATCTCATTGTTCTATAACCAATACAATTTTTTGACTCTCGGTAAGCTCATATAACTTAGCTTTGTTTCTTGCAGGGTGATTTCTTCAATCTTTAATCCATTCACTGGATAGATTTAGCAGCTTCTGATTCTTTCTTTGATGTTGTCTCTCTCTTTGACTGTTCCTCTCCTTGATCATCTCTTATTTCCTTTGACAATAATATAGTTGTCTCTCCCTCATGATACTTCTCTCCCTTTTGATATTCTCTCCCTTATAGGTTACATCTCTCTCAAGTCATCTTAAGTCATGATGGATATTTCATATGTAATCTCTCCCTTTGGATTCTTAGGATATTCTATCCCATCTTGAATTCTTAGGATATTCTCTCTCTTTGACAACAAGCCAAATTATACATTGATCATGCAAAAGTTATATCCTTTCACCTTTTTATAATATACTCCTTGAATTTCCCTATCCATCAGTATTATAATGAATCAGTTGTTCGGTGTAGATATGTACCTTGTTGTGTACTTATGTATCTTTTGTAGTCCATCTCTTTGCTTGCATCAACATAAATGATCTTCTAATTAAGTGTAGGCTGATGCAACCTCCTAGCCAGCTTACTGACCAATAAACAAGGGTCGGACCCCTAGTCTCTGTCTTAGGTACTCAAATGTATTTTTTGGTAGTGGCTTTGTGAATATATCAGCTAATTGTTCCTTTGATTGAACATATTCTAGTATCACTTCTTTCTCTTGCACTTGTTCTCTTAAGTAATGATACTTGATTGCAATATTCTTAGTCTTAGTATGCATGATAGGATTCTTAGAAATTTTTCTTGCACTGGTATCATCAAAATAGATAATCACTAGTTCAAGAATTTTCATATTCATACCTTCCAGTAACTATTTGATCCATGCAATGTTAGAGCAGTTTGTAGCAGCAACCACATATTCTGCTTCTGCAGTAGATTGTGAGATGCATCCTTGCTTCTTTCTTATCCATGTGATGATTATGTCACCCATGAACAATGCTCCTCCAGTTGTGCTCTTTTTGTCATCTAATTTTCCAGCCCAATCAACATTTGTATAGACTTGAAGCTCAAATTTGTCTTCTCTTTTATACCATAAGCCATAGTCCTCGGTGTTCTTTAGATATCTCATAATTCTTTTGACAATAGTCATGTGTGATTATTTTGACATTAGTTTGCCAATCATTGATCTATACAAGGTTTGATTTACCTTATTTAATTTTTCTTCTTTTGTCAGCTTGCATCCTGCTTCCATAGGTGTTCCAACTGGCTTGGAATCTTCCATCTTGAATATCTTCAACATTTCCTTGATGTATTTGGATTGTGTGATATATATTCTTGCATCTTGTTGAAGAATATGTAGACCAAGAAATAATTTGATCTCCCCAAACATCAACATCTCAAACTCTTTTCTCATTTCATTATAAAAATATTTACATAACATATCATTACCCCCAAATATGATATCATCAACAAATATTTCAGCAATCAGAATATTACCATCAATATCTTCTTTTAAGTACAGATTGCTATTCTCACTTGTTATTACGAATTCAATGCTTATGAGATAGGAGTGAAGTCTTTCATACCAGTCTCTAGGTGCTTGTTTCAATCCATACAAGGCTTTGTGTAGTCTATAAACCATGTTTATCATGTCTGGATAAAAAAACCCTTCTGTTTGTTCAATGTATACCTCTTCTTCTAGTATTCCATTTAGGAATGCAGATAATTTGACATCCATTTGATATACCTTGAATCCTTTGAATGCAACATAAGAAAGTAATATTCTTATTCGTTCTAGTCTAGAAATGGGTGCAAAGTTTTCTCCATATTCAATACCTTCTTCTTGTGTATACCCCTTGCATACTAATCTTGTTGTGTTCCTTGTGACTTCTCCATTCTCATTCAGCTTGTTTTTTAATATCCATTTGGTACTGATGACATTCTTGTCATCAGGTCTAGCTACTAATGTCCATGTTCTTTTATCTCAATCTTTTCTATTTCTTCATTCATATCACTGACCCATTCTTCATTCTTTAGTGCAGTATTAATAGATTTTCAAAAATCACAAATTAAACATCTAGTGTTCAGTGACTTACTTCTTGTTCTCATTCTAGCCTTCTTTTCTCCTATGATCTGGTTCTGTGGATGATATCTTCTGACATACTTTGAAAGTATCGGTTCAGCTCTTTCTTCATCATTCTGATCATCATCTTTCACTTCATTCTGATCTCCATCGCTCAGAACATCATTTTGAGGATTTTCCTAATTTTTGGTATTTGTAGCCTGATGCTCGGGTGCAATGTTTTGTTGCTTGGGAGAAATACATTGTTGCTCATGTAGAGTGTCATGTTCTTCAATGTAAAAAAACCTATTGTAGTCTTCTATTTCTTTTATGCTTTCCTCATCATGTTTCTCTGCATATTCATCTATTCTGATATTTGCACTTTCAATGATTTTTTTAGAGGACTTGTTAAGACATTTATAAGCCTTGCTCTGGGTGGAATACCCTAGAAAGATACCTTCATCCCTTTTGGATTCAAGATTTCCATTTCTATCATCTTTCAAAATATAACATTGACTACCAAAAATTCTGAAGTAACTTACATTGGGTTTGTATCCATACCATAGCTCATAGGGTATCTTTTTGGTGTCTTTCTTCAATTGTAATTTGTCCAATGTGTAGACAACAGTACTAACAGCTTCCCTCCAGAATATTTGAGTGATCCTTTTCTCTATCAATAGTGTTATTGCATAATTAACAATGGATCCTTTTCTCCTTTCAGCAATCCCATTTTGATGTGGTGTTCTTGGTGCAGAAACTTGTCTTTTAATTCCATGCTCATTGCAAAAGTTAGTGAATTCATCAGAAACAAATTCTCCTCCTCTATTTGATCTTAAGAATTTCAATTCCTTACCATTTTGTTTTTCTACCATAGATTTATACCATTTAAAAATCTTAAATGCTTCTGATTTTTCTTTTAAGAACATAACTGTCATCATTCTAGAATAGTCATCAACAAAGAGAATGAAATATATATCACCATAGTAACTCTTTGTTCTCATGAGTCCACATAGATCAGTATGGACTAATTCTAGAATAGCATCATATGTATGGGCTTTGCTCTTGAAACTAGACTTTGTTATATTACCTTTTTGACAATTCTTACACATGATATGCTCAGGCTTTGACATGATTAGTAAGCCTCTTACTTTCCTTTTATTTATTATCTTAATCATGTTGTCAAAATTCACATGACAAAATATTTTATGCCCCAACTATATGTCTTTGTTTCTATTCATTAAACAATTAGTGTTTATATCATCAAGATAGAATAGGTTACCTTTTGTTTGTTCACCAGTTCTAATCAACCTTCCTGATTCATTAAAGATCTTTGCCTTCTTATTCTCAAATGTTACTAGGTGACCTATGTTATTCAGTTGTGAAACACTCAATAGATTATAGTTAAGTCCTTTTACCCCATATGCATTTTCACATTTGATCAGGTTATTCAACATTATGGTTCCTTTACCTTCAACTAGACAAGGTGTGTCATTACCCATTCTTACTGATCCACCATTATAGTACTCAAAAGTTTCAAACTTTTTTTTATCACCGATCATGTGGTGAGTGCAGCCACTATCTATAATCTAGACATCATTCTTACTAACCTTAGATATGAGTGCAGTTTCTACATACCTTTCTTCTTCATCCTAATCATCCTTCATGGCCACAAATACCATCTCAATGTCTTCATCAGATTCAGTGTCAATATCTCCATCTTTGTTCTCAGCTAGGTAACAAGATTTCTTCCCTTTGTCCTTGTAGTCTTGGGTATCTCTTCTGTCAGATTGTTGGTTTCTTTGGTAATCTCTATTGTCACTTCTATCAAACTTATTTTCATATGATCTGTCATTACTTCTGTCATCTTTTCTTCTATTAGGACATCTAGCAACAACGTGTCCAATCTCTTTACAATTAAAACATACAAGTGGTAATTTACCTTTGTATCTACCTTTGCCTCTCTATAATCTTCTAGCCATTAGTGCTTTAATCTCATCAAGATCTTGGTCATCACTATCACTTTCACTATCATTTCTCATAGTGTGTTTATGACTTGACTTTCTTATTTTCAAAGAAGATTTGAATGCAGACTCAATAGATGGTAAGACACTATTATCAAAGTTATTCATCTCAAATGAAATCAGTCTAACAACCAAACTATCTATAGTGAAATTATTGTTTTCTAATACTCTCATTTCTTGTATAGAAGATACTCTTATAGCATATACAGGCATTAAGGTTCTTAGGATTTTACTTACCATTGTTTCTTCTTCAAGTATGCCTCCAACTCCTCGGATAGCATTGACTACTTTTATTTTGCAGCTATACTGAGTGATATTTTCTCCTTCTCTCATTCTTAGGTCATCAAATTTACCTCTTAGGCTTTCTGCCTTAGCTCTTAGTACATTAGCATCTCCTCCATGTACCAGCTTCAATTTATCCCATATTTTCTTTGTAGAGGTGCAAGTTCTGACATCTTCAAATTCAGCATCCGAGAGTGAGGAAGCAAGTTCTATCATCATACAATTATGCTCATGCTTTTCTCTTAATTTATCAAGTGTGTAAGGTCCTATAAGCAACACATATTCAGTATCCAAGTATTGAGTAACATCATTTCCAATACCTGATAGGTGGAGTGTTATCCTTCTTTGCCATGATGCAAAGTTGTTCGTGTTCAACTTGGGCACATATCATTTTCTCATCTTGTGATCTTTTGCTTAGGTCTTGAAACCTTCCTTCTAAGCACACAAAGCTCTGATACCAATTGTTAGAATAATTGAGAGGGAGGTGAATCAGTGGCCTCAAAAATATTCCAAAAAATTAACCCAAAACCTTATTACCACAATTATAAGCCTCTAGTTTTCTCCAGTCCTACAAGATGAATGCCTTGAAATAATTTCAACAGATAACTACAGCTCAGATTTCACTGTTAAACCTTATACTTACTGTTTACAGATTAGTAGTCTTTCATTTACCAAAATACAGTAAATTACTTAGTGTATACCGATCAATCCAGATTAGTTATGTGTAATGAAAAACACTAAAGTAATGACTCATAAAAACAATGACACGTGGATTTTTAACATGGAAACCCTATTAAGGGAAAAACCACTTGGGACCGGTAACCCAAGATTTTCACTCTTCTGAAGTGAGATTGGTGAAGAGCCAACCATGTTAAAGGTTACAAACACATTGTTAGGTGTGACCTTGTTAGAGGATTTAAATAGAATAGTTTGTCACTTGATATCTGGCATCTCTATGCTACCTTTATGATCAAACCTTGTGTAGTTTGTCACTTGGTATCTGGCATATCTATGCTATCTTCATGGCCAAACCTTTTGATACTCCTTAGGATGTATCTCAGTATATAAAGGATTTTTAAGTCCTGCTCAGTTAAGAGACTTTCTGATCCAATGGGTAAATTGAAACAGTAAATGATTTGTTCACATATACAACTTAGAATTGTAGATTTTAAAATATATTTTAAGCTCATAATACATTTTTGATCAATGTATCTTTTTAATACCTTTTCTCCACTCCTTTCTTCTCAGTGATTTTGTGCTTCTCTCTTGCTTGGTGTCCGTAGAATTAGCTATGTTCTTTAGCTTGATTGATCAGGTCTGATTGAGGTCTTTCTTCATTAGTTTCTCTTTAGCATACTCTTTCTCTATTCACCCCTAATTCATAATGAATTAGCTTGTCTATTTATAGACATGATTTAACCATTTCTCAGTTCTTGACTTTCTTGTTCTTGGCTTGATCCGTAATTCTAGCCAATCTTGCTTTAAAGCTTTACTTCAATTTTATCCCGTAGATTTCTCTTAGGCAACTAGAATAAAATAGCTTTAAAACTCTCTCTTATCTTGGCTTTTAAGTTGTCAATGAAAACAATATTAACAACCAATTAACTCCTTTAGCTCTTTCCAGCTAAGTATTTTTTCATTTCTAAACTTTAGTTCTTTTCGGTGTTTAACTCCTTGTTAGCTCGGTCAACACTTCAGTTCTCCTTGGGCGTCTCCGTCAGGGTTGTCTATCCATCATGGTTGTCTGTCCATCGGGCAGCACTGTGAAGTTGTGCTCGTTGATAATGCTTGTTATTTTTCTCATCGATAATGCTTGCTCGGGTTTCAAGCTTGGGTATCAGTGTGAATTTCCTCTCAGGTTTCTCTACCAGTTGGGGTGCACTGACCGTCGGTGTTTGTTGTCACAAAGTGCATACTAAAATTTTTTGCATTACTAATAGCATAACCTTTATCTTTCTGGTTCTTTGAATTCTTTGACACTTTGAATATAACCAATCAGATTATATCAAGTTGACATCAATGACAATACGATACATTAACTGATTTAATGTCTTGCATTAACTTTCTGCAGCTTGGTGATCATCAACTTAACATCTTCAAGAATTCAATTAGTTATAGTTCAGCATGGTCATGAAAAACCTCTTCTTGTCTTCCCACACACACAACCTCATACATTCTTCTTGTAGCTAGTTGGACAAGCACCTGCAACCAAAACCCATTAGCAACACAAAATACAAAAAAAAAAATTCAGCCCAGATCTTTTGTTGGGCTCTGATACCAATTTGATGCGGAGAATCATGGAATACAATTAGCTTCTCAAGGATAATACTGATCTAATCTTCATTTCAACATGTTCATAATCAATTTCAACACATTAGAGGCATAATCACAATATACCATTTCACCAAATCATCCTTACTAACACCAATTAACCTTTATTACCCTTATCATTATAGGATCCAAACCAAAATATTTATCAATGCATCACAAGCATCTAATCACTCACCTTAAAAATGCTTTCAAGGAATCAATCAACTTCAATAGATAAAATAAACCATTATCCACATCAATACCATTACCCTATACATTATGAGAATCCACCATAATTCCTCAGTACTCTATCTTGTTGTCCATACCTACACACAAAATCTTAGTTACAATAACTTGGTTCAACAATCATACTCTGACCAAAATGCATTATTCATGTTCCATTCACTCAAACAACATCAACCACATATTTTCCTTATACCTCAAGGTCATAACACCTCATATTTACAACAATGCCATTGTTCACATTCAAAGTCACAGTAATTGAATCTGATCACTGTCCTCCAAACACTATCAAATCCTTCAACCAAACATTTATGGGATTCATACCTTCTCCTATAAGTATATTTTGTAGAAACTGATGAAAGATCAGATTCACAAAACCCGAATACACCTGCATGCAAATGACCTAATACAAAGATGAAGTACGAAAATGAAAAAGAAGAACTCAGATGTTTACTCAAAATGTGAGAGAAAAAATTACAACTGAATTAATGAAAAGAGATTACAAAGTTCGACCTTATAAAGGTGAACAAACCCTAAAACCTAAAAGCTAGGATGCGCAATATAATTAATATAAAGTATTAATTATATGCACCTAA
>MU223714.1:2814537-2842719 GCA_018584345.1 Thuja plicata | reverse complement strand
AAGGCCTCTGAAGAACTGGCTGAACTGCATCCATGCAAGACCATAAACCTCGTGACATGAGGAGTCTGGTCATGTGTGGCTTCCATGTGTGATAGTTATGGGGTGTCAGACGGGCCACAGAGGGGTCTGACATTAAGAGAAGAGAAGACAGAAGTAGAAGGGTCTATTTCTGAAAGTAAATTATAGAAATTAAAATGCACCCCCCCACAATGTATATTCTATCCTCTGAGCACCACAAATAATCAGTTACTGAAAGCACACAAAAAATGAGGAGAAAACCTGAGTTCCAGAAGCCGAATAGGAGCACAAACAAAGGCACGACTTTGACTATTAAAATCAGCAACCAAATGGAGAAGTCAGGAAATGAGACCTGCACCAATGCGTCTGTCTCGGAAACACCTTTCCGACGGTATTTCATTTTTCAAAAAACGATACCGTATGCTCAAGTTATGAGCAAAAAACCAACAGGAGGTCCAAACAAATAGCTCCCTGGAAAAGACCAGACATGGCAAAAAAATTGACGGCCGTTTGACCGTCACAGACCTGTCGCTGACATCAGCATGACGTCATCACCGGAAAAAAATAGCGGCGGCCGGAAAAGTTTGAAATCGCCAGAAAATTTGAAAATGGGCCGGAAAAGTACTTTTCTGGCTGCTGACGTCAGATGACATCACTGTGTCGCCGGTCGGTGGCGGGCCGGTGGCCGGGTGGCGGCTCCACCAGCAGTGGTGGCGGCCCGGCTGAGGGAGAGTGGCACCCGGGCGGAGAAGTGGCGGCGCGCGGGCGCGGCAATGCCTGGGCGGCGCGCTGCCCTTGAGCGGCGCGCGGGTGGCCTGCCAGCGGCGCGCTGGCGGCGTGCTGGCGGCAGCGCCCGTAAAGCCCTAAACAACATTTTTTTTCACGTTTTTCAAGAATTTTTTCTCAATTTTTGAGCCGTACGGCCCTCGTAGGCTCGATATTTTTCCCCTGGGTCACGGAGGCCAAACGTAGTCGAGTTTTATATGATTTCGACTCTCCCGGGCCTTCTGAACGCAATGGCGGAGTCCGTTTCTACTCAATCTGCTCCAGAAGCTCGTGCCTCCTTCAAAGTAACAGAAATCCTCAAAAAAGGGCTTTGGCTGTCGTCTTCAATTCGTGGCTTCAAAGACCTTCGATCAGGCAGCAACAGGGCGGCTCTGATACCATGTAGAAACTGATGAAAGATCAGATTCACAGAACCTGAATACACCTGCATGCAAATGACCTAATACAAAGATGAAGTACGAAAACGAAAAAGAAGAACTCAAATGTTTACTCAAAATGTGAGAGCAAAAATTACAACTGAATTAATGAAAAGAGATTACAAAGTTCGACCTTATAAAGGTGAACAAACCCTAAAACCTAAAAGCTAGGATGCGCAATATAATTAATATAAAGTATTAATTATATGCACCTAAGTGAAAGCATAAGCCGAAAAAGAGTAAACTGATTACTCTAACATATTTAATCATTGAAAAACTCATTTCAACTATATTTATCATCATTTGATTAAGAGTAATTTCAAACAAACAATTTTTGTCTTGATTGTGACTATCATTAATAGGACAGTTCCAACTGTATCTTCACAAATTATTTCCACCAAACTCACAAGATTCTTTAACCCACACCTTTGTGGGGTCATTGAATTTTTTTAGGCATTATTCCATCCATTGATATCATTTAAAACCTCTCAACATCAATAATAATAATAAAAACACTTTACTGCACTGTCAAACTCACAGAAAATTCATTGGAAAAGCCCACTAGGATATCAACTATCTTTTACAAGACAAAAC
Source organism: Thuja plicata (assembly GCA_018584345.1). Lineage (NCBI taxonomy): Eukaryota > Viridiplantae > Streptophyta > Pinopsida > Cupressales > Cupressaceae > Thuja > Thuja plicata. The sequence goes on along the minus strand of MU223714.1, from coordinate 2,840,905 downwards.
CATTTGATACCAAACTAAGTAAATTTACAATGCATTTGAATCTAATTTCAAACTAGCTTGGATTTGAGTTTTCCTAACAGCTAAAGTATGAGATATAATCAAACCCTTACGTGTCACTTAGTTGTAGAGGGTTTTACACAGTTTTAACAAAAACCATAAGATCTTTCCCTATGTCTCACAGATAGACTTCTAACTTAGTCAAAATCAAAGGTAACTCACTATTTTTTATTTCCAAATAGGTTTTAACAATTATTTAATTTATTTACATACCACAAAATGTTCATGATCATTAAAAATCATGAATATAAAAGTAACTGTCAACAAAGTTTGCACAAAATTTTTACTTTATTCTTTGATTATGTTACAAAAATAATTTAAAATGATTAATAACATATCCCCTCTTTCCATTCTCATGTTCACGGTCAGTCCTTTTGGTGATCTTCATTCCATTTTTCATCTGACTCCATGACTGTCACCCTGTCTGTAGACCAGGTGTGACAGTTAGAGGGCTACATTTAAAACCTTTATAGATATTTTCTCCAACTGAACACCATCCCACATTCTCAACCATTCTAAGGTATTTATAGCCTTTTTATATTTATTTTCTGCATAACCAACTTTTTAGATCGATCAACCACCTATTAGCAACATTTGGTGTAATTTGCAAAATCTTACATTTTGCAATGTTGCACTTTATATAATTGTCTTGCATTTTCCTACATATGGCCTTGTGACTTTTCATATACATCATTGAATCTTCATAATATACCAAGAAACACATATTACATCATTTTGAATCTTTCATGGTTCTTTTGACTCACTTTGACCTTTCGGGACCCCAGTAGGACAACTTTAACAATTCAATATAATTCGCTTGCATAGTCTTATACATTGATTCAAATGGACTCGATATAAAATGAAATGACCTTATAAATTCAAATATTAATGAAAATGATCTTTTCATGATCCTTTGACCTCCTAGAATATCCCTCTTCTAGGTACCTCTGCACCAAATGTCAAAGCTACTTATCAAAGGGAAATGACTACAACCTTTCATGATATGACGCATACCTTCATGGAGGACTATGTTGATGAAACATTGGCTAAATAATTCACCAGAATAGAACATATTACAATCTTGGAAAATATATTCACAAGGTTTTAAAATTTTATGGTTAGATTAAATCCTAAAAATTGTGCATTTGGTGTCACATCCGGAAAACTTTTAGGCTATATTTTTTCAACAAGAGGTATTGAAGTGGATCCCACTAAAGTGAAAGACATAATGGAAATGGGAGCTCCAAGGAACATAAGCCAATTAAGATCACTACAGGGAAGAGTCCAATCCATAAGGAAATTCATAGCTCAATTAGCCAAAAAGTGTCTTCTTTTACACAACAGCTTCATAAAGACACTTCTTTCAAATGGGATACATCATGTGAGGAAGATATTGATTCTCTCAAGAAGTACCTTATGAATCCACCAATTTTTATGGCTCCTATACTAGGGAAACCATTATTATTGTACATCTCGACAATAGGAAATTCACTAGAAGCTTTGTTAGCACAATAAGATGAGCAAGGAAAGGAAAGAGAAATATATTACATCAACAAAACTCTGATCAAATATGAGCTTCATTACACTTTAATTGAAAGAGTTTGTGTAGAATTTTTATTTTCATCTCAAAATTCAAGACATTACATTCTCACGCATCCTATCAAACTGATAGCTATGATCAATCCTCTAAAGTATCTTACTAGAAAAGCAACGTTAACAAGTAGATTTAAAAAATGGGTGATGATATTAAGTGAATTTGATATTGAGTATGTTGATAGAAGAGAAATAAAAGGACAAGTGATAGCTTTTCAAGTAGCATAAGAACCTATCTCGAGTGAAACATGAATGCAAATTAAATTTCTACATGTAGATATTCTCACATTTATAACATAAACTTTGAAATTATATTTTTCTTGATTCTATACACATCATGGCTCGGAGGCAGGCATATTGTTCTATTGGGATATTTTTGGATTATCATGCATATATGTGTTCAAATTGATGTTTTTCATTGATGTCAACATATTTCTTTATTTTTTTCAATGTTCTTAGTATGTTCAGTGAGAAGATTGGTTTGGTATGGCTATTGTATTGAAGACCAAATGTTGCAAACTTACAGATGGTTTTAGGGATGTCTATAGTTAACTTATGTCAATTTATAGAGGTTCGCATGGTGATTTGAGTGATTTATGGATGATTGATTAGAGATTGGTATATTGAATGTTCAAGAAGAGATAATTTTTTAGTGTTTCGATCAGTGTGGTTTGGTTATGCAATATTTATGGTTGCTCACCTGGTGGTGAGTTTAGGACATGGATGTGTGTCCTCAGCTCAAGTGGTCCATGATTTGGATTCTAGAAAACTATTTTTCTTAAGTGACAGAGGTTACTGATTGGTGTTCCTATTGAATAGTGCAAAGATAATGATGAATTTTGAGACATAGTTGTTTTGGTTGTTGCTATAGCATTTCACATTGCTTATTGATGTTTCTAGATTGTGTCCTATTTGTATTGCTAGATCACATTGAGATATGTGATTGGATTTGGTGATTTCCTTGTGGCGTGTGGGTTTTCTTATTGTTCTTGGTTGACATGATGATGTAGCATGTTGTGATGGATCGAGGCATGATTTATGGAGCTAGGGCATGTTCAAGGATGAATATTTGGATCATTACTATGTCTTTGCAACCCTATTTTGGATCACATTGATGATTGCATTATATTTTATTAAATATTCATAATTTAGGTCCTTAGATGACCTTGAATAAATAAGTTGATGAGTTTTATAAATATAATAACAATTTATTCATTTATGTATGGTGGTGGATCTGTGTGTATGAGAGATTGTGTGAAGAGGTATGAGTGGAATATTCAATTGAGATAGAAGGTTTAATGTATTATGTACTTCATTGGAACTATATTATAATAACAAAGATGCTATCAGTTAGTTCATGATTAGTGGATTGTAGTCCACATTCGATTTCTGTCCATGTACTTTCTATAAGGCAGTGAGTCTTCCTTTGGGTTGTAGCTCTTTTTATATTTGATAAGTGAATTGGCAGTATGTCTGAATGCATGTGCATTACCCTTTTAATACTCCTAATAGGGTATAGTTCTTTTAAAATAGTACATCATCTTGTGGGTTTGATTTCCATTGTGGTTTATCCTCTGATTGAGTTTCCACATTAAAAATATTGGTGTTATGTGTTGATTAATGTATTGTGATCTTGCTTTAATGTTCATCATTCAGATATGAGATTTAAATTTTAAAAGTTGATTGAGGTTTTAAGTTTTGGGACACAACTGATTCACCCCCCCCCCCCTCTCATTTGTGTGTGATTCCTTATTTCTAAATATTGGTANATTCCCCCCCCCCCCCCTCTCATTTGTGTGTGATTCCTTATTTCTAAATATTGGTATCAAATATAAGTCCTCATTTGGAAGCTTGACTGCTTGAGGAGATCCAGCATGGAAACCTTTAAGGAGAGTCTAAGATTTGAATGAATTAACTATTTAATATGGAAGTTTTAGATGACTACACACCTAAGATGCATCACAAAATATTATTAGGAGATCACTAAGAAGTATTACAATCCTCTTATGGATCTTTCAGCTACTACTGCAGATGAGCAGAAGCAGTTTAAGTACAATATCAGAGAAAAAGAAGCATTTTTTAGTGCCTTGTCAGATATAGAATATACAAATGTCATGGAATTAGAGATTGAACATCAGATATGGAAAAAATTAGATTTTTTTTATGAAGGAGATGCATGTGTGAAGAAAGCCAAGTTGCAGAATCTGAAAGGCAAGTATGAGGCATTGAAGATGAAAAAGGATGAAAACACCAATTCTTACATTCTAAATGTGAATCGACTTGTTAAGGTACTTAGATCATTACCATTTTCTTGTAATCACAAGGTTTATGCTATTGAAGAGGCCAGGACCATGACATCAGTAAAAAGAGACACACTAGTTGGTAAGTTATCTGCCTTTGAGATGAGATAATTTGGTGATAGCCTTCCTAAAGTTAAATCTACATTTAAAGCTACTATTTCTAAGGAAAAGAAAAGATGTGACCCTAGAGAAATTTGATAAGAGTATGGATCTATATATGCAAAGGAGATGGAAGAGACTAGGGAAGAAGATCTGAAAGATTGAAAAACTTGAAGCCCTAATTACCAAGAGATTGCCTAAGGGAGATAGTAAGTATCAAGGAAAGTTACCTTTGAAATGATTTTCATGTAAAAAGATTGGTCATTTTTCTTCAAGATGTTCGAATAGAGAGCCTAAGTACAAACCTAAGATGTTCCAACCTAAATATCAAAAGAAGTGTTATTATATTGCTAATGAACGTGTAACTGATGATGAATTTGAAAAGAGGGAAGATGAGATTGTGTTTATTGCTAGATCAAAGATGAGAATGCCTATTGCCACTTTTAGGAATTTGAACCTGTGCTGTAAAGTAGTGATTTGTGAATTTTGTGTGGATATTCTAAATATTTATTTTTTATTTTTTTAAGAATTGATTTGTATCCATTTTTCCATCTCTTCTAAAACTAGTTTTTAACAAAAAACAACATTTTAAAAGAGTAGGAAAAAATTCATATCAAATTAACGACTGAGTTGCAATACGATGAGTGACTGAGGAGCAGCATCTGGAGGCAAAATTTTTAATTTGGCACTGGGAAGGAAACCTTCTGGCTCGGGACAGAATGATCAGGGCACATGCCAAGATCAGGGCAAGGACCAGGGAGCTGAGGATTCGACAGGTGAAGGGATCCCATTGATACTGTAGTCGGATCTACAAGAAACAAAAGGCTCTACCCCAGAAACGAGAGATACGAGCACTGAAAGGGCCCCACTAGGGCGTTGGACAAACCTTTTTGGAGTCAAACCCTCTGGTAAGTCTCCTTTCCCAACTATTAAGGATGTCTATAACAAAGAGATGGGGATCTATGCGTTGGAGCTGCCTTCTGAGCTTATTGATCATAATATTTTGAGTATGGCCGCTACTCTGGTGGGCAAGTTCATAGGATCTAGACCCAATATTGATATAGTTAGAACCTTTGTTAAAATAAATGGGATCTCAAAGGCCAGTTCATGGTTTCAGAAATGGCAAAAGGCTTTATGTCTTTTGTTCTCCTGTCAAGAAGATCAGTCCAAAATTCTTTGTGCAGGGAACTGGTCAGTGGGTAGATCCACCCTCATTCTACAAAAATGGACCTCTAACCTAGATCTCAACAAATATTTCATGACCCAAGCACCAATCTAGGTGAGACTTCCTGAGTTTCCCTTGGAGTATTGGCATGAGAATGTTTTTGAGGGCATCGCTAGATCCTTCAAGGAGCTGCTATCTATTGATCCAATAACGGTGGCGAAGAAAAGACTCACTTATGCGAGGATATGCATTGGATTTGAAGCAGGCCAAGACATGCCAGAGGCTATTGTTTTCCAATATAGATTAGGAAAATGAGTGCAACATATAGAGTATGAAAGCGTTCCCTTTTCCTGCTTCCACTATAAAAAAGCTGGACACAAAGCCAATCGGTGCCCAATAGTCATTGAAAAGGATAAAGCACGAAAGGAGAAAATCAAGCAAGGAAAAAGCTTGGAGATACAACCTTTGAACAAGGATAACATATACACCAAGAAGGTCTAGAAAGAGAAACTCCCAAATGAATTGATATCAAAAAAGCAGAACCCTCAAGGGGAGTTGACAACTGATAGCCTGGAACTTCAGTTAGAGAAACTGGAATCTGAAGGGTCCATACCAATGGAGGGGGAGGGTAAGGGATAGCCACAAGCTCAGCCAGGTAAAGGCAAGGAGTGTGAAGGGGTCTTAGTAAGCCCAACACATCCAGAGGAGGAAAATGGGATTGGAGACAAAGGAGGTCGGGAGAACCCAGAAGAGGGGGAGATCATAGGTGAGGCCAATATTGACCTATCTTTTGTTCTAGATTCATAGGAAGATGGGAAGCACACGAGGGGACAGGGCCCAACCCTCTCCCAAGAATCAAATTTTAGTAGAAGCAATTATATCTCTCTAGGGAAGATTAGCCGATTCTTGGAAATGGTATCATCTACTACGCCTGGTCAAATCTCTAGAATGGAAGCCCTATTCAATAGCTACAAAGATGCCTCCAAAGATGAGAATGTGGGAGCATGGATAATAGTGAAAAATAAAAATAGCAAGGACCCATCTCCGGCCTCTCCTACAGCAACAAGAAGTAGGGCCAAAGCAGACACAGGAAGCAAGTCTAACACACCAGGAAGGAAGAGTATGAATCAAATCATAAAGGAAGAAGCAAAAAGAAATATTGTGGATGGTTACCAGTGGACCATCCAGGAGTCTCTTAAGAAATCATGAAGGTCATATCATGGAACATCCATGGGATAAATGGAGTCCAAAAACAATAAATAATTAGGAATATGATAAGGGACCATAGACCATACATTTTTTGATACAAGAAACGAAAATGAAAAAAGAAAAAGTAGCAGGCATTTCCTTTGGAAAATGTCTGAAGACTGCTACTACCGACTCAGATGGATCCTCTGGAGTCTTAATAGTGTTATCGAAGGATAACCTCAATGCTCAAATCATTTGGGATGAGGGAAACATCTTTCTCATTTATTTCAATAACCCAAAAGAACAGGAGAGCTGGGCTATAATGAACATTTATGCTCCAAACACAAAGAATTATAGGCGTGTTTTCTGGGACCAGTTGCGAACTCTTTTTGCTAAAATAATGGAACCAAAAGCCATTATCATGGGGGATTTCAACACTCCTCTTTTGCAATCTGAGAAATTTGGCGGTCTGCCACCTGACCTGGAGAGTAGGCAGCAACTGGCCAACTTGATCAATGATCTGTCTCTCATTAATGTGGATTTAGGAGGGGGTAAATTCTCTTGGTCAAATAGAAGAGCGGGATCAGAGTGCATTCAGGTTCGCCTTGACAGAGCCCTCATTTCTTTGGATTGGATGCAATAGTATCATTTTCACCTATCTTCTATGGTGAGATTTGGTTATGACCACTCTCCTATCTCTCTCAATCTGGTCAATCACAATAAGAAAAAGGCTTTCCCCTTCAGATTTGAGAGGATGTGGACAACCCACTCTAACCTCCTCAATAAGATAAAGGAGTGGTGGAGTATAGATGTGGATGGTATGGTGATGTACAGGGTGGCTAAGAAGCTTAAGAATATTAAAATGGAGATTAGAAAATGGAACAAAAGAGACTTTGGAAATATTTTTCAGACTAAAGACAAGATTAAGTCAAAACTTGCAAAGATTCAAGAAGAGATCCAAAACCATGGCTATGATGTTGACAGAATTAGTGCTAAAAAATCCATTCTGGCTGATCTTCACAACATTGTAAGTAAAGAGGAAATGATCTGGAGGCAAAGGTCAAGATCGGTGTGGTTGAAAGAGGGGGACAAAAACTCTCGCTTCTTTCACCTATCCACTATGAAACATAGGACGACTAATAGAATCGGTGCCATTAAGAAAGGGGATCTAACTTTGGAGGAAGACAAAGAGATTGCAAATGAGGCCATTAGGTACTTCACACAAATCCTTTCAAAAGAGCATAACATCAATGAGCATGACCAGGAGGTTATTCTTCAAACTATTCCTAAGGTGATTAGGGAAAGCCAAAATAAGCACATGTTGGCGATCCCAGATCAGGCAGAAATCCATAAAGCTATTTTTTATTTACCTGCAGAGAAAGCCCCTGGCCCAGATGGTTTCCCTTCTTTCTTTTTCCCGATGTACTGGGAGGTTATCAAAGATGACACTGTCAAAGCTGTCCGGGAATTTTTCGGTGCCAAGAGACTTCTTAAAGAGATCAATGCCACTTTTCTTGTCCTCATCCCGAAAATCCCAGGTGTGGATTCTTTTGAAAGATTTAGGCCCATTAGTCTGTGTAACTCTTTTTACAAGATTATCTCTAAAGTCTTAACTCTCATACTGCTTAAAATCCTCCCAATTTTAATTGCCCCCCAACAAACGAGCTTTGTCCCTGGTAGACAAATTTTGGACTCTATCATGGCAGTGCACAAGGTGATTCATTCTTTGGAGGAGGGAAATCGGGAAGGATTCCTGCTTAAACTAGAACTCTCCAAGGCATATGACAGGGTTGATTGGTTCTTCCTGAGTAAAATTTTGGGGGCTTTTGGTTTCAATGACAAGGTAATTAAGATTATGTCACAGTTGATCTCCACTCCTTCTTTTGCAGTTTTGGTGAATGGATCTCCTTCAGACTTCTTCAAATCTTCTAGGGGTCTTAGGCAAGGGGACCCCCTCTCCCCAATTCTCTTCATCATTTTGGCTGAGTGCTTGGGAAGGCTTATCCATGATTATAGGAGAAGGGGTCTAATCAATGGGCTACATCCTTCTTCAGGCCCTTTCATTTTTACTCACCAGCAATTCGTGGATGATACCATACTGGGGGGTGAGTCTTCGGTTAAGGAAGCTAGAAATGTTAAGAAAATCCTTAATTCTTATTCCAATGCTTCATGTCAGCTTATTAACTAGAACAAGAGCTCGATGTTCTTCATTAACACTCCCATGGATAGACAGAGGAAAATGGCTGGCATTCTGGGCTGTGGTACTGGTTCCTTTCCAGCTTCCTATATAGGTCTTCCGCTCAGAACCAAACCCCCTGAGTCCTTCTAGGGAGGCCTTATTGATAGATTCAACAGGAAATTGGTGGGTTGGAAGGGCATCACCCTGAGTCAGGCAGGAAAAGTGACTCTGATACAATCTACTCTTCAAAACCTCCCTACTTATGCTCTTAGCCTCTTCTCTATACCTGCTAAGGTGGTGGACTCTCTGGAAGCTATTTAGAGAAATTTTTTATGGGCTGACAAAGATGGAAACAAGAAATACCCACTTGTGGCTTGGGATACTATATGCAAGCCAAAAAAACATGGAGGGCTGGGCATCAAGAAGTTGAATTAGTTCATCAAAGCTCTGCAAGCTAAGTAGATTTGGAGAATTTTCAACTCTACAGGGGAATGGAGGGATATTATGAAGGACAAATATGCAGTTAACTTAACCTTCAAATAGTTCATCAGCAGAGATTTGGACCTGAAGGGATCCCACATATGGAATGGCATTCTGAGGACTAAAGGTATAGTGACTGCAAAAGCAAGATGGAAATTAGGCAATGGTAAGGATGTCAACTTTTGGCATGATGATTGGCTCAGACAGGGTCCTTTATGGAACTTGGAGCCATATAATAGATGGGCTAAACATTGCATTGAAAGATATGGCAGTAGAGTTAGTGACTACATAACCAATAATGGATGGGTGAACCTTACTGAGGTGTCCCAGGACCTAAAACCTCTTATGGTCAAAATGGGTCACACTCCCCTCTCTCTCAATGAAGATGTTATGGTTTGGGGGGAAACAACTAATGGTAACTATACGGTGGCTTCAGGCTATGAAACCATGCAACAAGTTGGTACTATCCCCATATGGTCCAAGGTCTGGTTTCCTGGTATTATCCCTAAGGTTAACATCTTTTTCTAGACATTGCTCCAAAATCACATTTTGACTGTGGATAACCTAATAAAGAGGGGTCAGTATATTCCTAATAGATGTATCCTATGTAAAAATCAAAGTAAAAATGTGGACCACTTATTTATCCACTGTGATTTCACAAGGAAAATATGGCATCATTTCCTGTCTTTTTTTGAGACTTCATGGTGCTTCCCCAATACTACACTTGAGCTCTTTGACCAATGGAATCAGGGGGGAGTGTTCATCATCTTTGGTCTTGGGCTATGCCACAAATTTGTTGGGGGCTGTGGAAGGAGCAAAATAATAGGATCTTTAGGGAAAAGGCTACCCTTGCTAAGTATGTTTCCCAAAAAATTTCAAATGCCCTTATGGAAAACTATACTAATTGCAAAGGTAGAAGCCCAATTCACAAAAATGCGCCCAATAACACCAAAAAAAGGTTGGATTGTAGATGGACTTTACCGCCAGAAGGGTGGTTCAAAGCTAATTTTGACGGGGCAGCAAAGGGCAACCTTGGGATGGCTAGTGTGGGAGGAATCATTAGGAACTCACATGGTAAAGGTATTGCTACTATTTTGGCGCCCCTGGGATCACAAACCAACCATTATTCTGAGGTGAGTGCGGCACATCACACTTTAAGGCTAGCCTGGGAAATGGGAATCAAGAATTTATGGTTAGAAGGGGATTCAAAGAACATCATAGATTGCCTAAATGAAAAGATTGGGCCTGTGTGGACCATTGAGAACATAATAGGGGAGTGCAGACAAATCCTCAAAACATTTGATTAGGTCCATGTGGCACATGATTACCGGGAAGCCAACCAGGTGGCGGACAGGCTGGTAAATATGGGAGTCAAGAGTGAGGGAGTGAAAAAATGGTATGAAGGGAATAATTTACTTCCAAAAATTTTAAATATCATTGAAAGTGATCAGGTTCTGGGCAGACTCGAAGTTATTAAATGTTAATTATGAAGAGTTATGACAGATGGGGGAAGAATCCCCGTATGATGTGCAAGTATGTGAGATGCGAAGGGATTATCATTTTTAGGCCTAGTTGGCACACTTGGAGGCATAAAATTAATTATAGCATTCACGAGGCAAAAATAAGTCTCTTGAAACATCAACTCAATATCTCTTCAAAAGAGAGGGCTTTTAGTGAGAAGCACACCAGAAACAAAGGAAGCAAAGAAATTGTTGAAATGGTGGGAGAAAGGCACAGGAGAGAGCCGGAGAAGGAAACAAAAGAATTGCGTCGGAGATCCAAGGTTTGGGAGATTTTGAATAAGGGTGAAGTGACCACCTTCATTGAACGCCTTCATGGGTGGAAGCACACAGTTACGAAGATGATGGTCAATAGATGGAATGAAAGGCAGGTGAAAATTGATGGGGTGACTTTTATGGTGACAGAGGAAATTGTGTCGGCTGTGACTAGCATTCCCATCATTGGGAAGAAATTTTATAGGGATAGGAAGATTTCCAGCCAAGCTTTGATGGATTTTGTTAAAAATGAGGCGGAAAAGAGAGCTCTTGTAAAGAAGGGTACTTTCTACAAGCTGAGCTCTATCAAGCCTCTGTGGAGATTTGTGTTGTGGGCAATTATCAAATTCATCTCTTCGGATACGGGATTCAACCGCATCAACACTCACCATTTCATGTTTCTCAACCACTTTAGGTATGGGGCAAAGATATCCATCCCTTTCTTCCTTTATTCCTCAATCAATGAAAACATTAATGACTATAAGGAGAAACACATTAGCAACCTGGCTTTCCATGAGGGTTTATTACTGTTAATTTATGAGTAATTTAAAGCTCGCACTTTGGGGAAGGAAATCAATTGCATGGAAGAGGGAAACTCTGAGGAGGGTTCGGAGGAGGATTACGTCCCCTCTGATATTGAGGAAAACCGAGATATGCACTCAGAGATTAAGGAGGAAGAGCCTCTTCAGACGAAGAAGGGGAAGAAAAGAGTCAAATTGGAGGCAATAAAATAGCACATTGAGATCTCCTCAGACAGGGAGTACAATGAAAATGAGGAAGGGATGGAAACGGGGAATGAGAGTTTGGGAGAAGAGGGAAAAATGAAACAAGGTGGGAATAAGGGGAAGATGGATATAAAGAGGAAGATTACAATCAAAATGCCAGCTCAGAATGAGGAGGCAAGCTCGGGGAAGAAGGTAACAAGATTCAAAAGAGGGAATCAGATAAAGGTGGAAACCTAGGAGGAGAGGTAGGATAGTCAGGAAAAAACACAAGAGGAGAGAGATGACAAAGAGGATAGTCAGGGGAAGGGGAATGAGGAGGATGTTCAGAGCTAAGGTTTTGAGGAGTATGGAGAAGATCATTACACCTGCAGCATTACAGGCAAAAACAAGAAGGTTGTCTGGAGGAATTTTGACACGGTCTCTTCTAAAATGGGGATAAAGAGAGAAATGGTTAGGACTCTGGTTAAGGAAAATAAAGAGGAAAAAATTTAGATGGAAGAGTTAATTGATCCTGCTCTGGTGATTTTTAGCGACAATGTGAGGGAGGATCCTCAAATGGATGTGTTGAACAATGCAAAAAATAGTGCCATTGATAGCTACAGAACAACGAAATGGACCTACTACGAAATCTATGAGCTGAAAAAAAGAATGGATAGGATGGAGAAAGATAACATAATTAACAACAACAAGAACATTGTGGAGGATAGGGAGCTGGATAGCAAAGTGAATGAACTGAAGCAAAGGGTCGAAAGCATTGAAGCCTCAATGGTTAAAATTGTTGAGCAAAGCTACAATATACTTAAGGCTTCAAATGATAATATTAAGGTGATCATCGACAAATTTGAAGAACAAAGAGGAAATAAGGAGGATCGGCCACTGAATGGTGACAGGGAGAAGCTTCCAGAAGAAGGAAATAAGAAGAGGACAAGAGAGGCCGCCAAGAAGATGGAAAACTAGGAAGATGACAAAGAGTTGGCCGACCTAAAAGAAGCTGCAGGTAGAATGACCGAGCTGGAGATATGGGCTGCTGAGATTCTCAGAGACATTGCCTGATTTGCACCCCTGGTTCTATGTTCCTGGTCTTTTTGGGTGTTTGTCCCTGGCTTTCTATTTTTTCTGGGACTGTTATGTTAGGTTTCCCTATTTCATTTTGGTTATTACTTAACGATTATATTCTCTAGGTTATTTTACTTACTTCTGTAGGGTTTCAAGTACCCATCAAAACCTGTTTTCCTTAATCAAAAATATTTTAAAAGAGTAGCATTCACTTAGAGTCACATAATATTTTTCTAAAAGGGATAAAAATGTGATTATTTCAAAGTTAAATTAGGAACACCGATATCTAGTGATTGCAATTGGTTTCATTTAATTATCTTGAATGTTTTTCATTTTATTAAGTTTTGAAGATGACTTATCTATAATTTAAACATAGGTTCCTTTTGACCCTTATAACTTGTTGTGTATGTATCAAAATTTAAATTTTCATTTTTTGGGAAAGAGGAAATCAATACGTAATGCATAGATAATTTATAGAATTTTTTTTACTTAGTTTACTATTTTTCCATAAGAATTGAACAAAGAAGTTGATATATGGTGAAAACCCTTTGCTTAGTTAAACTAGAAAAATAAATTCATAATTAATACAATATTTATTAAAATCATAATCATTGGAAATATCTCTTTGAATAGTACCATCTTGCATATGGGGTTTTCAATTGAATTCATTGGATCCCCCAAAAGCTAATGTCAAAGTGATTTTTTCTTAGCATTTTGATAGGTGCAAAAGAGACTCCATTATTGGTATGACTAAGGAGTAGAGAGGTTATATCAAAGAGAGTTTAAGCTAAGAGGCTTTGATATAACCCTTTTTAATTAATTCCTTCAAATGGGACCTCTCAAGGATTGAATCATCATATTTTCTTAAAAATGTGTGATTTCAACAAAAAAATAGAATGTTCAAAAAAGTGTAACCTAGTATTGTGGGGTCACCCATGAGAAATCCATGCTTCACATTTCTCTGCATATTTGTTTCTAGTGCTGAGGATTTGGAATTGTGTTTATAGCTATTGTATCTTTATTTTGTTTTGTTGTTGTGTGTTTTTATGTTTCATAGGTGTGTTCTCAAAGTCCGATGGTGTTTACTCTAAGTTTGACTGACCTCAAATGTTTACACTTTCACATAGAAAGCTCCCGTGAATGTAAAAAGTGCGTAACTTGTATGTTGTATCTTTTGGTCCTAGTTAAGATGTGATGTGGTCTTCTTTTCATTCTTTTCCATTGTGGGAATGCTTACCAGCCTAATTTAAATTGTGTTTAGTTAAGATGCTTATCCAAACTTGGGAGTTTTTACAAACTTATGACAATGGTATAAATAAATGATGAATTTTTTAGAGAAAGCGCGTGTGTGTGAATATTCAATGAATATTTTTGAAAGAGAATCGATCTCCCTATATGCATGGATATGAGTTGAAAAGTGTTGTGTTATGCAGTGTGGACTTTCATGTATTAGCAACTGAAAGCAGTGAGCAGAAGGTATCTATAGATATTTTAGTAAAATTTTCAAAGGTGTATAAGTGGTGGATCTTTTCTCTTTTATTCTTCTTTAGCTAGGAAATGAACCCTTCGACAGTGAGCTAGCCTTTCTTCTGGGAAGTGGGCCCTCTAGTAGTGAGCATGCTTTGTAAAAATCACCTTAACCAGTGTCACCCTCCCCCCTCCTTTCCCAGTTTCCTATCCATATGAAAGTGTGGATACAAGCATAATAATACCATTCTATTCATGACATTGTAGAGGATGGGAAGATAATGCTAGATAAATTTGACACTTTGCATATAATGGTGTAGATGAATTAATAAAGTCAATTAACAAAAAGTTCATGTTGCATGTAGTGTTAGTATTCTCTTTGTTCTTGCAAGATTTTTAACAAGTGGGAGAATTTTAAGAAATTTGTCTCAACATTGCATCTTAATTTCAAGAACACAAAAGCATAATCTCAAGTTATAATTATACAAGTATAATCTTTATGCTATAGAGATATCTCGTTTAGCCTTGAAAAAATATTTAAATAGAAATTATAAGTTTTTAATTAATTTTTAAATAAGAACAATCAACTTTCTAACTTAAAATATATGGCTTCTAAAAGTTAGGTTTCCCACAAAAATTTAAGAATATCTAAGATACATATGAGAGTTATAAAGGGATTTTTTTGACAAGCTTATGTTTCATATTATGACATGTCATAACACATTTGTGAATGGAGATGATAGATCCAAGATGTAGTACCAAATTTGGTGGGTAGATTATGATGATTTTATGATAGGTGTATAAAATATGTTATTTTTAGCTTGTAGACTTAGAAAAGGATTTAGGCATTGGGTGGTTTTAGCTCATGGTTTTCTAACCACCATTTGATGGTTTCATATATTGCTCCTCTTATTTATTGCATGCTTGAGATAGATGTTTCATAGTGGATTTTATAGGTACTATTATGCTTCTTGAATTGTTCCAAATCTCTAGTTGGTGTAAGTCTTAGAAAGGATTACACATTGCAAGTTAATTGTAACTATTGGTTGTGGAGTTTTTCTCTCAATAGACTTTTCCTTATGTTAATATTTATGTAGTATTATATTATTTTTAATTTTATCTCCTTGTAACTACATAATAAATTTATTTTTTTACATACCACCTCTTATAGATTAGTATAGAAAGCCCTTTTGACACATATACTTCTTTTCATCAAGGTCTTGTAGGTCAACCCACATTCAGAATTCACTTTAAGAAAAATGACCATAGGCAACATTCACAAGCATTTAGAAGGTTCATTTGATTCTAACTCAATTTATGATTTTTTGTCCCTTTCAAAATAAAGCGTTCTCTTATGATTTTCCCTTGATATCACATTTGATTTGCATATTAATTATTTGCACATTTAATGTCTTCAAGTATCAAGATATAACTCTTCTTCACAAATTTTTTTTTAAAACAAATTGAACCAAGTAAAGGACTGCGATTGTTGTTTGGCGAAGGTTTTGGAGATGCTTCCAACTTAGTTGGAGGCATTGCTATCGCTACGCCAAATGTTAAAATTTCAACTTCAATCTCATTAATACAAAAGTGAACTAGATAGGAAAAAATGATCATGAAGAAACCCAAGAATATATAGAACTTTCAAATAGGAACGAATAATTGATGATGTATTGGGTTTTGTACAAATTGAGATGAATAAAGGTGGAATACATAATCATATTATATCATATTATATAAGGTGAAGTAGATAATACAAAGTATTGAAATACAATACTACTTGTAGATATATAATTATACTAAGAAATTCCATCAAAATAAATTGAGCACTAAATGAGAATTGACACCAAACATACTAATCTCATGGAGGCCATCGCCATCCTAGTGGTTGTGGAGCATTGTTGCGTGCATGGATGGCGTAGTATTATCTGTGAAACTGATTCACAAGTTATTGTGAATTTACTGAATAGACAAGAGCTTTCTGAAGTCTGCTGGCAGCTGACTTTGGTTATTAAGCAAATTCTCCAGTTGTGCAGGTCTCTTGACTATGTTACTTTTACTTATATCCCCCGTGAGTGGAATGGTGTTGCTGACTGCCTAGCTAAATGGGCTTCTGAGCATGGGCAGGGCTGGAATATTGTTGACCAGAGCCTCCTTCCCCCTGATTTATCTCATAAGCTGGATCAACTTGTTGTTCAGGATATGGCTCCTTAGAGCTCTTTGTTGTATTGTTCTCTTTGGCTTTCAATAAAAAATTTACCCCTCTTTTAGTCAAGACACCAAACATACTAATTTCACTATTACAAAATATATTCATTTTTAAAGGTCTCATCTACACACTGATTTAGTCATTCTAGAATGAATAAAATGCATATTTGAAACCATTGATCTTGTGTATTCTCAAATCATTTAAATCTGTTAACAAAATTTTCAATATATTCCACAATCTCAAAGAAAAAGGATTTCAGACTCCATTAATTTGATTGTGTTCAGTTTTAGCTGCAAGGCCTTGAATGGCCAAATCTATAACTTCTTGAATACATATCTAAAAAGAAATCTTTTCAGCTCTGAATCTAGAACCATTAAAAAGCATGGCTGTTAAGACGAGAAAGCACCAAATTTAAGGTTCTATTTTTCAACTCCTTGCAAACCACAACTTTTCGTTGGAGTATAGTATGGTGATTGTTGCCATTTTTAAACTCTAACGTCTGTCAATTCTTTCTATAAATATGATCTATCATCTGAACATTAAAAAATAAGAAAAAAAAAAATCATATATTTTGAATGCGACTAAATCATAACAAACCTGTCACCTCACATGATCACAAACACAAACGAACAACAGATGCATTACTGATCTTATTTCTCTAATAAAATGGCTTTCAAAAGAAAAGTCCATGCCTGTTATCTTCATAATCCAATCAAGATTAACAGATTAATGGACATTTACCATCTTTGGAAAACAGTGGCATTGAGTGATGAGAGCATATGATAAGATGAGCCACTCCCTGCTAACAAAAGCCTCTGCAAAACAGCATACCAAATGAGAGGAGAAATATCAGTCCATTTTGGTGAAGGAACTTTGAAGCTTGCCAGACAGTATGAATAGCAAGGGAATAATAATAATAAGAAAAAATGTGGTCCCTGCTCTTCATACTGTCTAGCAAACTTGGAAGCACCAATGGTGTAATTTGATCAAAGTGGGGGAGGAAAAGGATTGAATTTATATTGCAGAGAGGAGAGGAGAGGAGAGTAGAGTAGTGTAGTGTAGTGGATAAACAGGTAAGTTGAAGTGGGTGTTATCATATGCACGGAAAGGCAGATTGTGGAGATCAGATAAAGGTGTACAAAGAGATGGGTCAATGGGGTATACATCAAACGTGCTCAAATTGAAGAATACTTTATATTTGAAGTATTGTTTTTTAATACTTTGATCTAAACATCTTTTGAAGTAAAGAAATATAGAGATACTTCTCATGCATGTATATATACAGAGATCATGATGGGTAAATTTTATCTTTCTACTTGGATCATGGGTTTGTTTAAAACAAATAAGTTTATTGGTTATTTTTGTCTAAAGGAAGAAATATTTAGTAATGTTCTTTTGAAAGTAAGTTGTTTATTGTTTGGGATGTAATTAGTTCAATTTTTTTTGTTGGGAGTGTGCTCACAAATAAAATGATATGATTTTATATGTATTGTGTAAGTACATAATTCTGTATTATAGAAACTCCTCAACAACATTTAATTATCACAATTCACAAGTTGAATCTGATTGTGATTGTTGCAGATCTTCTAGAGTCTACACAATATTACACCAAACATTTTTACATGAAATGCATTCTACTCTACTTTAGTAGATGACAATGCAAAATTACATTGTTTCTCACAACTCAGTGAAAATAATGGTGGATACAAGATTAATTTAGTAATTAAAAGTTTATTTTCTTGCACCTACTTGTCGCAATTTACACGGCCTAAATCTGAAAAACTAGTAAATTTAAAGCCCCCATCTTCAAATATTTTAATCTTAATTTTCTATGTTCCTTGAATACATCTTAGAACTCACTTTGCAACTCACTTTGCCGATAACCAAATACTCTACTTTGGACGAGTCATAAATTGAAACAAGATTTCAATTGCATAAAATATGTTTAATGAGTAGTAGTCATGTAAATATTTTCTACCAAATTTCTATATAATGTTTCCTTTACTACTTTACTATTTGGGTCTTTAGTCAACATTGTTTATATCTTATTGCCATTGGTGAAACTTTCGCAATCTTGATTCCAATTTGAGTTATAATTTCTTTAATGTAATTTATTTGAGAGGTTTTCATAATTTTCTAAATGTTTGACACACTTGAATTCTAAAAATGCAATGAAGTAAATGAAGATCAAACATATCAAACCTAGTCTTAATTTTTATTTTCGTTTCATTGATTAGTGATTGATCACTCCTAATTATAAGATAATGGCTAATGTATAGTACAATGAAGGGTAACTTGTAAATCAAAATTTTATTGTACAAATTTTGATCAACATTTTATTTTTAAAATCCCCCGTCAAAAAATTATATAAATTTTTGAATACTAGATTCATGGGGAACCATATAAGTATTTTTTGGGTGACATACCATGTGTTCCCTTCCCTTTTCAACAAAACTAGGAGGTTATGTCACCTATATCTCTTTCAAAAAATACAAAATTTTAAATTTGAAAAAAAAAACAAACAAACAAACAAGAATAGACTTTTCACATTCATTTGGTTGATTTCTCATAAGAGCTATCATCCTTCTAATTGTGATCATATTTATGATTGGAGCAACCTTTTCTTATAATCAATAGATTAAATTTATTTGTAATCTTAGTTACCAATCTTGTTTTGTACTTGTCAATTGAACCATCAAAATTTAACTAGCTTTTGAACATTCATTTACAACCAAATTGTCTCTTGAATCATAACACATTGTCAATTGTCTCTTGAATCTTGTTTTCTAATCTCCTTAAAATGAAATTAGATTATAGAACAAACAATGAACTTAAATCTAACTCAATAGTACTCCCTTTTTCTTATTAATTCAATAAAAAATTTCAATTTTGACAAATCCTATTTGAATGCATTTTGTCTTACAACCAACTTAAAGAAATTAGCTTAGATTCAAACTTAAGACTTTTTTTATGCATGTTAGAATGCTCTACCATTAAACTACCACCCTTCTTATGATTTGAATGTGACTCGTTTCCTAACGCAGCCTTTTGAATCACACATATACCTAAATATTATAATATATTTTTATACCAAATATAAAAACTACCTATAATCTTTTATAAAATATGAAGAATTATTGATGAAAACGTACTTAAAGAAAAAGGTAGGCTTACATATAATATATATCGGATGGGATAAAGAGTGAGAGGAATGTAGTGAAGGGCAATGGGCCCTTGTAATTGAGATGAATGGACCACTATATTATATGATTGTTGAGGGGCAACCATAGCATTCGAGGGGCTTCTTCTCCTTCTAACATGTGGAAAGTGGTGATACACCTTTTCTTATTTATTAACATTATTGTGTGATGGAAAAGATGGGATCTGAAACTTTGATAAGCATTCTGAGTGGCATTAATGATTTGTGGGGTGGGGGGGGGGTGGTCATGCAAAGGAGAAAGGTTCAATGGATATGGAATGGAACCCAAAGCCCTTCTTTGTTTTTCTTTTTGGCGTTAATTACGGGCAGTAATTGATAAAGCAAATGAGTTGTATACGATCATTTCACACCTTTCACATGTCTCATGTCGGTGCCTCACATATTTTGTTTACCACTAATTGATATTTAAATATTTTAAGTTTTTCTTAGTTACTAGTTTATGACAAAGTGTGTGTGTCTATCTATTTATATATATATAGAACATATGAACTCAAATGACATAATTCAAGCATATTACATGACATCCTCACATTTTGTAATGCAAGTGTGCCACATAACACACTTTCATGTTATACAACACATGTACATTACATGAGATGTTCACTCACATTATGTAATATATTTGAATGTTATATAGCACATTATATAACATTTTTGAATGTTATTTAGTATCAACCTCTAAATCTAAATAGTTTGGTAAATGCAATAAGTGAGCATAATGGATTGGAGATGGTTGTCGGTTTGTGTGAAGATTTCCCTTTGCCAGAGAAAGTAACAATAGAGAAAGATATCATTTTCCATAAGATGACTTATAATTTGAGCTTAGATGGTATTCAAGACAATTTGACTAAGGAGTTGTTGGAAGCCCTAACTAAAAGAAGAAATGTGTATTGCCCAAGGAATCTAACCTCAAGACATATGCCTTAAGCAAAATTAGTGATTCTTTGTCTCATGAAGACAAAGATATGATTGCTCAATTGCTAAGCATTAGATTTTGGATGAAGGAAAGAGTAAACACTATCATGGGTGAGGATCTAGATGATTGTCAAAGGCTGGTAAAGTAGACTGAAGATATGACTACTGAAGTTGCAAGAGATGTGAAGAAAATATATAATGTTTCGGTGGATACCTCCCCTCTAAAGGTCAATGTACTAGTTGACAATGTAGAGAGTTGTTATGGAGAAGACTTTGAATGTTCAAATAAGTGGTATTGAAGGTTTAGTTGTTGCAGAAGAACTAAAGAATAATGTGTCTTCTCCTTTGGAAAAGAAAAAAACTAGTTCAAAAGTTGAAGAATAAGATTAAGAAGTTAGTGATATGTTCGTTTTGAAAGTTGCAAAAAAATGGTATGGTTGAACAAAAGACTTAGGATATTGAACTGGATAATATACAAGATACAATTTTTGGTCCATGGATGTATAAAATGATTGATAAGGTGACACTAGTAGAGGAGAATCCTGCCAAGAAGAAGAAGGGAAGTG
The DNA here is from genome assembly GCA_018584345.1 of Thuja plicata. Taxonomy (NCBI): domain Eukaryota; kingdom Viridiplantae; phylum Streptophyta; class Pinopsida; order Cupressales; family Cupressaceae; genus Thuja; species Thuja plicata. The sequence goes on along the minus strand of MU223714.1, from coordinate 2,819,911 downwards.
GAGAAATCAGTAGAAGAGAATGGTTCCTGAGTAGAAAATAGAGGAGATAAAGGATAATAAAAAAGGAAGAGGTGAAATGCTTATTGATGAATCTTCTAGAGGTTGCAAGATTTTTCTCTAGATTTGTTGGGTCTACAAATGTAGTTTTAGCCTATTGTTCAATAGAGGTACTGGAAGTACCTATATCACAAGGAAAGATCGATCTTGACCAACTGCCTCCCTTGCATAGATTATACATGGGTGATATCTTTCCTCATTCTGCTCACAAGGAGTTTATACATTCCTATAAAGATAGCACTAAGTTAAAATAGGTGATGCAATTAAAGTCCTACATGGACTTTTGATAGTTCAAATAAATGAATCAGTTTCTAGTGCATATCAATTATCAGGCTTCAAGAAACATATTTCTACTTTGAAGGCCACAATCTTAAAATATGCAGGGAAAAGGGCGGAAGAGAAGAGGTTAAAGGAGTTAACAATAAGGTATAAGTTGTACACAACATGCTACAAGACATTCTCAAGGACATTGAGAAATGTGTAAATGAAGTTGTTACTGTAAACCAATTTTCTCATAGGTGGTCTATTTCCAAAAATAATATAAAGGATCTAATTTACCTCTTGGAGTCTCAGATTGTACAACTAACAAACAAAATTGATTTCAATCATGATGCAGATGTCTCTGAAAAAGTATAGATATAGAATCTATATTTGCAGATAATCTTCTGACATATGAAAATAAAAAGATAAAGAAACAATGTGGTCACTTGATATTGTTGATCTGAAGCTCACCAGTATGGAAAAATATTTAAGGGGTCTGAAAAGATGATTCAAGAGTTTACGGCTCTGAAGAATACAAAATATGTAAAGGAGATTCTTGTAAAGACAATCTATTAGTGTACTTTTATGAACTCTCTAGAAAATGATTGGAAGACAATGTAGGGACATTTGAAGGTGAGCAATCATGTCATTCTAGCTTCCTCAAAATAGGTTTCTCATTCTTGGTGGTAAGTCTATTTTCAATTTGTACATGGTGAATACAAGGGGAGTTGATTGCATTAGGGAGTTTGTTTTTACATAGTAAATATATATTTTATATAGAATGTATTGTAGATGTGGTCTTATATCTTAGGAGGAGTAATATGTGGAAACTTAGGGTCTGCATAGAGTTTTGGGGACATGCTTTGTCCTTGATGTCAAAGGGGAAGAAGTATTTTGGTGATGCACAGAATCCACAAGTGTTTGCATCAATGAAAAATGGGGAGATTGTTGCACATACAAATGTTATGTTGTCAATGATGTAAAACTTGTTGTAGAACTGGTATGGAAAATGGATACAGATATCCAGGAATTGTGTTTAGCAGTGTCTCTGTGTACATAAAAAGTGGTACAATGTCAATAATATACACACACATATGCAGATATTGGTGGGAAAGAATGTAAAAGGTATATCTGGAGGTCGTAGGTCTTTTTTGGATCTTTGGTGATGATATCAATTATCTGCACATTTAAAAGTCTGATTGTTCCGGTGAATAATCTATCACACTAAATTTTGATTTTTTTCTTTGCGTTACGGTACAATGACATATTTTGGCTTGCAGTTGGTGATGAACTATAACTGATTGAATGTTTGAAGATGATAAGTTGATGATCACTGAGCTGCAAAAGTGAATGCAAGACATTAAATCAGTTAATATATTGTATTGTCATTAATGTCAACTTGATATGGTTTGATTGTTTATTCACATATTGTCATAAACTTGAAGATTTAAAAAGACAAATTTTACGTGGTCGGTAAAACTTAAAAGTTCTTCATACACCGAGTGATAGTGAACACCGAGCAGTTCATAATATATACCAAGCATCATAGTAACCGAGCAAGTGTTACCGAGCAAGAGCTAATTACCAAGCATAATTGGAGTTGTTACCGAGCATAACTGGAGTTGATGACCGAGCAAAACTGAAGTTGAAGATCGACAAAATTGCTTAGCTGGCAAAGCTATATTTAGGGATTGACTGATTGATTTCTTTATTATCAATGATAAGTTAAGCTAAAGCAAAGAAGATGATTTAAATCATGTTTTATTCACAGTTATCAAGGAGAGATTTGTGGAATAAAACTAAAGCAGATCTTTACAGGATAAAGTAAAGCATGGCGAGTTTTATGAATCAAAAAGTGATCTACAACAAAAAGAAGGATATTGAGCGGCTAATCATGTCTATATAAATAGACAAGGAATTCATTATCAAAGAGACAAATGCTGAATATATTATGGTGAAGATAGAATTCTTCATGCAGATCTGATCATACAGGCTGAAGAACAGAGCCAAGGAATTCTACAGACACCGAGCAACAGAGGAAAGAGCATTCACCGAGTAGAACAAAGAAAGAAAGCAAAGGAACTGAAGTGTATATTGATCAGAGAGGTATTATTGGACTAACAATAGATCTGAATATTTGTAAATCAAAGTTGTATTTTGAACAGATCATATACTGTATCACTTTAACCATTGATTCAGAAAATCTCTTAACCGAGTGGGATTTAACAGTCCTTATTGTATTGAGATACTCAAGAGAATCAAAAGGTTTTCTTATTGACAGCATAGTGAGTGCTAGGTCAAAAGACAAACTGTTAGTTTTAAATCCTCGAACAAGGTCACACTTAGCAGTGTGTATTGTAACCTTTAACAAGGTTGGCTCTTCATTGAGATCACTTCAAAAGAGTGAACATATTTTGGGTTACCGGTCCCAGGTGGTTTTTCCCATATTGGGTTTCCACATTAAAATCTATGTGTCAAATGTGTATATGTTTCATTGCATTGATATTTTGTTTTACACATTATTGAAACTGGATTGGTCGGTTAACACTAAGTTTATTTGCTGCTACTTGGTAAAGTCTAGAAAAGATAAATAGTATATATTATCGAGTAGTTTATATTTGTTAGAATTTGGTATTATCAATTCTCGTTCAATCAATTTTAGAATTGATACCTCAGAGCTCTTATCAGCTTCGTACTAACCTTCATTCAATCAAGTTCAGAGTCAATATTATCAATTCTCATTTGATCAAGTTCGGGATTCGTATCTTTAGATCTTTGTTTTATTGACCTTTGTTCGATCAAGTTCAAATTTGATACTATCATTCTTAGTTCAATCAAGTGTGAGACTGATCTCATCAGACATTTTGTTCAATCAAGTGCGAAATTCTCAAAATTTCTAAAGTCAACATCAGACATTCTTTGAATCAATGCGCTTCTCGCACATCATTTCAAAGAGGGGCAAATGTAACCACCCTAATTTGGTCTACTCTAACCAGAGGCCCTATTTGCCCTAAGTGTGATCATACCCCTAATTATGTCAGGACAATTACTCAATTAATTAGCATAATTCATTAAAATCAATTTAATCTCTTAAAGTCAAAGTGATTTCATCACTAACTCACATTAATTGCATTGGCCTATTTAATCAAATCAAAATAATTAAATACTTGGCTAAAGTAATTAATTAAAGGGAATTAAATAAATCTCCTAATTACAACTCCTCACTTGCAAAATGGAAAGTCAATCCATTAGCCAATGAGAGTTAAATCACTTGGATCACCTCACATGGATCACCAAAGAGTCAATCTCCACCTCTCTTCACAAATCAATCTTGACTACTCATTCCTCAAATTAATCTATAAAAGGAATGAATTTTGAGCTCAATGGGCCCCTAATTTTAGAATTTCATTTGTAATCTTATGTTGTCCTAATCTCTTAGAAATCTAAATGCATTCTTAGCTCAATATTCACATAATTTCATAATCTTTCCTTTGGAGCACTTAAAATGAACTTTGATTTAGCATTTAGCTTGCATTCTACTTGAATCTTCCATTCTAAGCTTGATTATGTCACTGATTTATTCATAATCTGAGGGAAATTATAGCATTTATCATACTCTTCTTAGATAGGAAGCAATATGTCACTTTTAGTGATTTCTATGTGTTTTTCCTCTAATATTTCATGTGTTTATCACTAATTTAATGACATATTGAAGTGTTGTGTTGCAGCTTGCAGGTACAATAAATACACACACCACCAAGGTTTCCACACTTCCTCAAGGAACCTCTTTTAATTCTAATCCTCTCTACCAACTTCACTAGGTAATAGCGGTGTATTGTATCATCATTCTCACAGTCCACCAGGATGTGATGAGGTAGATGAAACAACATCGTGCAAACACCAAACTTTCCGCGGAGATCTTTACCCAGTCTTTCATTCTGGTCTGTAGTTTTTGCACAAAATTTTCTCCACTCTGGGGGACGAGGGTATTATGAATGATGGTTTCTAATGAATTTCCTCTGTTGGAATGTAAGAGGTCTTACTGACCTCCAAAGGAAATATTAAGTGCATGAATTAAGACAACGATTTCCCATTTATATGTTCTTTGTCTTTAGGAAATAAAGATAGCTAGATTTTTTCTTGCAATTTCATGTCATGTTATTTGGCCACATAGTTTGGGTTTTTTCATCCTCCCATGAAGCTAGTAGAGGAGGGGTGGTTACCTTGTTGACACCATGCTGACAGAGTGGAATTATTGATCATGGTGAGGACTCCATGCATAGATTAGTTTGGGTTTTAATGAAAGTGAATAATCACCATTTTGGTTTTATTAATATTTATGGTCCCAATGATGTGGTAGAAAGAGCTTACCTATAGCGATGGATTGTTGATTCATTTCCGCTAGACACTTGCATTTTGTGTGTTTATTTTAATATGGTAGAGGTGGCTTCTGATAAGGATGGCATTTGACCATTCTGGTGGACAATTGGCGAGCATGAAGCTTGGTTTTACATGCATAATAAATTGGTGCTTTATGATCCCAATAACAATCATCACCTCCCACATGTAGTTTGGCATACCTCGAGTAATTTTAGAGCTAGCACTAACAGAGTTTTTAAAAGGCTTGATCAAGCCATGATTTTCTCTCAACCTTTTTTCCCCTTTCAGACAGAGAAACCGCTGCTAGTTTTACCCTTATTTGATGTCACTTTACCATACCACTTTCCTATTAAATTTTCTATATACTGGTGTACACCTTTTCCACATGCTTCTCAGACTCAATTTCTGTTTAACAGATCATTCCTCAAGCACCTGCCTACCCTGGCTCACATTAGAAAAGTCTGGAATTTGTAGCCTAGGCCCACTACATCTTCAGGTTAGATTTTGTGGTGGAATGATTCCATTATTCACACTACCAAGTTTCTTCTCTTTTATGGCAATCAACTGGCACATTTTTTCTGCTAGTCTCAAAATTCTAAATTTTCTTTTTTTGGAGCAATACCGGGAGGTTTTCTCTGACTGACTCTTTCCTCCTAGTGCTCCTAGTGAGTCGGTC
>MU223714.1:2754634-2769381 GCA_018584345.1 Thuja plicata | reverse complement strand
TTTGCACCACCTTTATCACTTCCGATCTGCTATTGATCGTCCTTATATTTTAATATAAGTCGCACTAGCTTTGTTATGAATTTCTCCTTAGTTGTCTGCTACAAGTTCGCACTTTAAGGGCAGACATCCATCCTTACTAATTTTTTAGTTAGTGCAAAAAATAATATTACAAATAATATTTTTCTGAAATTAATAAAATAAAAAATAGCCTGAAATCTTAGTAATATTAAATAAAAACAATTTAAAAAGAGCAAATTTACATATTTGTTTTTATAATGAAGAATGTTCTTCTTCGATTTATTTTTTAAATAAATAAATGTGGAGATATCTATACTCTAAATAAATTTAAATGTCAGATAAATAATTATATAATTCAATTGCTAACTAGTCACCCAATCCCATATATCCCTCACTTGTACATAAATTCATTAATTGAACTTAAATTATGTTACAAAACATCAGGTAAAACAATTATTACTCTATACACATCGACTTTGACTGTCGCAAAAACAACTTTTGAACTGTGCCCAACATAGGCATATTTTATTCGAATATCCGAGACAACGCTAATGGCAAACAAAATACAACTAAACTCTCTAGTTAAAATATCATGTTATAATTATCCACATATTCAATGTAAGACGGTGTTCAGAGCTTTCCTTGCTCTGAAGGCTGCTGATCCGTTGGTTTGCTGTTATTGCCGCCTCCAACCACGCCCTTGACTGAATCTGCAATGGATCTCAGAATTCCTTTGCTTTCCTCTAGATGTTCCTGGGCTTTACAGGTGCCCATTTCTGCTCTCTCTGTTTTCTCCTGCATATCACGCAACACATTCTCTGCATTCTTTTCTTTCTCGCCCTCAAATCTCTCTCTCCTCTTCTCTTGGCCCTGCTCACTGCTCTCTTTTGTGCCACCAAATATGCTCTCCTTCAACCCCGTCAAAGCCTGCCCCGTCCTGCATTCAAGTGTAACTTGCATTTTAAAAAGCTTCATAAACAATCATTTCGAGCTGTTCAAATTTAACTTAGTTTATGACCTTCCTGAAGATTTGCATTTTCTAAGAAATGTAAATGACATTTCTGAAGATTTTCATTTTTTAAGAACTGTAAATGATATTCAGCCTGAATATTTACATTGATGAATGACTGACTGCAGATGACATTTTTAAAGATTTCCATTTATGAATTACTGGAAATTTAACTTAATTTATGACCTTGCTAAATATTTAGATGGAAATTTGCATTTTCTACGAACTGTAAATGACATTTCTGAAGATTTGCATTTTCTAAGAACTGTAAATGACATTTCTGAAGATTTGCATTTTCTAAGAACTGACTACAGATGGCATTCTAAAGATTTCCATTATGAATGACTGTACATGACATCTCTAAATATTTCCATTTATGAACGACTGTAAATGACATCTCTAAAGATTTCCATTTATGAATGACTGCAAATGACATCTCTAAAGATTTCCATTTATGAATGACTGTAAAAGGACAATTCTGAAGATTTAAATAAATATTTGCATTTTTTAAGGATTGTAAATAGACATTTCTGAAGGTTTACGTAAAGAATTGCATATTTGAAGGACTGTAAATGAATTTTTTTATGATTTACATTTTTTGAAGTGTAATCCAAATATAAATGACATTTGTGAAGATTTACATAAAGATTTCCCTTTATGAAGACTGTAAATGACATTTCTAAAGATTTAGATAAAGATTTCCCTTTACGAAGACTGTAAATGACATTTCTAAAGATTTCTATAAAGATTTACATTTACGAAGGACTGTAAATGACATTTGTGAATATTTACATAAAGATTTACATGACATTTCTGAGGATTTACATAAAGATATGCATTTTTTAAGACTGTAATGGACAGACTTCGAATATTTACTCAAAGATTTACTTTTTTGAAGACTTTCAGATATAACTTACATTTTTGAAGATTAAAATATAAATTTACAATTTTTGGAGAACTATAAATCATAATTTTGAGCTGTTCAATAAACATAATTAATCATATAAATGATGACTTAGAGCTGTTCATTGAAAATAATGAATCATATATATCAATATTCACTTACTTATTAAGAAGACCGCCTTTGGATTCTTGAGCCCTGTCTGTTTCTTCTCTAGATCGATCTTTGGCGCTTTCCTTACTTTCTTCTCCTTTTACTCGAAGCTGCTCCATCTTCTCCCGCGTAGCTTCCGTTGTTTCCCCCAATTTTTCCTGCTCAAAATAAAATATTTTAATTTCTCCATTTCACTAACAAAATTTCCTCTGAATTAAACAAACAAGGTTACAGACACTCACCTTAGCAGCCTCTTTAGCCTCCTGAGCCTTCTGAGCAGTGTACTCATATTCTTTGGCCCTCTCCTTACTTTCCTGCTCCTTCCCTGAAAGACCATCCTTCGCTTCCCGAGCCTTCTCGGCTGCAGTATCTTTATACTCATAAGTTTTCCCTAAAGTTTTATCTTTTGCTTCCTTAGCCTTCTCAGCAGCAGTATCTTTATACTCATAAGTTTTCCCTAAAGTTTTATCTTTTGCTTCCTTAGCCTTCTCAGCAGTAGTATCTTTATACTCCTGCGTTTTTCCCAAAGTTTTATCTTTCGCCTCCCTTGCCTTCTCAGCAGCAGTATCTTTATACTCCTGAGTTTTTCCCAAAGTTTTATCTTTCGCTTCCCTTGCCTTCTCAGCAGCAGTATCCTTATACTCCTGAGCCTTCTGAGCAGCAGTATCCTTATACTCTCCGACTTTCCCCAGGGTAGAATCCTTGGCTTCTCGAGCTTTCTCAGCAGCAGAATCCGTGTACTCCTTTGTCTTTTCAGCAGTAGCACCCCTGGCATAGTCGATTTTATCTTGAGCCGACTTGAGGACCGACATGGTGCTCTCCTTGAGGCCGCCAAGCAAACCAGAGGCCGAATCTTTGCTTGCTTCAGAAGCAACACGAGCGCTCGATTTTGCAGATTCCAAATTCTCAGAAGCTTTTTCTCTCCTCTCTTCTGCCTCCTTGCGAGCCTGCGATCTTTCCTCATCTGAAGACATTCTCAACAAATCAACAAAGCAAAACAGAACAAAATCAAACGATTAGCTGCTTAAAACTTCCAAATCCTGAACTTTCGTAGAGCTTGCCGACGGAGCGGGTTTCTTATCCAATTTATAGTAGCACTGCTGAATTCAAACGTGTTAGCGCGACGGTGTTTCAAACACGCGTCGGCTTGGGTATGGACACGCGTCAATGTTGTTCTGTGTGTGGACGTTCGACAAAGGTGGATTGTGCTACGTGGCAGTCGCGTCTTTAAATGGATGTGGCTCATGTCAAGACTCTAGGCAAGTCTAACAACATGGAAGTTGATTGCACACACCAACACTAAAATCCAGGCACAATTTAACCCTTGCAAGAGTTTTGTTTCAATTCAACATTTTGCCCACTCCGTGGACAATGTTAGGGTCATTAATGCTACATGGAAGATAAACTCCAGCCTACAACACTTTAAAATAATTAATAACTAGCAATTGTATCTTGGTGTGCAATAGGTACGTTGAAAAGGTGTGGTAGGTCAATTTAGAAATAAAATGGATCTATTTTTTTACATATATTGGTGTAATAATTGAGGTCAATTGGTAGACCATTTAAGAAATGATGTTTGTGCAAAATTCATGATTCATTGCCACCATGTCCCTTGCAAAATTCATAATTCATTGCCACCATGTCCCTTGGTAATCATGCACATAATTCCAACCATGCATACCAATCCAATGGTGGTTTCAAAGAGAATTCACAAGTGCAATTTCCATCACACATTCACAACCAAGTACACATATCAAGCTACATCATTCCAAATCACACAAAGATATGTCAAAAACACTTTAAGAGGCAACAATCCGCAATTCATTTCAAAACCCCCAAACAAGACACAATTTTTCCCAAAACCCGGATATAGAAACCACCCAACCAAAACCACCAAAATTTCAAACTTAAGAAAATGAAAATCTGGAAAAACCATTTTGCCTCATACATATCACATCCCCAAAACACATTTATTTAATTAAAATTCTCAAGAAAATAAGCTCCAACAAACTTAGAAGTAAAATAAACCCTCTTTCCTCAACAAAACCCATCGAAAATATTGAATTCTTCATCAATCCTTCTCAAACAACTTGCAATGGAATTGTAATCACAAAATAATCATTATATTGATGTTTCAAACCATTAAATTCAAATTAAACAATATTTGAGAGAAAAATTATAAACATACCTTCTGATGCATAAAATCCCAAGAACGGTAAGAAATAGAGAAATTAATGCAGTCAAGTTCGGAGGATCCAATAATGGACTGTCCAAACTTGCAGCCAACAACAACAACAATAGTGGAAACACCACAACAACAGATATAACAACTTATATTAACTTATATTTTCTCTGAAAATTAATTACATGCAACATGTCAGGCTGTAAGGTCTTCCTAGTTATGGCCAACACATTAGCAAACTCAACAAGATCTCACCGGATCCAACTTCACCAGCCTACCCTACAGCTAAGTGGAAGAAACCATATCTAAACTTGTGCTCTCAAGCCACCAAGCAATCTTACAAGTTCCTTTCTTACCCAATTACTAATGTCTGCTCTCAGCTCGCTCTCCCTCCTCTGCCATCCCCTCTCTAAATGCTACCTACATACTTATTTTATATATCACAACTACAAGTCGGCTTCTCAAACAAATATTAAATGGCAGTCGGTTGAATGCAATCCATGATGAATCATATTAAATGACCCAGTCGGCTGCAAAAAAACATAGAAGAAAGCACCAAATTAGATTTAGGCCCACACAAGATTGAATGCATCAAATCCGCACGCCTCAGAACTATGTACGATCTCCATGACCCCCTCAAATCACAGATGCAATCTCCAATGTCCGCCCAATCCATAAAAGCCAGTCAGTAAACTCATCAACCGAGACCCCCAACTCGGTACCGAGCGCAAACAAAGTCACTGAGTCTGTTCAGTGAACCAAAACACTCCTTCCACTGAGAACCGAGCATCGAAACGACCGAGAATAACCAGACTCCACCGAGATCTACCAACTCACCTACCAAGCACCAATCTGAACTTTAACATATTTTTGGTCGACACAGGATTGCCAACTTCCCTAGGATGCTCCTGCATCAGACACCCCAGGTGCAAAAATATGTTATAGTAGCTCCACGAACATCTTCTGGGATTCATCACATAGATCCCAAACTGATTCTTGATATACATGTCCTCTGAGTCTTTAACGGGTACACTCATGCCTCGGTTCTTCTTCTACTTTCTCTTACCACTAGCACTCTCTGAAGTGCCTTCAGATCTTTGAACCTTAATGTCTACACCAGCCCCTGTAGTCATCTCGGATTTTCTACCAATGCTGACGATAGCCAAAGATGGATGATCCAAGAATGGACAGTTCAAACCTTGATTGCGGCCTAAAAAAAACACAGCGGAATACAACCAGCAATAAAGATAGGAAAACAATATTCAATTTATTGCAACATGCGGGGTTGTAAGGCCTTCCCGGTTACGACCAATTACAAAGATAAAATTCAAGATCTAGCACAGATCTTCTGCAAGCATCAGGTCATTCACCTTCTTCCAAAACATACAAATCAAATCCAATACTCAAATTTGGTCTCCTCTATCTCTAATTTGATTTGATATCCCCCCAAGTGATACCCTAAGCTAAGAACATAACACTACTTAAATACAAAAGGCAACCAATAGGTCGGCCACAAAATAAACAAAGGAAATACCAATGATCCATATTTGGGTCCCCACAATCCCTAATGAGAGGTCTAAATTAAATGCCACGCTACACAAATTAAATACACCAAGTCGGCCTCCCAGATCCACAAGAACACAAGTCGGCAGCCCAAACTACCGAGCGTCGGCAACACTGTCGAGTGCCAACAACCCACATATGCCGAGTGAATAGCCCCACAATAGGTAATAATAATCATGCCAAAGCTTCTCCTACGAATAATGTATTCAAACTAAGTATTATTTTCCCTATCATGAAGTGCATTTAAACTGTCAACCCAGGGACGTATACTTGAAATGGGACAGCACAGTTTGTGCACTAAGTCTCTCATAGAGTCATGTTACTTAAGCTGCAGGAAAGAAAATACATGAAAGGAACTTACACTATTGTTGCAGGAAAGTAAACACACACAACTACTTAATGAAATTGATGTAGACAACTATAAGTTCAACTTTAACCTATTCTACCAACACAAAGCATTCACTATGATTATCCCTGCAGGTGCTGCAGGAACATACACAAGTTATAACGCTATAGGAGGAAACTGTAAATTCTACTTGAAACATTGTAAATGCTTAAACAACTTAACCTAGTCTACTCCAATCCACCTTCCAAGTGGCCCCCCTTGGTCGGCCTCTGCTAAATACCAACACAAAATATAACTCAAAATCACTTCTTCATTGTATTTCCAGAAAAATTGATTACATCATAGTGAAACAATACACGAAACTAAAAAGAGTAACTTTGCTTTCAATTGCAAAAATGGTACAATCATCCAACTATATACAATCTAACAATCATATCCCTTTATATCTTGAGGATTGATATTTATTTAAACATAAAGATACGGTCTGACTGACTCATGCCATAAAGAAAGGAAAATGCAACAGTCCACAACAGAATATCATAAAGACTGGATAACCGCTTCAACAGAGTATTGACTGCAGAGGAAATATAGCATAATTGTGTTCCTATATTCCCTAAAATGATAGCTCCTTCAATTCATTAGGCATGTTTCATGGTGTTATAATGGTTCTCCTCATCGTAGCTGGGACTTCATCACTTCTTCATCAATGTTGTTGATCCACTCTCAAGCCGCTCATCTTTCCCTAGCAGGTTAGTAGCACATGCATGTACATTCAATTTTTCAACCATTCAACTTAATCCAAATGTTACAACATACATTCAAACAATTATATAAAATACTGCAACATATATATAATATTTAGCAACGTATTTCACTACTATCTACCCATAGGTTTTGTGGATCTTATTGTACTTATAGTATGTTCATAAGTTCAAGTACTTAAAAGTCTCACAAGTGTTTTGGAAATGTCTTAGAACAGAGCATAAAAATAGTATGAAATAAAGACAAACTATTGCCCCATCATCTGCCCCCCTACAAGCATAATGCTTGTCCTCAAGCATTACACTTCTTAGCAACTCCCCTGAACTCTCCAACTTTAGTCTTTCCTCTTCGTCTGCTTTTGAAAGTGTAATAGAATCCTCTGGTTCTTTACCAGAAGTTCATCTTGTAGTCTTCTTGTAGTTGGTCCAATTGTGTGACATTAATGTCATACAAAGGCCATAGAAGCATCGGTGGCTGGAATGTCAAGGGACACTAGAGCTCATGCCAGATTTGTCTTCCCAACTGCATGTATTTAGGTGCCCGGTGAATTGTTGCTTCTAGGTTGAGAGGACTATGTGGTTCATACTTCTTAAAAACCTCTGGTAACTTGTTCCATCTATTTCTGACACCAGCTAGGGCTCTCTGAAATGTGAAATAAGACATCCCTTGATACTCTTTGTAGACTTCATCTCTGACAACAAAAATTATGTCTCTGGTTTCTATTTTTGTACTCCCGTAAGTGAGACTGAACCAGTCCCTTAGTAGAACATCAAGCTTACTACTTTCATCCCTCAAGAGTAATTATTCTGATTTTTCTTGATCCCTGTAATTTTGTAATTGCCTGCCATAATTAGTTTCATTTTGCATCCATGACATCAAGGCTTTTAGATGTATGTCTCCAATGTAAAGCAAGGGATTACAATCAGTCTCTTCAGGAATGATGAAGTTATGGAGATATAGTTCACAAAGCAAGTTTTGTTGCCAAACAGGAAGGGTTTGGTATAAACCATAAAATTCATGAGCTGTCCTAAACTTAGAATCTGTATCTTTGATAATCATCATCAATTGGAACAAGAGAAATTGTTCTTTCAAGCAAATGGCATACACTTTAGGAGGAGGCATTCAAGCCATGATTTGGTCGGCCAATTTTAAGGCATGGCCATCTTCTGTTTCTGTTTCTTCATTTGCTCTTTCAAGTCTTCTATTTCCTCCTTTTTATCATCAATCACTTTTTGCATCTTCTTCCTCTCTTCCTTCCACAGAGTTTTCTTAAGAACAAACTTATTGTACAAACTGAAAAGAATGGACTTTAGAATAGGCGGGTCAAACTCTTCTGGCTGAGTCTTTTGTCTTTTCTTCTCTGTATAGGCCTGCTCTAGATAATTAGTGAGCCAAGTTCTCCTAAAAGGTACAATAGCATTATGAAAGAAAGAGTGAGCTGATGGTTGAGACAACTAAAGTTTTTCCTGATTACCATCTTGAACTATTTGATGACTTTCTTCCGGTTTACTCTGATATGTGGGACACTTGTTATCAAATGAATCATTTAAATTTAGGGAAAGATCTAGAACATTTGGTCGAAATGGGGGATTATCTGAAACATAAGCAACATGGGGTTCTGTGGCAGGTTTTTCTAAGGGAACAACTTGTCTATCTGGGGAAACTTGTGGAATTTACTCTCTCATATAAGAACTTCTCCGCAAGGGAGTCTCCGTAACCTCCACAACTTTCTTTTTAACATTTTTCTTTGGTCTCTCTGTTGCAGGAGTAGTTGCTACAAGAGCCGACTTCCTTTTCTTACTTCTTAAAACTATAGGGTTTTGGGGTTCATTCTCAGGAACTGAAGTTCCTTCACCAATCTTTATTTTTCCTTTCTTTTGGTAAGAGGTAGGTACATTGCCCTCTGGAGTAGGAGAAGGTTCATTTTCCTCAATATTTCTAGGTTCTCCTTGGGTATTTGTTTCATCAGCTGGCTTGGAGGGTGTTGCACTCTCATTAACAGGTTGTTCAAAAGGTTCGTCTTGAGGTTGCAAAGTCTTGACCCAAACAAATTCATCTCATGCCAAGAGAGACACATCTCTAAGAGATCTTTCAACTAATAATTTAATTAGGGCATGGTGAGAAACAAAATTTGTTTTTCCTTTCTGGCTTTCTTCAGCACTAATGCTCAGCATATTATATAGAAAATTTGGAATGTTTACTGGAAAATTATGCCTGATATAGCTAAGCAATTTAAAATGGTGTGCATGCAAATGGGAAAACCTTCCTTCACAGGTGAGGTACCTTACAATGTGTGATGCCAGCTCACTGAATGGGTTAGGAAGTGACATGCGCTTACAACCCTGTTTGTTCACTTCCAATGGAGGGTCTGAAGGAAGAGTGAATTGAGCTCGAGCTGACTTAGCATCGTGTTCATTAGGATAACGCTCCCCAATTATGGGCTACCCGGTCACTTCTACAATGCATTCCTCTGTTGCCAAAACCGTCAAACCCCATACATTTTCCTTTCCTTCCTCAAATGTGTTCATAAATTAAGTAGCTACTTCCTCATCAAATTCTGTCAACTTTAAGAAATACCCAAGCCATCCACAAGCATGGAATCTTCAGACTGCTTCTACATCGGTGAGAATAATGGTATTGACCACTGGCTCATGAAGCATCAACTTCCCTCCCATTGTTCCAAATTATTTCTCCGAATTTCTTCCGCAATTTGCCTATTCACAATTTTCCTCTGTTCTAAAATTTCCCAATTTATTAATTTCTTTTGAAACACCCTAAAATTAAGCTCCTAACTGCACTTTAAACTACATAATTCCTTGCAATCCCTATGTTACATTTTTGAAAGATGAGCAATAATGGTGCTTTCAACAAGGAATTATAGCTTTAAGTGCAAGTATCTTCCACATAACTTGATTATGTCTTCTGAGGGTCACATCAAGTCAAAAATTGAGGATATTTGGGAATTGAGGTATGACACTTGTGCGAAAAATAAAAGGACTTAATAAAATAGAGCATAAGTACAGATTTGAACTAACAAACAATCTCGCTAAGAATGATAGGTACAACTATTAGTGACATGGAAAAATAATAATACACTTCTCTGCCCCCTACAAAATTAAGACAAGTGTCCACACTTGTCGTACTGAGCATGGGGTAAGAAACTGGCCTAAGGCCAAATTATAGATATGCGCAGTATTAGATATAATTATCGAAATGTGTGCTAAAAGTGGAAAAAAGCTGAAGAGTTGTACTTGTCATTATGTTGCCACATGCATGAAAAAGGTGACAAGAATGGAATTTGTCATCATAGGAATGAGTATTGTGGATGTATGTGTCAGCTGATGTGGCATTTATTGAAAGCATAGACATATGTAAAAATGTGATGACGTGGAGGAAGTGTGGGTGGAAGGTAGAGAAGTTGAGTGGGTTGGAAAGAAGAATTTAGAAAATGAATGGAGAATGGAACTTCATTAAAAATGAAGTGTTTATTATGAGCATACCCAAAGGAACATTAGGTCGAAGCTGCGGGAAGAAGGTTGGTACCCTCTGCTACAAGAAGTATTACCTATTGTGCTTATGGAATTGTGTCACTAAATTACTGCATGAAATCATCCTTGGTCTAGGGTTGATGGTATAGACGAATTCGATGCCTATTGACCAATAGTTTGAAATGAACTGGATCAATTGTTGTCAGTTGGACTGCTCCATTGTTGAAGACATGATCTATCTCATATGGTCCTAACCACCTTGTTTGTAATTTTCCTTTTACTTCTTGAAACCTTGAATCAAATAGTAGTGCCCAATCACCTACTATAAAGTGTTTGTTGTTGATGTGGGAGTCGTGCCATTTCTTCCTCTATTTTTGGACTATCTCTGTGCGCTCTAATGCAGATTTTCTCATCTCATCCAAAGAGTTGAGATGTAGCAAATGGTCTCACTGTGCTGCAGGAAGATCAATGTTTATCTTCAGAGCAGTACGCAATGTTTTATTCTTGAACTCAATGGGAAACATGGCTGCTTTCCCATACAGTAATTCAAATGGAATGAATCTTTTTGATGTCTTCCATGTGGTTTTGTATGCTCGGACTACTTCTGAAAGGCGGCTGCTCCAGTCATGGCAGTGGAGGTGAACTATTTTTGTGAGTATAGCTTCAATTTCTGTGTTGGTGACTTTTGCCTAACTATTGTCTTGTGGATGGTAGGGACTGGACTTCCTGTGTCTGATGTTATATCCGTTCATGAGTTTTGTGATCAGGTTTGATGTGAATTGTGTTCCTTGATCGGTTACAAGCTCTCTCGGCACACCATAGAGGGTGAATATTTCTCCATACAGGAACTCTGCTACTTTCTTATCACGGGCATGCTTCATTGCCTTCACTTCAACCCATTTGGTTACATAGTCTATGCATACCATAATGTAGGACTTTTCATTAGATGGAGGGTCTATAGGACCAATAAAATCCATGCCCCACTTATCAAATGGTGTGACAACCACTTGTGGATGTAAAGGCATTTCATTTGATTTTGTAGGACAGCCCATCCTTTGGCATTTATCACATTTCCTGGCATAATTGGTTTCATCTTTATGAAGTGTGGACCAATAATAACCTATTGTTAATATTTGCATAGTTGTCCTCTTAGATGCAAAGTGTCCTCCATAGGGCTCATCATGACAAGCATGGAGGATATCATAAGTTTAATCTTCACGTACACACCTACTCATGTCTTGGTCTGGACCAATATAGAACAATGTATTGTCAATCCAAGAAAATTGAAAACTTTTCTCAAGGAGCACTTTTCTGTCCTTAGGAGAGAAATGTGTAGGCATCTTGTCAACTGCAAGGTAATTGGCTATATCAGCATACCATGGGCTCTTGATAGCAATATGGAACAAATTTTCATCAGGGAATATATCATCTATCATAGAGGTATTAGTGTCATCATTTTGGAGTCTTGATAAATAATCAGCTACAACATTTTCTTTACCTAGCTTGTCAATTATTGTTATATCAAATTCCTATAAGAGAAAAATCCATCTTGCTAGCATGCCTGAGATGACAGGTTTGTTCATAAGATATTTTATTGTTGCATGGTCAGTATGAACAAAGATTGGGTATCCTATTACATAATGACAGAATTTATTCAAAGCATAGACCACTGCCAATAATTCTTTTTATATGACTGTATAATTTAGCTATAGCCCATGTAAACTTTTGTTGATATAGTAAATAACATTTTCAAGGTTATTAGATTTATGGCCTAAGATAGCACCTATTGCATAGTCAGAAGCATCAATATGTATATGGAATGGTAAAGACCAATCATGCCCTCTAAGTATTGGTGCTTTTGTAAGAAGGGACTTGAGCTGAAGGAAAGATTTTTCACAGGCTGGTGTCCATGTAAACTCAGCTTCTTTTGTAATCAAGGTGTATAGTGGACTGGTTATTTGACTGAAATTTTGAATGAAGCGTCCATAATAACCAGCATGTCCTAAAAAGGATCTAACACCTTTTTGCTTAGCAGGTGTAGGTAATGTAAGAATTACCTCAATTTTTGCAGGGTCCACTTGTATGCCATCTTCTGAGATGAAGTGTCCTAGCACAACCCCTTGCACCAACATGAAACATTTTTCATTGTTCAAGGACAGATTGTGATCTTTACATTTGATCAACACTTTATCCAAGTTTTTTAAGGCTTCTTCAAAAGTAACACCAAATGTGGTGAAATCATCCATATAAATTTCTATGCAATTATGTGAGATATCAGTAAAAATGCTAATTACAGCCCGTTGGAAATTTGCTGGAGCATTACATAAACCAAAAGGTAACACAAAATATTCATATGTTCCCCAAGGATATGTAAATTTTGTCTTCTCTTGATCCTCTGGAGCAATGCTAATCTGATTATATTCGCTATATCCATCAAGAAAAGAGAAGTACTTTATACCAGCTAAGGTATCTAGAACTTGATCAATGAATGGCAAGGGAAAATGATCTTTCTTTGTTGCATTGTTCAGCTCTCTATAATATACACATATTCTCCATTTACCCCCCTTTTTAGGGACTATTACCAAAGGTGAAACCCATTTACTATCTGAGATTGGATAAATAAAACTGGCATCCAACAACTTTTTCAGATCAGTCTTTACAACTTCTCTTAAGGCTAGGTCAATTCCTCTCTAAGGTTGGCAGAGTGGTAGAATTCCTTCATTGATGTAACTTATGTGTGTACAGAGTTTTGGGTTCAATCCTGTCATGTCTCCATAGTCCCAAGAAAAAGCTTTTTCATGTTTACAAAGGAACTGAGTTAACAATGTTAATTATTGTGGTGGTAGTTTATTGTTAACATGAAGATTGTGTCCAGGAGAGATATCCACATTAGTTGTCATCTCAAGTATTGATACCGCAAATATAGGGCTTGTAGATATCTCACAAGGTAGTAATTGATGGATAATATCAGGTTCTACTGGAAAATCACAGTTTTCATAGGTAGACAATTGCATAACAGATCTTTCAGAAATATCTTTTACTGTGACACAGTCATTAGTAAGTGTAAAGTGGTGGAAAGGGGTAAGGAGATTATTTGTTAATTGTTGTTTGATTTTCTTAAAGTGTGTTGAGTTCCTTAACCCTAATTTACATTTAATTGAATTTGATTGATTGTATATTTTAATTGTGATTAGGGAGAAGATGAGATGTTCCTCTTCTATTCCCAAATGCACAAATGGAAGATCCAAGTTGATCAACCCAAAGGAAGGGCTAATGCACAAATGAATCAACTATTTGGAAAAGAGAATAATAAGAAGGATATCTTAAATTCTGTTAATTATATGTATAGATATGATATATGACAGTAATTGAAGAAATAGGAGAAATGTACTAACCTTAAAGAATTGCAGATCAAAAAATGCTATTTTCTGAGGTCTGTAGACTGTTTCTGGAAAAACTGAAGTATGATCCGGAACCGGAACGTAGAGACAAAAAAAACCCAGAAATCATTTTCTATTCCAATTTTGTCTTATGAAAAAGGTCAACCTTGACCCACAAATGTCAACCCTGACCCAATAATGTCGACCTTGACCTGCACAGGTCTGATAGAGAATCTGTTCGCGGAGCCCGACAGAAAGCCGAAAAGGGTATCCAAATTTGTGCCCAAATCTACTGTCTTGAACCTGTACCTACAAGAAAAAGAGGATTGTTTATTGGGGGGGAGGGGTTTGCCTTAGTCAAACCCTGATTTAGGAATTAACCTTGAAATCAATAAAGTATAGAATGCTAGCAAGTAGTAGAATTGAATCTAACAATGAAGCTATGATATTCAATAGATATGCAATTGTAATTCAGATGTATGCAAGTATGTAAGTATGAAAGAATGGGCTTTAGAAACCATAAACCTCCATGATTGTATGCTTGAAATCCACTTTGAAGACATGATGAAAGAATCTTGAGGATGCACAACGGATCTTGAAGGAAGATCACACCACCATGATGGCTAGATCTAGGGTTTGAATGATGAATCTTGAATATTTGAACCTAATCCCTTCAAAGGCTTGGAATCTTGAATCCTTGATCTTCAATGGAGAACTTGAATGCTTGAGAGGAAGACTTGAACACCTTGAAAACTTAGAAATATGTAGAACAATAGATGCTTAAACCTTTTGCTTCTTGACAAAATCTTGGTTAGAGCTTTTTGCACTTAGAAGACTTAGAGAAAATGAGAGAGAAATGCTCCCTTTTATATGAAACTAGGGCACAATCTTCTAAAGAGGCCGACATAGGATAATTAAATTCCAATTAGACCCATGCCCCTAGAA
>MU223714.1:2703322-2734789 GCA_018584345.1 Thuja plicata | reverse complement strand
GTACCTGTCAATTCAGAGGGCAGTGATAGATGACTTACACTGACCCATTTGTTGGTGAACATCCTTTTGTTCTTTCACCTTGGGTGTATTGAAGAGTCAGAGATTATAAATCTTAAGGGAGGATAAACTATTAACCAACACATTTACATCTCTTTGTGTCACTAGTGTCATCATCTGTTGTACTATCTTCATCAGAAATGACATCTACCTCTTAATCTTTGCAAGTTCTTGAGAGATGTCACTCCCCTTTCCCTTCAAACTCTCCTTCCTTTCACCCATAGTAATAGGTTAATCAACTCTCTGCTCCTCATATTTGTTAATTTCACTCGGACAACATCTAATAACTCTACATCCCTTAACTCCTTCTTCATGTAAAGGTATCAGTTTATGCATGGATCCACCCTACCATACCACATTAGTATTTGCATATCCATCAAACATAACATGTCTGTCATATTGCCAAGGTCTACCGATAAATAGATGACAAGCATCCATAGGTACCACATCACACAATATCTCATCATAATAAGATCCAATCTTAAAATTAACAAGGCATTACTCCTCAATCCTAACCTTAGACACATCTTGTATCCAACTAATCTAATAAGGATTAGGACATTTCCTCCTTTCCAAACTCAACTTACTAACCATCTCTTCTGAAACAAAATTATCAGAACTACCACCATCAATTAAGACATTACATACCTTGTCCTTGCATTTACATCTGATTCTCAACAAATTTCTTCTTTGCATAGGTTCACTAACACATGCAACTAACCTCCTAGTGATAAGAAGTTCACCTTCTTCTACAGAATTCACTTGACTCTCCTTGGTAGTTGGTACAACTCTTTTTTTAGGACATTGAAAAGCCCTATGGACCTTCTTACCACACTGAAAATAAGTACCCATGAACTAATTTCTCTCTCTTCCTCTTTGTCCACCATTGTATTTCCTAGTGGTTTGACCACTGCCAGATCCTTCATCAGTTTGTTTAGGATTATCTATCATATTACTCTCAGTAGTTATTTCACCAGTCTTACCACCTTAGTTTCTGTTATTTTGACTCCCCTCAAACTTCTTGTTTAGCTTCTCCTCAATCTTCAATGTCATCTGATATGCATCTCTAATTGTTGTCATCTGAACAGTAAGTAACTCTTCATGTATAGTAGGTCTCATGCCATAGATATACCTAGCAACCTTCTCTTTATCAACTTCTGAATGACCAATCCTAATTAGGATTATGTACAACTCCCCAGTCTTCTCTTGCACCGATTTTCTCGCCTGCCTCAAACCTTGCATTTTCTTAAACATCTCCAATTCATAATCCATCACAATGAATTGCTTCTTCAACTTCTCAACCTTTCAATTCCATCTAATGATCTTATTATTACCTCTTCGACTTCTTTCCAATTGAAATTCTCTCCACCATATGTTTGCATGACCTTTTTAGCCTTGTCTTTGCAAACCGAACTCTATTAGGATCTTGTACTTCTTCATACTCAAAATATTCATCCATCTCATTAATCCAATCAATCAACTCTTATGGCCTAAGACTTCCAAAAAATGTAGAAAATTTGATCTTAGGTCTTTTCCCAAATTTAGATACAGCTCTTAGAAATCTAGCCTCCTCTGGATCTTTGATATCTTCAACAGGTTCTTCGAAATTAACTTCTTCTTGAGACTCTTCACCATTATCTCGGTGTTCTCTAGACACATTATTTCTTTGCAACTCCTCCCACACATCTCACACTTACTTCTATAAAGCTTGGACATCTTCAAGACTGACCTCCACCTTAGGTTCTTCTTCTGTGATCTCACGGATCTTCCTCGGAGGCATCTTCAAGATCTCTTCAAATCCTCTGCAACAAATCAACAAATTTATAACCCAAGGTCCTGGTGCAAACTACCTCACCTTCGGAGATCTTTCCACACACTTGGGAACTTCAAGCTCTGATACCACCTGAAAAAAACCAAAGATGGAGGATCTAAGAATGGATAGTCCAAAAATTAATTTTAGCCTAAACAAAAACATAGTGGAATACAACCAGTAATAGAGATAGGAAAACAACATTCAATTTATTGCAACATGCTGGACTGTAAGGCCTTCCCGGTTATGGCCAATTACAAAGATGAAATTCAATATCTAGCACAGATCTTCTACAAGCATCATGCCATTTACCTTCTGCCAAAACATACAACTCAGATCCTCAGATCTGGTCTCCTCTACCTCTAATCCAATTTGATATCCCCCCAAGTGATACCCTAAGCTAAGAACATAACACTACTTAAATACAAAAGGAAACCAATAGGTCAGTTACAAAACAAACATAGGAAATACCAACAACCCAAATTTAGGTCCCCACAATCCCCAATGAGAGATCTAAATTAAATGTCACGCTACACAAATTAAATATGCCAATTCAGCCTCCCAGATTCGCAAGAACACAAGTCAGCCAACCCAAACTGCCGAGCGTTAGAAACACTGTCGAGTTCCAGCAACCAACATATGTCGAGAAAGCTAGGCATCACCAATAAAATACAAGGATCAAGCACCATAGGAATTTCCAAGCAGGTTCTATTGAGCACTAGGGTTTCTGAGTTCTTCAGCGACCAAGCCCCTCAGCCAACACAAAATTCGAGCAACAACATTCCTTCAACTGAGTAACACTTCATCAAAAAACACCAAGTCCTCTCCAAAGAATTTTTGTTTTGTGATACAGGATTTCCAAGAATCCTAGGATGCTCCTACATCAAATGCTCAAGTTCCTCCTTCCTTTGTCTTCATCCTTCAAAGGAATCAAAATAAACTTTTTTCCATCTTTCAGGATAGTAGAGATGTTCCTCTTATATTCTTGAATGGCCTCTCTATCATACTGCCAATATCTCCAGAGTATAACATGACAAGAAATCATATCCACAATGTCACATAATACTTCATCCTTATAAGAACCAATGTGAAAACTTACCTTGAATTGATCCTTCACCTCTACTGCATGATCTTCTTGTAGCCAAATTATCCTATAGTGACAAGTATGTTTCAACCTCCTTAAACTAAGCTTATGAACCATCTCCTTAGAAACCAAGTTAGCATTACTTCCTCCATCAACAATCACCTTACAACATTTACCACCAGACCTACACAGTCCGGAACAAGTTCTTCCTTTGACAAGAATCATCTTGTTTCTGAGGCAGCAATGTTCTCCTAAGCAAAAGATTCACACCTTCCACCTTAGGTTCATTCTCTACAAATTCATTCACCATAGCATTTCAATGACTACCAACCTTCTTATCTACATGGGAACATTCAAATGACCAATTTCCTTCTTCACCACAGTTATAATAGGTACCTCTGAATACACCTCTACCTGCCCTTCTCCTCATTTCAATAGGTTTACGTTCCTCCTCAACTCTCAGTTTATCCTTTACCGACTGCTCTTTCCCTCAATAGTCACCTTGATGTCTCCTTTTCAACTTATCTTCTTCCTTTAGTATACACTGATAAGAATCCTCAACCGAACCAACATTCAACATGCTAATCTCATCCTAGATATTGAATTTGAGACCATTAACATATTTGAAAACATTTTCCTTAGAAATATACCTGTGTCCATATCTAATAGTCGGCTTGTAGAACTCCTTGGTATAGTCCTTTACACTAAGATCTTTCTTCTTCAGATTCTGCAACTTCTTAAACAACTCAAGTTCATAGTCGGTATTTATGAACTTAACCTTCAATATTGTCACCATTAATCTCCACCGAGTGATTTTCATCTCACCTTCTTCCTCCCTATCTCTAATTTTGGAGGTCGAGATGAAACTTTAGGCTCCTAAAAAGATGTCAAAACGGCCACCAACAGAGTTGGCTTAGTTGAAATTGTCATTAACTCTAGCTCACGAATCTGCCTGTAAAATTTCAGCCAAAACCCACATCTGAGTCAAAAGTTATGACCTCTGGAAGTTGTTGCATCAATAAGGTAGCATGTTCTTTCAACTTAGTTTGTGCTAACCTCACTCTAAGAAGATCTCTAATATCTTCTAGCTCGAAGTAGTCTTCTAATTCACCGATCCAATCAATCAGGTCTTCGGGGTTCAATGTACCTAAAAAATAGAAACTTCCATCCTATGACTTGTATTCAACTGAGCCATAGATCTTTCCAACCAATCAAATCCATCATCTCTAGTATATCCAGCACCTTCGGTAGCAGCTTCAAAATCTTTGGCATATTCCTCATAGCCATCCTCTATTCTAGGGCTCCTCTGCAAACTAGTAATAGCCCTCATAATTTCATCTACCATCTCATTCTTCATCGGTGTTATCTCATATCTAAACCTTTCTGTCACTTTTGATTTCACCTCATCTAAGAGATCTACAATCACCCTAGGGTCCAATCTTGTTACAAGTATCTTCAAATCCTCTATAGAAAATCCACTCCCAACCACCACATGACAACCTCCAAGTTTTTGTAGGTGCAAACTTCAATCTGCCACCTCTTGAACAACCAAACCATGAATCACAAGTTCAGGAACATAGACCTACAACCATTCTCTATGAAGGAACAAACCAGACCAACCTCACTCTGATACCACTTGATGAAGTCAATCTTGGAGGATCCAACCATGGACTGTCTAAAATTGTAGGAAACAATAAGAACACCAACGAAAACACCACAAAAATAGATATAACAACTTATAATAACTTATCTTATCTCTAAAAATTAATTACATGCAACATGTTGGGCTGTAAGCCCTTCCCGATTATGGACAACACATTAGCAAACTCAACGAGATCTCACTAGAAGAAACTTCACCAACCTACCCTACAACTAAGTGGAAGAAACTAGATCTAAACTTGTGCTCGCAAGCCACCAAGCAATATTACAAGTTCCTTTCTTACCCACTTACTATTGTCTTCTCTCAACTCGCTCTCCCTCCTCTGTTATCCCCTCTCTAAATGGTACCTACATACTTCTTTTATATAACATAGCTACAAGTTGGCTTCTCAAACAAATATTAAATGATAGTCGGCTCAATGCAATCTACGATGAATCATATTAAATGACCTAGTTGGCTGCAAACAAACATAGAAGAAAGCACCATATTAGATTTAGGTCCACACAAGATCCAATGCATGAAATACGCACACCTCAGAACTCTGTATGATCCCCATGACCCCCTTAAATAAAAAATACAATATCCAATATCCTCCCAACCCATAAAAACCAGTCAGTGAAGTCATCAATCGAGACCCCCAAGTTGGTACCGAATGCAAACAAAGCCACCGAGCCCATTTGGTGAATTAGCACTGCCAACAGACACTGAGTCTGTTTGGTGAAGCAAAACACTCCTTCCACCAAGAACTGAGCACCAAAATGACCGAGAATAACTAGACTCCACCAAGCTCTACCAACTCACCTACCAAGCACTAATCAGAACTTAAACATATTTTTGGTCGACACAAGATTGCCAATTGCCCTAGGATGCTCCTGTATTAGAAATCCTTCACCAAATCAACTAAAACTTGGAGGGAAAGTAGATTTCAACCCAAGGAATCCAAAGGAAATATGCCTATAAAATTATTTCTTAAAAATCTCTCTTCCCAAGCCAAATTTGACCCTCTAATGGATTGTTTTGTGTAAAAACCATGAAAATTTTTAAAAACCAAGTTAAGGATTCCTCTCCAAATGCACTTTTTTCAAAGAATGCAAAATAACTTAAAGAAGACATTAAAATATAAGTTTTAATCAAAATAAATCTCATCTAATAACTTTTTGAAAATACATAAGCCCCCAAAATAAGTAATTAAATTCCACATTATAATATCCTCACAAATTTTATTGGCAACCATAAAAGTAACACATCAATACCAACTGCAACAAGGACTATCACTCGATCACATAGTACTACACCATAAATTGATTAGTGACTATGATAGACAACTGAAATGCACAATTGAAACACTTTGGATTCATCATGGAATACATAGGTAGCCATACATTACCACACGATAACCATATGCTTAAACACACTAAATTGGCAAACACCATCCAAGAGTAGGAGCGACAATTTAGGCTTGAGATATAATTTCTCATATTATCATCTCCAATTTTAACCATTCTTACTGATATTATAGGCACTCTCATACCTATGGAGCTAGGTGGAGTTGATTCCTAGTACCTTCCATCACTCAAACAACACATGTCAATTGTACCATGATCATATATACATATAAATAGTCGAAGCATATATACATCATAAAAAGCATCACTCAGTGAAAGGGAACTTTAGCGAAGTAATCATTATATGAATGTTCTGACATCACCCCTTCTCACATATAATCCACATCTATCTAAATGTATTTAATATTATTAATTATAATTAGATGATATTAGTTATCATTAAAAACTATTTAAACATCTTGAATGAAATTTCATCTAAACTACAATATTACCCATTGTCAAACATCATCAATAATGCAATGTAACATTAAATCTTGAACTAAGATCAACACAATAAGTCCATATTAGAAAACACATAATAAATTCCCAGAATATGTTAACAACAACACATAAAATAATATCACCAAATCGCACTCAGCATGGAACCATCATCACACCTAAACCATATATATATAAATATATGTATATATACATACAAACACACACACACACACATATATACACATGTATGTATATGTATGTATGTGTGTGTCTGTGTGCATAACAAATTCCCAGAATATGTTAACAACAACAACACGTAAAATAATAACATCAAATTGTACTCAACATAGAATTGTTATTTCAATTATTAATTAAATCATTTTGATTTAATTATTAAATCACTTATTATCTCTAGTTTACTTATGCTAAACTTCAGCCATCTAATAATTAATTATTATCATGCAACCTAGATATTTCCCTTTTAGGGTTTTGATCGCCTTTATAAGGATTGATCTCTTTGCATTTTATTATGCCCTCTCTGAGTGAATATTCCATCTTTCAGCACATTCTTTGTTGTGTCTCTATTATTTTCTTTTGTGACAGGTTTTTGCTATAGTGGATCTTGGTGTATGAATTCTATGAATTCTAACATGATATCAGAGTTTTGTTGTTGCGGCCTGTTCTTAAATTTTTGAAGAATTTTTGGAGCTCTAAGGGTTTCAATTTTACCAAGGTTTCTTTTGTGGATCTGAGGGGAGCCATTTTTCAGAGCACGTTGGGCAAAAAATCAACCTCACGGTTGCATTCAGAAGGTCCAAAACCCCCTATTTTCATATAAGGCACGTCCAATTTGGACACAATTGAAATCTGAGGCAATTTTTTTTCCTATACAATCCCTATTCTGGGCATGTTTTACGAGGCAGAAGAAAATAAAAATAAAAATAAAATCATTTTCTTATTGATTTTTTGTTTTATTTTAATGCCTCTAGTATTAAAACACCGTGCCACCGGGCGGCCACCACCGCACCACCTAGCGGCCACCGTCGACCCACCTGCAACCAGCGCACCACTAGGTGGCCACCACCGCTCACCACTCTGCTACCACTGGCGGGGCACCAGCCTCTTTGCGCAAGGCATGGTCACATGGGTGACCTCCAACACCGCCACCGAGCCCCCTGGTTGACATATGACCCGCGACCAGTGTTTTTAAGCCCCCGAGGGCTATAATTATTTTTTAGGGCCCTTTTTGATCTACCTTCACAGAATTGGATGTAACTTGAGAAAACAGAGGTATTTTTTGGAAAACAAGATATCGTCAAAAAGTTGATTCCGAGACGGAAATTTTTTTCTACTTCATTGCCTCTTTTACCAGTCAAAGTGAGGGCTTCTTTTATGCACTCCTGGGCCTCCAAAATGTGCATATGGACTCCATTTTTTTCTCACGAATAAGTGTTGGAAAGCTCTTGGTGAGCTCTCTTTAGATCTGAACTTTATTTTATGATAAATTTGATCAAGTATTTTCCCATTCAATTTAAAGCATTTCTTTCACTGTATCTCCTTCTACCTTTTCAAATTGTACTAGGGTTTGGTATTTCTCTTTGTACGGGGGTATTTTTTCTTATTTTTGTCATTTATTTTAGAAAAACTAGAACACTCAATAATAAAAAATACAAAACCTTTTGCATCTTCTGTCTAGTTCTGAAAGATATCTAATAATTAAAGAGTCGGAGTAGTGCAACAATGGCATATTCAACATCAATTGAGCTTCTCACTCCACATAATTTCTATTTGTGGAATCATGTATGACTAGGCTTCTCAGGTCATGAGGTTTATGGTCTTGTTTGGATGTCATTTAGCCAGTATTGACTCATCCTTACGAGATCATGCTACATAGGAACAAGATGGATGAGGTCATGGGTGTGATTTCTCTGCATGTTTCAGATAGTTTACTCTTTCATCTTGATGGTTGTGATACTCCTCTTTATATGTGGAAGAAGTTTCAGACTCTCTTTGGCACAGTCAATGAGTTCAGGGCACTTCATATTAAGGCATAATTGATAGCTTTGGGTCCTGATTCATTTCCTTTTATTAAGGATTTCTTGATGAAATTCAAATCTATCAGGTCTATCTTACAAGGTTGTGGAAAGAATAAGATATATTTAGAGTGTATTTACCTGATTCTTTCTAAGATTCATGGTCTCTTTCAGATATTTTCTTCTACCTTCCATTCTACCATGGATGATTTGGGTGCATGATTTACCATGCCTACATTTGATGCGTTCTGTGATTGTTTGACTTATGAGAAGGCAAAGCTATCTCAACTTGATTCTCTCACAGGATCAAAGAACCAAGCATTGGTTTCCCAAACATCTAAGGAGAAACAAAAGCCAAAATTAAAGCCAAAGAAAGATTTAGCAGGCACTGAGAGTTCCTCCAAGCCACCTCCTAAGTCTTATTGAAAACCACATTCTCATCCAAAGAAAGGGAAATCTTCAAAGTCTAGTATGTCTTCCTCCAATACTATGAAGAAAACAGGTTATCCTTGCAGTTTCTCTAGCAAGGAAGGACATCTAGTTTCCAGATGTTGGAAATAGTTAGAGGCTTTAGAGGAAGCCATGCATCAGCATCATATCACCTCACCTCAACCACCTTCCTCTTCCACAGGGAAAGGACATGCTCTTTCTGCATGAGATTTTTCTTCTGGATCCACATGGATTATTGATTCAGGCGCTTCACACCACATGTCACACTCTTAGTAGCTAGTCATTGCACTTGCACCTAGTCATACTTCACATATTGTCATTGGTGACTCAACATAGCTTGAAATTATAGGTTTTGGTAGTGTCTCATTCTCAGGTGGTTGTCTTCAGGATGTACTTCTTGTTCCTGACCTTTTGAAAACCCTCCTTTCTGTTTATTAGGTTTTCCATTCTATCTCTGGAAAGATAGTTGAGTTCTCACCACATGATGTGGTTATTCGAGACCTACATGATCCTGATATGATTGTGGCTACTGGAAATTTTGATCCTCAGTCTTTCTTATATAGGCTTGATGACTTCAAGAGTTCATATGGTTTTGGAGTCTCTCTTGTGGCACATGCAGATATAATGAGTAGACTTTGGCATGAGCATTTTGGCCATGTCAATTACAGATACTTACAACAAAGGAGTATACAAGCACTTTTGAGTGGGCTTCCTCTGATTTCCTATACTGATGGTGTATGTTGAGGTTGTGCTCTTGGAAAACATCACAGGGATCCTTTTCCTATAGGTCGAGCCACTCGTGATAAGGCACCCTTGGATTTGGTACACAATGATCTCATATCATTTCTGACTCCTTCATTTTTAGGGGCCCACTATGTGTTCACTTTCATTGATGAATTCTCCAGGTGTACTTGGGTATATCTTCTCAAGTACAATTCTGATGTCTTAGATACCTTTCATGTCTTCAAGAAATTTTTGGACAAGCAATCTGGTCTTTCTATCAGGAAGATACACACCGATAATAGGGGGAGTATGTGAATCAGGATTTCAGGGATTTTTCCACTGAGCATGGTTGACAACATCAGATGAGAGTTCCACACACCCCTCAGTAGAATGGTGTTGCTGAGAGAAAAAAAATATAAAATTATAGGAGATGCCATATTGTATGCTTCAGTCTCATGCAATGCAACCTTCTTTTTTGGTTGAGTTAATAAATTGTTCCAACTATATTCAAAATTAGATGCCTCATAAGGCATTATGACATATGACTCCTGAGGAGGCTTGGTCTTAGATAAAGCCCGATGTTTCTACATTCTGAGTTTTTGGTAGTGAGGCTTGGGAATTTATTCTAGATGCTCAATGAAAATCCATGGAGAGGAAGATCTGACCACTCATATTTGTTAGCTACTCTAAGGATGCCAAGGCGTATAGGTTGTTTGATCCTAATTTTTGAGAGGTCTTATTTTGACGGGATGTCCAGTTTCATGAGCGTCATCCTCTAATGGATTCTCCATCACCAACTTCTCTCTCACTATCTACTCCTCCATCTTTATCTCTTGACCATCTCCACCACTACCAGGTAATCCAATTTTGCCCAAGTGGGCCCACTATACAATTGATGCAGTAGGTTCTTTGGCAGGTGATCCTACAGATAGACATCATACCCGAGCTCAGACATCTAGTTCTATCCTTCTGATTCATTCCATTCAGATGAAATTTAGAAATTTTTAGAGGTGATAGGTCACACAGAGTGGGATAGGTCTATGGACGAGGAGTATTCTTCTTTGATGAAGAATCATACTCAGTATTTGTGTTATCTCCTGGAAGGGAGAAAGTTGGTTCATTGTAGGTGGTTGTACCATACCAAGTATGTTGCAGATGGTTTTATTGACAAGCATAAGGCTCATCTTGTTGCAAAGGGGTTTTCTCAGGTGGAGGGTATTGATTACTCTAATACCTTTTCTCTTGTTGCCAAAATGAATTCTATTCGCCTTGTACTTTCACTTGCAGGTTCACTGGGATGGAAAGTGTTTCAGATGGATGTGAAGAGTGCCTTCTTGCATGGGGACCTCCAGCAGGAGATCTATATGGAGCAGCCCCAGGGTTTTGTGTAAGACTATTCCTTAGTTTCCAGGCTTAGACGTTCATTATATGGTCTCAAAAAATTCCCTCGGTCTTGGTATGAGAAGATGGGATCTTTATTGATTTCTACACACTATACACTATATGTGTGCTTTATGTTGATGATATTTTCATCACAGGTAGCTCAACCTC
Source organism: Thuja plicata (assembly GCA_018584345.1). NCBI lineage: Eukaryota > Viridiplantae > Streptophyta > Pinopsida > Cupressales > Cupressaceae > Thuja > Thuja plicata. Next base: position 2,723,595 of record MU223714.1, on the reverse strand, counting down.
CATGATTTAGGATATACAATGAGCATTGATGGAGCAGTTTGAGATGACTGATGTCGGTATTCTGCATTTTTTTTGGGCCTACAGATTATTTAGCCTTCCGATGGGATTTTACTCTTTCAGCAGAAGTATGCTCTTGATATGCTTCACAGATTTGACATGCTTTCTTGCAAGCCTATGCCTACACCATTTCCTCTAGGTGTTGTATTGTCTTCCACTTTTCCTACACCATTAGTGGACTCCACTTTGTACAGATGGTTGATTGGAAATTTGTTTTACTTTACACACACTCACCCTGATCTTTCCTTTGCGGTTGGACTTGTCTCTAGGTTCTCCCATGATCCTCATGAGAGCCATTGGCAAGCTGCCAAACATATTTTGTGGTATCTTTGGGGCACTGCAAATTATGACATTCACTACACATCATGTTACCTACACATCATTGGCTTCACTGACTCGAATTGCGCTAGTGATGCTAACGATCAGAATTCTACTTCTAGATTATTTTTTTGCCTTGGTTCTCATCCTATCACATGGTCTTGCAAGAAGCAATTTGCTACTGCATTATAATCTACAGAGGCTGAGTATCAAGCAGCGATGTTATCCAGTCAGGAAATTTTGTGGCTTCGTTAGTCAATGAATGAGTTTGGATTTCCCACTGATAGACCCACTATTCTTTGGTGTGACAATCATAGTTCCATACACATTTCCCGCAACCTAGTGGAGCATCAACATACACCAAACACATTGAGATCTACATGCACTTCATTAGATAGTCGATTCGGGATGGTGCTCTCATCTTGGAGTACATACCTACAGAGGAGTAGGTTGGAGAACTCTTCACTAAACCTTTGGCATCTTTGCACTATCTTCAGTTGCATGCTATGCTATGGGTGAAGGAAGTTGTCCTTGGGGGGTCTCAGTGAGGAGAGGCCTTCCTTCCTTCATGTTTTTTTTCAGCATGCTTTTTCCATCTCTTTTTGGAGTAGAGTTTTTCCCATGTGGGGTTTTCTATTTCTCCACTTTACAGATATTTGGTTGTGATTGGGTTTAGAATTTGAAATGTAACCTTGTGGAACCCATCTATTGGGTTAGAGCTTTAAAAATTCTAAAAATGTAAAAGTTGTAAAAGGTGCATTAGCAACTTTTGCGACTTACAAATGTTGCTCGACAACTTTTGGACAAAAGTTGCAATGTGCTCTAATGGTACTTATGGGTAATTTTGGGCATTTGTTTAGGGCTAGGGGAGATATTTAAGGACGTCTAAATGTTTTCATGAGGGCTGGACCAATTTGATTACATTTCCAAGAAGGAACAAAGTGGAAATTCATTGTATTGTCACATTTTTATGAAATTATGATTGAAATAAATGTAGATGGATTGAGATATGATGTGTAATTCAGTTCATGATCTTTGTTTCCTTGTTTTGTAATCACTTCTTTTGAGTTAGTGAATAGTTTTGGGTGCTTAAATAAAAACCAATCCTTCCTGGACTGTTCTCTGTCAATGCAAGGGTTTGGTTTGTAAATATGGCTCTACGGTGAGCTCCCTCCATTGGATTTTTATGGTCCATGGATGATGGAAAGTAGATCCCTTATATTTTTATTTCCTTTTTGTACTGGTTCCAAAATTGAATTTTGTTTTTTTTACAATCTTTCCCTAGGTGCGACTGTGTGTGCTTGGTTAGGAGCAAGAAAGTAACAGTCAATGAATGGTTGCAGGGTTGGATTATTTTGGAAGAATTAGGGGTCAGAGAATGGTGTTAGGGTGTGGAGGAAGTCCTAGAACTATTTGTGAGAGTTGGTGAGTGCATCAAAATTATTTTTGTTTGTATCCATACAATTAGCCCTATTATCCCTATTTTTAAGGACATTGTCACAGTTTCCTTTTAGGTACTGTACATACAGTTTAAAGACCCTAACCCTAGAAATCTCTAATTTTGTCAAAAAGAGTATCTATAAAAGTGAATTTTTAGGGGACTTCTTTGCGCAATTTGTGAGTTATTAGGGTTTATGAGCCCAATTAGGGCTACAAGGACCACTAGCCCTCCACCTATGAAATTTTGAACTCGATGGAGAAATGGTTGAACTATGGACCAAGATCTTCAAGAATGGATGTAATATGATGAAATGGGAGTGTGTATAATCCTACAAGTGGCTGGTGAGAGTATATGATTTTTTTTGGGAATCTACCCTAGTAGGTTCAAGGAAGATTTGATCCACTTTTGGTAGAGAGGCCCTTGGGAATTAGGAGAAAGAAACTAAGAGTTTTCTCCTAGGTTAGAGTTGAAAAAAAACACCCGTAGTAGGATTAGAAAGGGACCTAAATTAGATTCTAGTTAACTCAAGATAGGAGCCTCCCTATCAAATTTCCTTTTGGGTTTTTGTGTTAAGTCAGAGCTATATTATCAACAATTTTTATCACATTCAAAGAAGCATTTACATTGCCAAGGTATGATATACTTCATTTATCTGATATATCCTCGACTATATGAAAACACACTTTCATTTATCTTATTTAATTTTAAGGTTGATTCCAAATAGGGGTTTGACTGAGGCAAACCCCTCTTTACAACCTTCTTCCCCATTTTTCTATGTAGGAACAGGTGACGAAGACGCTCACAAATCTAGAAAGTACAAGATCTGATGGAAAGTATCTAAATTTTTTTGGCAAAAGTGCAGGGTACAAAGCAACTACGTGACCTATACCCTCCAAAATAGCTTCAAATTAAAATATCATGTCATTACTGCAATGTAGTTTCCATTTCTATTTATTATAGGTTTTTGTCTTGTTTTTGTTTGTTTATTTCTGCTTAAAGTTGTCATTTAGCCTATTTAGTCTTCTATCTTGCATTAGTCAATCCTATTCCCTCAAAACCAACTCATTCCAAATCATTATCAATAAAGGATTTTTTATTCAATTAGCACTTAAGTCCTACTTGAGACTATTGGGTCATCTTCCTTCTGAATGTGCAATAGGAAATAGGATCAAACTTCTGCACCACTATTTTCTTATTGTATAAATAATATCTAATTCATGCAATATGTTTTTGAAATAAGGGTGTTGACCAGGGTAATCTTTAAGAAACCCCCCCCCTCCCCAAAAAAAAAGATGTAAAAAACTGGCGAAATTTAGAAACCTACAGAGGAAATTATTAATTTTATTGGCCAAAATTTTTTCTTTTCAAAGAAAAAAAATAATCTCATTTGGCGAATTTTGTTTTTGTTTCAGAACTACCAAAATATATATTGGGGAATAAAAAATAGTATTTATAGTTGTTGGCCCACTTATAGTGCCCCAATTAAAAAATTTCAAAACTCAGCCACTATCTTGTTATTATTGACCAAAATGCGGGATTTGCATGGTGGTTGATTCTTATCCTTGAAAAGATCATGCTTATAAAGATGAAAAGTGGAAGCATAAATCTTTGAACCCCTTTGAACATGGTTCAAACTTGTTCAAAGTGGTTCGACTAGGGTGTTCAAAGTGGTTCAAGGATGCTCAAAGTTGTTCAGAGTGGTTCGAGGGTGTTCAAACTTGTTCAATTGGGTTCAATGCAGTTCACAGGTTCAAGATGGTTCAAACACGGTACAAGGCATATTTTCTAGTGTGTTGGAATATACTAAAAAGATGTCTCATATTTTATTATAGAGATTGAAAATGGCACAAACATCACATGATGTAAACTTTAAAATGAAGGGAAATGATTCATTACCTTTCATGTTGGCAATGCCCATTCATATCAACAATTAAATGTTAAAAGTACTATAGGAATAGAATTATTGTAGAATGCATGGAATACAGTTAGTGTGGGTATCTAATGAGGCATTCACATTAATGGTGAAGATTTCAATTTTATTATCATGGTTGCATGATAGAAACAACAGAAATGTTGGACACTATAGCGACTATGCACAGTTTTAAAAATCTGAAATTCATCCAACTCATTGTGACCGTGAGGTGATGGAATATTTTAGATAACCCAATGGGATGATGTCTGATTTATCTAGACTTTAATATCAATTCTAAGAAACAAGTGGTGGTGGAAATGGTGAAGTTTGAGTGCAAAGAATGTGAAAGCTGCTGATAACATTAACACAAGTCTGATTTTTTTTATAGTTTTATATGTCTCTACTCAGAGCTCCATAATGCTTTACTCAGATATAATTTGGAAAATCTCTTTGGTGGAGTTGGGCACAATTAGGATAGCTCCAACATATCCAAAAATGAAGGAAATCCAATGGTGTAATAATTAGTTATGCCCCCCGCACCGAGGCCTAATTTGGCTATCATAAATATTTTTTAAATCCGCCCAGCAGCAAGATTTTTGATTGATGACTAAAGTATTCATATGCCACCTATCCAAGAGCCCATGCATGCATTTTTTTTAATATGAAATATGAGTCTTGGGTCAAATGATATGATAAATAAAATAACTTCCAAGAATCAGTTATTAAAACTGAAAAGAAACCATCAGCATGGAGAGAGTTAAATATAGAAAATAAAGATTAAAGAGGAAATGATTTTCAAGAATTGATTACGGTAACCGAATAACTACCAATAAGATATTATTTATTGGGGAAAGTTGAGGATGGGGTTCCGCTTCTTCTTTTTTGGAAGTCTGTCTGCTCCAGCAAGGAAGAAAGATTTCTTATTGTAACAAGGGAAAGAGGGAATGCATGTAAGGTTTTCAGTCATAGTTTTTGTGCAGGGACAACATGGTCTTTGAGCCATTTGGTTATGTATTCGAAGAAAAGAAAGAAATATATATGGAATCTATGAATTTGAATATTTTCTTTCTGATTGCATGTAGTTTGTGAGCTATTCCAGTCATCTTTTTATGATGTCCTACTCATTATAGTTGTGCATATGAATGTCATAAATTCTATGAGTTCCATTCATTCATTTATCTGAAAATAAAATATAAAATCTCCCTCTCATGCCCCTACAGTAGGAAGAATAATCGAATGGTCTGTGTGCCATGCATTTAGTTTTCTTTTATTAGTAAATCCACAATCGCATTCACACCATGTTGATGGGCGAATGTTAGTATGCCTTTGTGTCTTCTGGTTAAAGACATAACCTATATTTTAATTCATTGTAAATATTTCTAGGAGGGAGTTGTACCTCTCAATTCAGAGGAAAGTTATCAATCCAATGATAACTTCTCCAACTGTTAGTAGCGTTTGTACTTCTATTTGGGCATTTTGAGTCATTATATGTTATTATTTTTGAAGTGCAAATCTATTTACTAACAATAGTATAAAAATATATATTGGTGAATAAAAAATAGTATTTATAGTATAAAAATATATATTGGAAAATAAAAAATAGTATTTATAGTATAAAAAATATATATTGGCAAATAAAAATAGTATTTATAGTATAAAAAATATATATTGGAGATATTGAAAACATAGCGATAGGACTACGTGTCAAGTTGGGTGCTACGTATCATTTACTGATGACCATTTTGTGAGGACAGTTTGTGTAGCTTCGACAGGCTAAAAGGAGGGTTGATGGCTAACAGTTACAAAGATATGCAATGTTCATGTTGATGGTATGCATGACTTTGGCCGTTATGTTGGCGGTTTAGATTTGTAGGCCATGAAGATACGCAAAGGTCAAGTAATTTTGTGGTTTACAATTTGACATTTGTGTAGCTTCAGCACAGTTTCTAGTGACTGGTGACAGTGTGTGTAGCTTCGGCAAGCTAAAAGGAGGGTCGATGTTGATAGTTAGGAAGATACATAGTAGTCAAGTTGACGGCGTGCGTGACTTTGGCGGTTATGTTGGCAGTTTGGAGTTGAAGGCCATGAAGATATGCAAAGGATAGGTTGATAGTGTGCATGACTTCAAAATTTATGATCGTAGGTAGGATATGGGGGTTCCAAGGCCATGCTGGCAGTCTGCGTAACTTCGCCGCGAAGTTACAGTGACACTAGACACTGAAGTGCAATTAATGAGACTTATCGATGCCAAGATTTTGATTAGACATTAAAAAGGGTAATTTGTACAAGATATGAGTTGTGATTTGTAAACATTCATTATTTTTCTTTTTGGAGTCAAGTCACCTTACGTGAAACATTCCTTCAAAATTTAATCTGGCTGCCAAGTTGTCAGTTCAAAATTTAAAATCATAGCTAAGATATGGTGGTTTCGAGGACACGCTAGCAGTCTGTGTAACTTGAGTAGTACATAATCTAGGCCAAGATTTTGATTAGACATTAAAAAGGATAATTTTATGAGATATGAGTTTTGATTCATCAACATTCATTATTTTTCTTTTCGACTTCGGAGCCAAGTTACGCAGGATACAAATGCCTACAATTTTTGTTTATCGATATTCATTAATTTCCTTTTTCGAGGCAAGCCACCTTAAGTGAAAAATTCCTTCAAAATTTATTGCAGCTAGCAGGTTGGTGATTATTTTCTTTATATACTCCTCGGTAGTGAAATTGCAGAACACAGGGCTCTTTCTAAATTTCTAAATTTGGAATCTTGGATGACAGAATGGGTCTTCCAGTAGCTGAGGGATCATCAAATGAGAACCCAGAACCTGTTATCCAACCAAATTTGGATATGGAGGAGGAGATTCAGCAGGATGTCCTCAGTCATCTTATGTCTGCAGCATGGGATCATGCTACCAGTTACATCGGATACCAAAGTGACATGTTCGAACTCGAAGTAGAACATGACAAGGCGGAGATGCGCGCCATTTTTTCACAATCATGGCTTCGACCAGGAGGGGTTCCAGGAGGAGATGATCTAGTTATTTTCTGGTCTGCGCATCGACTGATCTTTTTTTCTTTGTGGATAGTATTATTATATTATATTTTATACTATAACATATTAACAAATTACTATTAGTCTATTAGTATTAGGATATTTTGGAGTCGATTGTCGAATTGTCAAACTAGGCTTTTGTAATTTCCTCTAAAATTTCAATGGATCTTAGGAAAAAAATTGTTACTTTTAATTTGTAAATACGAAATTTGAATGTACTTTTCATTTTGGTTTTGGAAATGGTTGGAATCTTGTCGCTTCTCCTTCTGGGGAAACCACAACCATTCAGAACTTTAGTCACTCAATGAATCTCAATCAGTGATTTAGTTACCAGTATTATGTATACCTAATACCAGTTTTTAAATTTAATAGTATTAGTGTATATATATGAGAACTAGAAGACTCTTTTTCAAATAGTGTTACTATTTTTAGTTTTACGTGTTATTTGCTAATACTTCAAATTTCAATACTAAATAGTCAATACAGTAACATGTTACGTGAAGCATGAAATTAAACAATAGCTTTATAAATTGAAAAAATGTAAATTGTAATTATTAATTAACTTTAACTTTGAAGTATCTGTGAGTGTGAACTATGATTCTGTATAAAATGATTAATACCTATTAACTGATTCAGAATGTTAAATCACGATTCACTTCACTGATTGAATGAGAATTCCGATGCTTCTGAAATCTAAATCCCACATGGCACATGGAAATTTGGAACCCACTCCAAGCTCCAAAGTTACGCCTGGCTATTTCATAACTTCTTAACGGTTAATTTATTATGATGGTGATGGGTTCTGAAGTTACGCCTGGTTTTTTTGTAACTTCTCAACGGTTAAGTTTTTATGATGGTTAGGAGTTCCAAAGTTACGCCTGGTTTTTTTGTAATCTTGTAACTTCTCAACGACTAAGTTTTTATGATGGTGATGGGTTGTGAAGTTACGCTTGGTTGTTTCATAACTTCTAAATGGTTAAATTTTTATGATGGTTAGGGGTTCTGAAGTCCCGACTAACTTTGTGTGTAACTTCATAAGGTATTGAAAAGTGAGAGTAAGTTGCATGCCATGTGGAAAGTGATGAATAATGGAATGTTTGCAGAGCTTTGGTAGGGTTTCTTGGCCGTTTGTGATGGCAGTTACAACTTACAATTTAGAAAAGTTGAGATGGGGACCTAGGGTTAGATGTACCGTTAGCATAACTTTGACAACACGCCTATTATTTTCTCTTGGATCACCGCCAAATCTATGCTGGAAGTGACAATTGATAGTGACACTTTTCTGAAAAGGTAATTAATAATTTCATGTGTATGTGCTTGATGAGATTTTAATTTTGAATATAGTAGGTGGCCTAGTGGCTAGTTGTGAGTTGCTTATTAGTTATTAAAGACAGTTCACACTTCTCAGAGCATCCATAATTTTCAGAGTCAAAGAGAAACAGAGAGTTGAAACCTTTAAGTGCAGAAACGGAGCTTGTTGCTTAGAGTTTAGGATACATAAAGAATGACAGAACAAGGATCTCTTGATGTTGTTGTAGAACTGGGAAAGATTTTTCCTTCAAGAACAAAGAGGCCAAACATATACGCTAAAGAATGGATGAAGAATGGATGAAACTGTTGCCTGGATCCTCAAATTTACAATCAGCTAACGCTTATGAATGGAGGGACCCTTATGCATTCTGTAGGGATGTTGTCTGCCCAAACACAACTGGGTATGAGCTCTTCATGTATTTCTATAACAATAGATTGAGAGGCCCTCCTGTTTCAAACCCATGGGACAAGAACTTGGGAAAGTTGATAGTACCTAAGGTATTTTTGGATTAAGACCTCATGAAAGTGCTAATTGAAGCATACAATCCAGTGACACAAGATTTCCACAGGCATGACAAGTCTATACTCTGCATGTTAGATAGAGAAAAATTTATTCAAAATTTCGACCTTCAGGGACCTATGAGCGTGGATATTGACCTAGCAAAAGAGAAGGCCATGTTTCATAGGCAGAAAAGTTACTACATTGGAAGGGTTATGATGAAGCATATTCCTAGAAAAAATAAAGAGGCAGGGTTTTTGCTGAAGAAGGTTGCAGATTCATTTGATATTGATCTTTTTTTCCCCTATTTCCAGAATACCATCTATGGTCTAAGCAAAGTTATTTGAATACATGGAGGTTTGATAGTGACTCCTAACATTTATGTCATGGTTATAGATGTCAACAAGGAGTTTGATTATGTGGGGCACATAATCAATGTAATGCACACTAAGTTGATGATGGCAAAGACTTATTTGAAAAGCTTCAAGTTCAATCACTACTCCAAGTTGATGCACCTGATCCTCTATTGCAATATTGGCTACATCAACCCAGAGTTCATCAATGAGACCGAGAATGTAGGAGGACCTATTTCGCTTTAGCTCTGGACCAGGTTATGGGATAGAAGTCACCATTTCCCTAATTCCATTACTTTTTATAGTGATTTTTTGGATCCAATAATGAACATGTTAGGTATTTTGAGGAATAGATTTCCTTTACTAGTTAGAAAATTTCTTAGACCACTAGCATTTAAAATTGACAATGAAATTAACCACGATGGGGTGATATGTTTTTTCTTAAGAATTTTTCTGTTATAAGAGTGTATGCTTTCCCTCAACCTCCACACGTACTACCAAAATATGTCCCAATAAGATTGGCAATAGTAGAATTCCTGTGGCAGCTTATCATGATGGATAGAGAACACTTAGGCCCTAAAAGACATAAGGGAACCTTTCTGGTAAGGAGGTTCCAAATAGGGGATTTCTCTATAGGTAAATATGTTATGGACCAAATCCATGAATTTCTGAGACAATTCAGATTTCCCTATGCTAAAGCAAGGATGTATGACCCTGAAGACTTCATTAGAGGAGCATTGAGAGAAATGAGGAATCACAATTTGGCTCAAAATCAGCCTATGGCAGATGAGGATATTATTAGAAATGTGCTCAGTGAAGATATCTGTGAGGAGAGAACCCTTAAATGGAAAAATATTGTAAGGGTAGAGGAAGAATTGAAAAAGGTAGGCCCTACCTTCCCTGGTTTCTTTCCTGATCTCAAATACATGTCGAGAATTGACATGTGTATAGAGAATTATGAAGATATTATGTCTAAATTGCCAGACATCCCTAAGGAGAAGGAGGAGGATAGAATAAACCCTGAGGAAGTTGAACCTAATGGGGTTTTTATGGTAGAAAAATAACAAGCTAAGTCATCCACATCTGAGCAGGGGGCATCAAAGAAACAAAAGTTGATGAATGTACCACAAAAGGCAAGGCAAAAGGCACTACAAATCCTGTCAGGTTATTGCAATTACTTTGCTGACTTAAGACAAAAAAAAAATTGACATCACAGGTAGAAAAGGGATAAAAGGCCCTAGATGAGTTAGAATTGGTTGCAGCTAGATTGGGTGACAGGGTCATCCAAGCTAAAGAGTTTATAGATGATGATGAATTCATCAAGTCCGATGAGTTAAAAAAAATTCTCTTTAGAGTTAAGCAGAATGAATTAACAATATCTTTCAAACTAGGGGAATAACAGGAAAAGACTATTGAAATGATTAAAAAATTACAGGCCTATGATCCCAACAATGAAACATTAACTGTGGAGGAGGCAAGAGATCTTGTGAAGAGAAGTGACATGTTGTTGATCCCTGGATGGGACTTGGAGTCCTCATTCTTAATTGACCAAATCAAGAGGCAAGATAATGTTGTAGCTTATGAAGCTTTTGGCCCTAATGGACTATAGAGGGGTTCAGGATTCAATGTAGACAGTAAGACACTAGCAATATGGTGTGTGGCCCCAGAATCTAATAAGCCCAGATTGGTTGACATCCAAGACACAGCACAGGGTAGCCAATTAATATTGAGGTTGCAGGACACTACAGGATCAGAGATAGAAAATCTCTTACATCATGCATCCTCCATGAATAAGGCAGTGGTTGAGGACTTAGAGAACATGCGAGCAAGGACATTCAGAGATTATGTGTCAACTAGGAAAAATTTTGAAGGGAAATTGAAGAAGAATTTTGTCCTGGATAAGACTGTGAAGGAGCTAAAAGATGAAATAATAGTCTAAAAAATTAGTCTAGGGAATTTACAAAGGTCTGTGATGTTGGGGTCCAAACTAAGTATGAGGGGGCTTAGCTCCAGAACTTGCAATAGAAAATATAATAATGGACGTTGATCAGCCTGCTGATATTGGAATTGCTAAAAAGGAGACATTGAAGAAGGTGCTATTGCACAGAGTAATTTTTTTAAAAGGGAAGTCTCAAATCATTCATAGCACATTCATTCCTTTGCAGGGGACAGAATATCAATGTTCTAATGCCCTATCTGTACTAACCCCATTATTTAATACTTGGGGCCCATAATTGCAATTATTTGAGAGGTTAATTTTACTAATGGGAAAAAAATGGAGTTACCTAACAAAATAATTAATGTTAAGGAAATGGTGTTATTAGTAAAGGATTTGTATGCATTTTTCACTGGCAAGTTAAAAAGCATTCAGGCAAAGCTAAAGTTTTTGCTGAAGAGTCTGAAGGATATATCCCTACTATTGTGGACACAGAGGGACAGTTGAAGGATTGACAAGAATGAGCTGATTCTTTCAACCAAATTTTGGATGCTAGCAAGGTGGCTTCTTATTTTGTTGGTGATGCTGACATTTCAAATTTTTTTGAAGTTGTGGATGAATTGTACAAGTAGGAGATTGACATGAATAAGTTTGTTGCTGAATCTCGAGCCATAACGGATGCCAATTGGAACAAATGCCTTGAAGACTTGGATACAGTTAAAGCGATAACTTGTCCATCAAAGAGGGAAATTGTGGTGTGGGAAAACATTGCAGAGATTCAAGCCTCTTATCCTTGTCACATTGACATGGATGATGGAAGTAGTTGAGATAGTTTTGGTATTAGATGAAGATCCAATAGAGGGAGGTCAGTTAATTCAAATGGGGTGTCTTATCTTTGCAGTTTACCTCTTGTGGATACACCTTTGGTGCAAACCAAGACTGATTCTGAAAAATCTGGGCTGCCAACTATCGCTCTTATAACTATTTCCAAGCTTGTTTACCAATGTTAGTTTTTATTTTCTGATAGAAGTCTCTGGTACTATGATCATTAATCATTGACATTGATGTATAAATTTCAAGGAAGTTAATACAATTATACAACCTACAAGGATATTTTGTAATTTTCTGAGAGAAGTCTCTGGCACTATGATCATTGATCATTGAATTTGATGTATAAATTTTGAGGAAGTTAATACAAGGATATTTTGTAATTTTGTAATTTTGTGATAGAAGTCTCTAGTACTATGGTCATTGAATCTTGATCATTGGTGTATAAATTTCAAGGAAGTTAATACAAGGATATTTTGTAATTTTCTGTGCTTGTGTAATTATGTAAAGAGCTCAAGATCGCAGTTGCAACTTGTTTAAAATTGAATGTAATAATGTATAATGTCATATTAATATATTAATATTTTCTTTTAGGAAATTAGGAATTTAGGAATTATTAAATTAAGTAAATGCTTTTGCTTCAAGGAATTAAGGAATTAAGTAAATTCTTAGTATTAGGAAATTAGGATTCCAAACTTCCGAGGGACTCCCAACTAACGTCGTGCATAACTCCATAATTAAAGTGACAAATAGTTAAAAGTGTTTAAGTGACAGTGCGTAACAGTGTTGAAAGTGACAGTTAGTTACATGCCACGTGGAAAGCATTGGGGAATGGAATGTGACATGTGTCAATAGCCGGATTAATATTTGTCACTTTGTTAGGAACAATTCCAAACATACGATAGTAATGATCAAGTGGTTACGGAGCTTCGCGAGGGTTTTTTGGCCGTTAGTGTTGGCAGTTACAAAGTTGTGATGAAGTATTTGGTGGATTGGCATAACTTCAGAAAGGTTAATCAGTTACAAGATTAAACATTTCAGAGGTTACGAAAGGCTTTGTGTGGGACTTTGCAAGGTTATATGAGAGCGGAGATGTTAAGAAGACCGTCACCGTAACTTTGGAAGGGTTCCAAAGGCCTCTAATTTACATGTAGCTAAGTTGAGATGGGTTTAGATGAATTGTTTGCGTAACTTCAGAACCAGGCCAACTTAATTTTTGAATCTTGATTCTTGATTCTTGAAATAACATATTAACATGGCTGCATGACTATGAGGCCTTGAGGGCTGAGGTGTTTACACTTTACAGTGAGCAAAAAGGACATTAATAATTATATGATTAAAGTATATACTTCAAATTTCATGAACATTCTACATTACAAAAATCATGAAATCAAATTACAAATTACAATAATCAAAATTCAAATTACAAAAATCTAAGTTCAAATTACAAAAATCATGAACAATACTTATTACTTGTAATATGAGTCAAATTGTCAATATTCAAGTCCAACAAGTAAAATGATAACTAAAAGGTAATAAGTATACAGTGTATAAATACCTTTTAACCGAAATTTGAATGCTAATTGCTAATTCTAAATCACTTCACTCACTCAGTGAGCAGTCTACTGCTTCTATATCCCACATGGAATCCAGCTCCTGAAATTGACTAGTAGCAAGAGATTCTTCTTCATTCTGAGTTGGGTATTCAAAATCAAAATATTCTTCATATTCATTATGATTCTGGGACCAAGATCCATCATTTGTCTCAGAAGTAGAAGTACCACCAGGTTTTGAAGTGTTCAAAAGCCCTCGTCTTTCATGCATGGAATTCCAAATTGCCAATGCCCTATCATGAGGAAAGTCTCTAACATTGTACTGAGTTACAAACAACCTCAAGCAAGTTTCCAAATTTCTGTCTAGTTTGTTTCTGATCTTTGATTTCAAAAACCTCAATGCACTGAAAACTCTTTCATCTTCCACTGACCCCAATATCATTGTTTGGCATAAATCAACAAGTTTGAAATATTCTGATATTGAATCACACAATACTTCACTCTTCTCTATCATTTTCCAAAGCCTACTTATTGCATCAGGTTCAAATGGATTCTCCAATTTTTTTATCTGCAATTTCATACATGATGCAAATTGTCTACATTGTTTTTTAAAATTAGCTGAATCTAAAATTCCTTCAATTGGTTGTCCATTGGAATCTGCATGTTTTGAAAACTCACTGATCAATTCATCAATATTTTTATGAAAGATATGTGCATCAGTTTGTTTATCTCCAAAGTAATTTCAAAAATGAGGAAACACACAACCCATGGCTTCAATAATTTATTCTTGAGAGAATCTTTCACGAAGCTCACTTGAAAGTTGGTAGGAAATTGACTTCAAATTATCACTAACAGATTTAACAATCCTATCAAAATCAACCCTTTTAACTGGAAGTAGTCTGCCTTGCTTGCCCGTCTTAGATTGGTGCATTGGTATTTCATATCCTTTCACAAACACACATAAATCATTTTTGCATAAAATTGTAAAAAATTCTTAGCATGATTCAAATTTGTAATTGTCTACCACCTGAAAAATTTTGGGCTTTGAATTGTTGTCATATCTGAGTACAAACAATCCAGGGCAATGCACGTCATTCTACATAAATTGCTATACTCATGGATATACATAGTTCTGTCTTGGGATTTATTAACAAGTTTGTTCATTAAATCTAGTATGGGGAGAAGACTGGCTAAAATTAACAAAGTCTCTATATCTCTTAACTTATGTAACAAATCAGGAGCTTTGTCTACAGTGAGGTGTTGCTCATATATTAGTCTGATCAAGGATTGATATTCTATTAGAACTCTTTCTATTGGTCCATGCAAAGAGATCCATCAATTCTAAACATCCTTGAGAAGCTTGTTTCCTGGTGTTACTCCCTTTGAAAAAATCTTAAATTCTACAAAATGTTTAGGACTTCTACAAAAGTAAGAGTATAGCTCGCAAAGTAGATCTTCAACTTTTGACACTGTAGGAAAATCGCTTACAATTTTATATGCTAAATTCATTCGATGGGCCATGCAATGTATGCCAAGAATTTAAGGTGCAATAGTAGTTTTTAATCTTGCACAAAGACCATTCCTTTGGCCTTGCATTAATGCAGCTCCAACACACACTAACTTCTTGCCAATTGTCAAATCATCCATACAGCAACTTCATTCAAAGCATTCTTCACTTCAAAATATAAGTTTTCTGATGTTGAATTACCCCTCATTTTACAAACACACAATAGATGAGCTTGATGGACATGTTATTTTACTGTATACACATGCATACAGACCCAAGCAGTGTTATCTACTACAATAACTTCATATATGGATAATGAAATAAATCTGGATTGTTTTACTTTCTCCTGTAAATTTTGTTTTTCCACCTCAAAAAGATAGTTTGTCATTTCTCATCCAACGTTTGTTGACCAATGTGATATAGGATAGTGAGGAACTCTAAAAAGGGATAATAAATTACCATATTTTGAGAATTCTCTCATAGCACGCCCTCTGGACATAATATGAAAAACAACACTCATCTGAATGGTCTTTGCCAGGTTTGCTTCATTGGCTGCATGTTTAAAACCAGCCTTGATTTGATTTTCATGACTAGAAATTGTTGTCATTCTCTTGTTATGCTCTTCATATTCTATGGCATACTTAACATGAAGAAATTATTCCTTTGATTTTCATCTCACTACTGATATTTCTTGTCCGTCTATGATTTTTTTTTCATAAACCTTACCAATATGAGTTTCTATAGTGTCAAGCTTTAGCTGCAACTTCTTCTCTCTTTCATTTTTCCAGGTACAAATATTACACCTGCATTCTGTTGGTTGTTCATCATTTTTTAGGACTAGTTCAATGAACCAGTACTTTTCTACCTAATAAATCTTAAAATTTCTTGTCATTTCCCACTCCCGTCCCATTTTTACTTCCCTTTTTCTTTTTTTCCTACCAACATCATTATTATCTTTATTGCTAGCATTTTCATCCAATTGGTTCTGTGTATCCCTCATAACATATTCTGTCATGCCACCATTGTTATCCTCATTTGATTTATTTTGATTTTCATTTAACTCAATGACAACCCTAGCTTGTGGTAGTGGTGGTGGTGAGCTACTGTGAATGGCTTTTGCACTTGCAATTGTAGAATTTGATGGAGCAGAAACATTGACAACTCCAAATGAAGCCTTTATGGCAGTATCTTTAAGTTTTGGGCACTTTGATGGGCCCCCAGACCCTTCACTTCCCTGAGGAGTCTTTGTTAGTAATAACTGAGAGGGGGGTGAATCAGTGGCCTCAAAAATTTATCATTTAATCACTAACCACCAATCAAATAAACCTCAGATTATTAAGTCCCTACAAGATGCATGCCATGAAATACTTATAATGATTAACTGTCTATGGGTTTTTCTTGTCTTTCCTTATTCTCTTTGATTACAGAGATGAAATATAACTATTTACCAAAATACAATAAATAAGTAGAGTATACCGATATATCCAGAAATGCATATGTGAAATGTAAAACAGTAAAGTAATAAACCATACACACATAACACTTGGATTTTAACATGGAAACCCTGTTGAGAGAAAAAACCACTGGGACTAGTACCCCAAATTTTTACTCTTCTGAAGTGAGCCCTATTAAGATCCAACCCTGTTAAAGGTTACAAACACACTATTAGGTGTGACCTTGTTAGAGGATTTTATACATATAGGTTGTCACTTAGTATCGGGCAACTCAGATTGCTACCATCCTTGAATCAACCTCTTTCTTAGACTGTCAATAGGCTTTAGGAAAATCTAGTGCTACTTTTAGGAATCAACCTTTTTGGCACTCCTTGGGATGTACCTCAATATATATAAGATTGTTAAGTCCTGCTCTGTTAAGAGACTTGATGCTTCAATGGTTAAACTGAAACATAATGACCTATTTCTAATGCAACTTGAATTGCAGATTTTGTGCTCCACACTTTCTGCTCTGTGATGTTGTGCTCACTGTTTGTCCGTGTCTACAGAATTCCTTATCTCTTCCTTCATCTTAATTGATCAGGACTGTATGAAGTTGTTCTTCATCAGTTTCTCTTCAGCATCTTCTTTTCATTCACTCCCCTTAATCCCTTTTTTGTGAATGTTTATGGAATGAGTAATGCTTGTCTCTTATATAGACATGATATTATTTAATTCTTGATTCTTGATTTTTTATTCTTGGCATGAAAAAAAATCTAGCCATTCTGATTTAAAGCATAACTCCTGATTTTTCTCGTAGTTATCTTCTTTCCAAGTGTACAAATCTTCTTTAAATCAATCACTTAACTCTGGTCAAATAAAACAATGAAAACAACTAGTTAAGTCTATCTTTAGCTCTTGCTAGCTAGATATTTTGTCATTTTTTTGAACTCTCTATTCCATTAGTCAACTCTTCAGTTAGTCGTCGATTACAACTGCCAATTCCATCGGTGTGACTCTAGTTAGCTTTGGGATCTCCATTCGTTGGGCATCATTGAATTTTTACTTATCGAGTAACTCTATTTTCAGCTCGTCGGGCAACCTATGGTTTACTTCGTCGGGAAACACTGTCTTCAGCTCGTCGGGTACCACTGTGACTTTTCTTCTTTGGCTTTACCGATGGTGTGCACTCCGTCGATGTTGTCTGTCACTTAGTGAATACTTGACTTTAATGCATTTTTGAAAGCATAACCTTTGTTCCATTGATTCTCTGAAGTCTTTGGCATTATATACATGGCCTTACAGATGATATCAAGTTGACATCAATGACAATACAAACCATTAACTGATTTAATGCCTTACATTATCTTCAACTTAATATTATCAAACATTTAATCATTTATATGTAATCAATCTCTCCCTTTGGCATTGATGGCAACAAAACTTATATTATCACACTATACTATTTCTAATACAATATGAAATACAATTATTGAGATTCATCAACTACCAATCTTTGTTTGATAATCGATAAATGTCTGAACTTTGGTAAGCTTTGTTTTAGCTTTGATTTGATTCTTGCAGCTTTCTATTTTCTGATGTGTTGAATCTCCTCTGGTGTCAATTTCTCTCTTTTGACTGTTTTGATGTCTTTTTCTCTTTCCAAAAACTTTCTCTCCCTTATGATATAATCTCTCCCTATTGGAGTGATCTGATAATGGATAATCTCTTTTCCTTTTCTCAGAAGAATGTGATAATATGGATAATTTCTCTCCCTTTGACAACAATGCCAATCAAATATTGAAACAATGTATGTTGCCAATTATTTTAAATATCTAACATTCATGTCAAATAATAATTTTCTTCTTATCCATAATATATTCCTTGAATTTCCCTTATCCATCAGCAATACAACATTATGCTCTGGTGTTTGGTTCTAATATATACATGTCTGTATATAGATGTAGCTTTGAAGTTCTTCTCTTTGCTTGCATCAACATTTTTGATATTCTGATAATATATAGGCTGATGCAGCCTTCAGTATTTTACTGACTGGTAGACAAGGGTTTGACCCCTAGTCTCTTTCTCAAGTACTCAAATGTATCTTTGGGCAGTGGCTTGGTGAAGATATCGGCCAACTATTCTTTTGATTGCACATACTCAAGTGTCACTTCTTTCTCTTGAACTTGTTCTCTCAAATAATGATACTTTATTGCAATGTGTTTAGTCTTTGCCTGCATGACTGGATTCTTGGAAATATTTATTGCACTGGTGTTATCATAATAGATAATCACTGGTTCTAATATCTTCATATGCATGCCTTCTAGCAGTTATTTTATCCATGCAATATTTGAGCAATTTGCAGCAGCAACAACATACTCTACTTGTACAGTAGACTGAGAGATGCATCCTTGCTTCTTACTAATCCATATGACAATTTTGTCACCCATAAATAATTCTCCTCTAGTTGTGCTCTTTCGGTCATCAATATTTCCAGCCCAATCAGCATCGGTAAACACCTTTAGTTCAAATTTGCCTTCTCTTCTATACCATAAGCCAAATTCCTCAGTATTCTTCAGATATCTTCGGATTCTTTTCATAGCATTTGTATGTGATTCCCTGGGGTTAGCAAAAAATCTAGCAACAATTCCTATTGCATGTGCAATATCTGGTCTGGTGTGTACAACATACATGAGTTTTCCAATCATTGATCTGTACAAAGTCTGAATTACCTCTGTTGTCTTGTCCTCCTTTGTCAACTTAATTCCAGTAGCCTTCGGTGTTCCAAATGGTTTGGATTCTTCCATCTTGAATATCTTCAGGACCTCTTTGATGTACTTGGACTGTGTAATGAAAACACCTTCACTTTGTTGAATGATCTGTAGACCAAGAAAGAACTTGATCTCTCCAAACATAGGCATCTCGAATTCTTTGTTCATCTCATCAGCAAATGATTTTCATAGCATATCATTGCCTCCAAATATGATTTCATCAACAAATATTTTAGCAATCAAAGTGTTAGCATCAGTATCTTCTTTTAAATAAAGATTGTTGTTTTCACTAGTCCTTATGAATCCAATATTTATTAGATAGGAATAAAGTCATTCATACCAGGCTCTTGGATCTTGTTTTAATCCATACAAGGCTTTTTGAAGTCCACATACCATGTTCCTCTTGTCTGGATCTACAAACCCTTCTGGTTGCTCAATGTATACCTCTTCTTCAAGTATTCCATTTAGGAATGTTGACTAGACATCCATTTGATATACTTTGAATCATTTGTATGCAGCATAAGCAAGTAGTATTCTCACTCCTTCTATCCTAGAAATGGGTGCAAAGGTTTCTCCATAGTCTATACCTTCCTCTTGTGCATACCCTTTGCATACTAGTCTTGCTTTGTTCCTTGTGACTTCTCCGTTCTCATTTAGCTTATTTCTGAATATCCATTTTGTACCAATGACATTCTTGTCATCTAGTCTTGGCACAAGTGACCATGTTTTTTTCTTCTCAATCTTCTCAATCTCATCATTCATAGCACTTATCCATTCCTCATTATCTAGTGCAGCATTGATAGATTTTGGCTCAAACTCATAAATTAAGCAACTTGAGTTTAAAGACTTACTTCTTGTTCTTGTACCAGCTTTCTTATCTCCTATGATCTGGACCTCTGGATGGTTCTTCCTTACATATCTTGCAAGTATAGGTATAGTCCTTTGTCTATTAGCTTGATCATTATTTTGATCTTCATTCTGTTCTTCATCACCTTGCACATTTTCTTGATCATTATCCTGATCGTCGGTATTTGCAGCCTGATGTTCTGGAGCAATGATTTGTAGCTCATGTGCTCTAGATTTTTGGTAGGGTAGAGTGTCAGGTTCCTCGTTGTAAGTGAACTTATTGTAGTCCTCTGGCTCTTTAGTGCTTTCTTGTTCATTCTTCTCTTCAAATTCATCTATCTTTACATTTGCACTTTCAATAATTTTGTTAGAGGATTTTTTTAGACATTTGTAAGCCTTGCTCTTGGTAGAATACCCTAGAAAAATTCCTTCATCACTCTTGGAGTCAAGTTT
>MU223714.1:2659258-2703071 GCA_018584345.1 Thuja plicata | reverse complement strand
TGTTGTGGTGTTCTTGGTGCAGAAACCTATCTTTTTATACCATGCTCATTACAAAAGTTAGTGAATTCATCTGATATAAACTCACCTCCTCTATCTGATCTCAAACATTTTAGATCCTTACCACTTTTTTTCTCTACCAAATCCTTATACCATTTAAACATCTTGAACACTTCAGATTTATCTTTTAGAAACATGACTGTCATCATTCTAGAGTAATCATCAACAAAGAGAATAAAATATCTATCTCCATAATAACTCTTTATCCCCATAGGTCCACATAAATCAGTATGGACTAATTCTAGAATTGCATAATATGTATGAATTTTTCTTTTGAAACTAGACTTTGTCATTTACCTTTTTGACATTTTTACACATGATGTTGTCGGGCTTGGTCATTGTCGGTAAGCCTCTGACATTTCTCTTTTTGCTAATTTTAATCATGTTGTCAAAATTCACATGACATAATCTTTTGTGCCACAACCATATGTCCTTGTTCATAGCAAACAAACAAGTGGAATCAATATCATTCAAATAGAATAAGTTACCTTTTGTCTGCTCACCAGTTCCAATCAGATTTCCAGATTTGTTGAAGATCTTTGCCTTCTTATTTTCAAATGCTACTTTGTGACCTGAATTATTCAACTGAGAGACACTCAATATATTATAATTCAATCCATTTACCCAATAAGCATTCTCACATTCTATCTGGTTATTCAACATTATTGTTCCTCTACCTTCAACTGGACAAGGTGTGTCAGTTCCCATTCTTACTGATCCTCCTTTGTAGTATTCAAAAGTCTCAAACTTTTACTTATCACCAGTCATATGATGAGTGCAGCCACTATCTATGATCCAAACATCATTTTTACTAATTTTAGATATGAGAGTTGTTTCTACATACCTTTCTTCATCATCATCTAAATCATCCTTTACAGCCACAAACACCATCTCAATATCTTCATCAGATTCAGTGTCAGTATCATCATCCTTGCATTTTTCTAGTTAGTTGACCTTCTTTCCTTTGTCCTTTTAGTCTCGAGTATCTCTTCTTTCTGATTGTCAGTAGCTTCTGTAATCACCTCTGTCGGACCTTTTCTCAAAAGATCTGTCATTACTTCTGTCATCTTTTCTTTTGTTAGTACATCTTGCAGCAAAGTGTCCAATCTCTTTGCAATTAAAACAAACAAGTGGTAATTTACCTTTGTATTTACCTTTTCCTCTCTACATTCTTCTGGCCATAAGTGCTCAATTTCATCAAGATCATCTTATTCATTTTCACTATCACTATCTTTTCTTATAGTGTCTCTGTGACTTGATTTAATTATTCTCATAGAATTTTTGAATGCAGACTCTATGTTTGGTAAGACACTATTATCAAAGGTATTCATTTCAAATGAAATTAGTCTTCCAATTAAACTGTCTAGAGTAACATTGCTATTTGCTACTGCTCTCATTTCTTGAATGGTAGATACTCTAATAGCATAGGTAGGCAGTAAGGTTCTTAGAATTTTACTTACCACTGTATCTTCCTCTAGTACACCTCCAACTCCTTGGATAACATTGAAAACCTCTTTAATTCTTGTGTTGTAGTGAGTGATGTTTTCTCCTTCTTTCATTTTGAGATCATCAAACTTTCCTCTAAGGCTTTATGCCTTGGCTCTCAAAACATTTTTGTCACCACCATGTACAAGCTTTAATTTGTCCCACATCTGCTTTTCAGATTTGCAATCTTTGACATCTTCAAATTCAGCTTCGGAGAGTGAGGAAGCAAGCTCTACCATCATGTCGTTATGTTCATGCTTCTCTCTCATTTGTTCAACTGTTGGTGCTCCTGTGGGAAACACATATTCAGTTTTAAGGAATTGAGTAACGTCGTTACCAATACCTGATAGGTGGAGTCTTATTCTGCTTTGCCATGAAGCAAAATTATCTTTGTTCAACTTGGGCACATCTCATCTGTTCATCTTTTGTTCTTTGACTTAGGTCTTGAAACCTTCATTCTAAGCACACAAGCTCTGATACCAATTTTTAGTAATAACTGAGAGGGGGGGTGAATCAGTGGCCTCAAAAATTTATCCTTTAATCACTAACCACCAATCAAATAAACCTTAGATTATTAAGTCCCTACAAGATGCATGCCATGAAATACTTATAATGATTAACTGTCTGTTAGTTTTCCTTGTCTGTCCTTATTCTCTTTGATTACCGATATGCAGTATAACTATTTACCGATATATCCAGAAATGCATATGTGAAATGTAAAATAGTAAAGTAATAAACCATACACACATAACACTTGGATTTTAATGTGGAAACCCTGTTGAGGGAAAAAACCACTAGGACCGGTACCCCAAATTTTCACTCTTCTGAAGTGAGCCCTGTTAAGAGCCAACCCTGTTAAAGGTTACAAACACACTATTAGGTGTGACCTTGTTAGAGGATTTTATACATATAGGTTGTCACTTAGTATCGAGCAACTCAGATTGCTACCATCCTTGAATCAACCTCTTTCTTAGACTGTCAATAGGCTTTAGGCAAATCTAGTGCTCCTTTCATGAATCAACCTTTTTGGCACTCCTTGGGATGTACCTCAATATATATAAGACTATTAAGTCCTACTCTGTTAAGAGACTTGATGCTTCAATGGTTAAACTGAAACATAATGACCTGTTTCTAATGCAACTTGAATTGCAGATTTTCAGATCTATTTAAGTACATTACCTCTCTGATCAATATATCAATTCAATTCTTTGTGCTCCACACTTTCTTCTCTATGATGTTGTGCTCACTGTTTGTCAGTGTCTATATAATTCCTTAGCTCTTCCTTCAGCTTAATTGATCAAGACTATATGAAGTTTTTCTTCATTAGTTTCTCTTCAGCATCTTCTTTTCATTCACTCCCCTTAATCCCTTTTCCATGAATGTTTTTGGAATGAATAATGCTTGTCTCTTATATAGACATGATATTCCTTAATTCTTGATTCTTGATTCTTGATTCTTGGCGTGAAAAATAATCCAGCCAATCTGATTTAAAGCATAACTCTTGATTTATCTCATAGTTATCTTCTTGCCAACTATACAAATCTTCTTTAAATCAATCACTTAACTCTGGTCGAATAAAACAATGAAAATGACTAGTTAAGTCTATCTTTAGCTCTTGCCAGCTAGATATTTTGTTGTTTTCTGAACTCTCTATTTCATCGGTCAACTCTTCAGTTAGTCATCGGTTACAACTGCCAGTTCTGTCGGTGTGACTCCAGTTAGATTTGGGATCTCCATCTGTCGGGCATCATTGAATTTTTACTTGTCAGGTAACTCTATTTTCAGCTCGTCGAGCAACCTATGGTTTTCTTCATCGGGCAACACTGTCTTCAGCTCGTCGGGTACCACTGTGACTTTTCTTCTTTGGCTTTACTGATGGTGTGCACTCCGTCGGTGTTGTCTGTCACTTAGTGAATACTTGACTTTTATGCATTGTTGAAAGCATAACCTTTGTTCCATTGATTCTCTGAAGTCTTTGGCATTATATACATGACCTTACAGATGATATCATGTTGACATCAATGACAATACAAACTATTAACTGATTTAATGCCTTGCATTATCTTCAACTTAATATTATCAAACATTTAATTAGTTATATGTCATCAATCTTACCTTGCCCTTTACTGCCCTGACGATAAGGAGTCTTACCCTTGTCTAGCTTTCCAATCCCTTCACTGCACTGAGCACAGTGAGAATTCTGAGTCTCATGTTCAACCTCCCCTGACATCTCAATCGCTTCAGCAGTAGGATAGTCACCCTTATCCAAAATCTTGACCTCTCACTAGTTACTAGGAAATTAATAGCAATATTGTGAAATGTGAACAAATAATTGCTTACCTTGATCCACCTTCCTCTGAATTTTGATTCTCTAAAATGTTGAATCCTTTGTTTAATGTTGCAATATTGCTATTTGTAAATCTGGCCTTCCAAAATTTTGTAACGGGACATGGAAACTAAAAGACTAACAAATCTCATATTAATTTATATCAATCCATGATTCAAATTTCCATTTTTTTTAATTCATGCTCTTTTGGAAAAAATATGCCGCCCTGAATGTAGGAATTAACAAATGGTTGGTGAAATAGTTCGTGGTCAATATAAAAATTAATTAACGGTTGGCAAAATAGGTCGTGGTCTATATAACAATTAATTAATAGGTAACAAAATAGGTCATGGTTAAGATAACAATATAAACCATTTGGCTATTTTAGATTTTATATGCATTTCATAATTAATACCCTTGGCGAATAAGAGACCATTAAAAGAACCACGCTAGATTGGTTAAAGGCGAATATATTGGTAAACCTCGTCAAATGGAAAATATTATTGGCGATTCCAATGAATATTTAACCATTACCGTGTCAAGATTGGGCAATTGGGGCCACCGTATACCGTGCGTGATTTGCCAATTCCACCAAAAATATTTCCCAAAATTCACCAAAAGGCAAATATTCGCCACTAAAAATTACGTTGGTGTTGACCCTTTACAAAGAAAATCCAAATAGGCCACTTACAACTAATCAAGAACAAACCACTAAAAACAAAGGCCAGTATAGACCACTCACACCACACTAGCAGAACAACAAGTAACCCACATCAAGGGTGGATAGAAAATTCACCCACAACTCAGGGAAGAGTTTGGGAAAAGGAGGAAGAACAGTATTTCCTTTATCAATGAACAATAGTCCAGGAAATCCTATCATTAGGAACACCATCAAAAGGGGGATTAAGTGGAGAAATCCCCTTAATGAGACTATCAGTACAAGGATTGGACTGTTTAGGAGGAAACATGTCCTTCATTTAAGGTTGGAGTAGAATAGGAGCCACAAGTAGAGAAGGTTCCATGTAGCCAAAGGGGGGCACATCAACAACAAGAGGTGGAGTAGGATCCATGGAGCCTGAGGAGGGCATACCAGTAGCACAGGACAAACCATCATCCTGAGAGGAATCATCATTAACATATGAAGAGTCATCAAAGGAAGAATTAGAAGCTCAAATAGTTAGGTGATCGCCATTATCATCCTTCCACCAAATAGGAGTTCATTTACGATGCACCATAAACACTTCATGGCCAAGTGACTAGTTAGAAGCATCAATGAGATCGAAAGGGGAGACCCTCATAATCCAATGATTGAATTCATGGCCTGTCCCAGCCATGATGATGAAATCTCCGGGAAGAGGTATGAAGATGTCAATATCAACGAAAATGTGTGCAGAAGACAAAAGATCTATGAAATAAGTGGTATCATCCACCTTCAAGAAGCGGTCAATAGATCTTCCAATGAACGCAAAATTAAATTCTCCCAAAAATGAAGGGGAAGATTGGGAGAATGAACCTACACTAGACACGCATTGAGTGGTTCAATTGAGGGCTGAAGGAGCCTATCTAAGGTTTTGATCAAGAGAGAGTGAACACCCCAAGTTCAAAGCTTGCACAACACCAAATTGCGATCAATAAAATCTAAATAATAAAAAATTCCTTTGCACAAGGGAAAAGCTCAATTTTACCAAAAACTAAAAGATTCCAAGAATCCATCACTAAATTATGAAGATCTGATAGAGAAGGGCAAAGACCAAAAAACCTACATACTAGCACATGCAATAAGTATGTTAGTTTTAGACATAATATGTCAAAATTTCATTTAGCAATAAATGATTTATCTAAATTTGATAACAAATCTTCAAATACAAAATGATATAGCAATATTAAGCTATAGAGTGTATCTTCACTTCTTGTATTTCATTTCGCCTTGTAAAATTAAATACTCATTACACTTTTTATTTGTTTATTGTATAGAAACCATTAGATCATCTGTTAGAAATATAAACAATGGGGATAAATCTTATAGGATGTAGATCTCCAATAATCTCAACTAAACAATTAATCATTGTGTGACATTAATTTTGTATGTTTCTCTAAGTCATCAAGCTCCACAAAATAGATTTCTTAGACAAAATATTATTCTCATGACAACATGTTTGATAATAAAAAATATCATTGTCGTGAGGAATCTTAAAAATGTTATACCTCTTTCTTCTTTAAAATTCTAACCATTGAAAATATGGGACGACTTCTTACCTCATGAATCACACCAAACATTATTCATTATCGTCAACTATAAGAACTAGAAAATAATCACTGTGAGTGTTTTATCAAGGTGTCATCCATTAAGTTGAACAAGGTATATATTCTACTTACTAGTTTTTGTGAGTAATTTTGTTTAAAAAAGCAACATCTAAGCATATTAATCTATATCATTAAGATTGGATGAGGAAATGTTGAAAGGAGAGAGGAAAAATGGACATCAACTAAAATATATGATTCTAAGTGTTGAGGTTAAAGGCTAGTTATTGGCTTTCATAAAATATGTTAAAATATTGAGATTAATTTGATAAAAGTTAGATATTATATTTCATATGTTATTTTGAATTTATATTAAAAAAATTATGATGCTCTAATGATGGTTTCTAAACTTGATTTGATTAGTCATAATATAATTGTTATTGATAAATGTGATTGTTGGACTTGTAGAAATTTTATAAATCTAAACATCCAATCATTGTAAGTTGGTTGACAATTTTGATGTTCAATGAATTATAACATATCACATGTTAAAATATCATGATTAGTTAAGAGGGTTTAATCATATATTTTATGCTAAATCATACCAAGAATATTATGATTCATTGACAATTCATAAATTTTACTAGATTATTCACACCACGTGTTTAACAAATGGATGTATTTGTTGCATAATATGGTTGCATATTTAAGTGTTATGAACAAGTTGATTACTTAGAATGTTCAATGAATCATCACATGTTACATTTTGAAATATTGTAACTAGTTTTAAGTAGTCCTAAACCTAGCTATCATATCCTACATATCATGTTAACTATGTACTAAGAGTTTCTTATGACCTACCACTAGCCTATAAATATTACTAGATGAATTACAACATGAGTTTGATTAATTGGTGTAATTATTGGATAAGATTATTCTAGAGAGTGAAATTCCAATTGTTTAAATTGATAATTTAAATAATTTAGTGAACTAAAAATATATATTTTGAATGTAACTATTTTGAATTATTAAATTAGTACAGTATTTCATTTCATGCTCTCCTTGGAGCTAGATTTTGGATAAAAATCAAGTTGAGGAATCAACAAAATATTCATTAAAATTGTGGTTGATAAAAAGTGTTGGTCCCTAATTAAGGTGTTTACACAAGTAACCAGATTTTTTTTCTTTTAATAAAAGGCCAGAGGCCTGAAGATTTGCATTATATTGAGAAATATAAAAATTTTAAAGACTGTGGTAAAGTGAAATGAGCTGATACAAAAACAATCCTCATAGTATACTTCGAAGTAGAGTAGATGATCAAAAATAGAGAAACAAAGCATATACAAACATTTCAACCATTTTCTGTCAAAAATTTACAAATAACAAGAAAAAAATGATGATCAATTGTATATATTTTTCGTGTAATCACTTCTCTAACGATTCAATTTGATATCTCCTACACTAAAAAATATCCTAGTTATCAACTCCATATTATTTAGAAATATTCATAAAAATAATTACCATTTTCACCCATCCTTAAATTAATATTTTCTGTTTATTTTAATCTACATAAAAAAAATATCATTCCTATCAAAGATCATACGTATAAGTAAACATGATAGCATTATGCATATATTATCCTTAATATCATTATGGAAATAAATTTTAAAGATAAATATTAATAAAATAAATAATAATTCGCATGAATAAATCCTTGCCATTAAAATAAAATTATTATAGTGATAATGAAGGGAATAGTTAGGATCCAGCATCTAAAATTGGTTCCTTGGGAATAAAATCTTGAATCCCAAGATTCAAGTATGTGTCATAAGATATGACATCCTTGCAAGCAGCACATTTGTTTTGACCAATAATGTATATTAAAAGGCAATTGAAATGGTATAAATGATTGCATTGCAATCCGTAAAACCCATCATGTTCAAGATAAGATAAGCACACACAACATCGCTTATTCAAATTTGGTGATGTTATGGGCCTCCCATTTTGAGGTTTAAAATATGGCATGAAAATATATGGGCTATTATAAAGGATCTTATTTGGATCACCTTTTGTTGCTCCTGAAAGTATATCAACTTCTTCACCAACCATTCCACGCCTTACTTCTATTTCTTTCACATAATTTAACCTCTCTAAACATTTCTCCCTAAGCTCTTTGATACTGATGTGTAACTTTTGTGTACATGAAGAATCATTTCTCATTTGTTTCATCATATCAGGAGTTGGTGCCACAAACATAAGTTTTTCTTCTTGCAACTTGTCAGAGTTATCTATATGTATATGTTGTAGTTGTAACTGTCTATTCTTTAAGGAAATATCTAAGTTTCTTCGTGTATCAATCAATCTATATATTTCATCGTTATCCAAGACTATATCTTGTTGTGCCCTTTGGATGATCTTACAAAATGTGTGAACTAATGTTTGAAGTTGTTTTCGTTCTCTTTGAGCAATACTTTTCAATTGTTGTTCCTCTTCATTCAATAAGTGGATCCTTGATTTAATTATATCTCCTTTTGTATTTATGTGTAATTTCTTTCCCGATTTCGCAAGTCTAAAATTTCTAATTCCTCCAAATTGTTGCATCTCTTTGATTTTTGTCACCTGCAATCATTAAGAAAACAAAATATTACTTTTAAAAATAAAATAGTAAAATATCTAATCATATTTAGAACGTGAATATTAAGGCATTTCATCATTTTTATAAAAAATTTAACATGGTCTGTAAATAGACTTTAATTATTGAATCATGTCTATATATTATACATAACTTGTTTGATATCAAGTTGTTGATAGGCTTTATTAAATATTACTATGTTATATGTTTGTATAAGTCTAGTGCTTAAATTAAAATGTTACCCTTTTTCATAAATCAATTTCTAAGAAGAATGCACCTATTTGTAATAGAAAATTATAAGCTAGATTACAAAATGATCTATGCCATCCAAACGAAAATCTCAACCATAAGTTTTGCAAGCCAATACAATAGAAAAATTAAAACTTTATTCTATTTTTTTTATTATCACCCTATAAAATATTTTTCATGTTCATTTTAAAACTATTATAAAAGTCAAAATTCAAGAACACAAATATGTTAACAAAGCTTATTTTTTTATTATGTACACTTATCTATATAAATGCATCAACATATGCTACATAAAAAGATGACTTCAAGCATATAAAATCACAATACCTTATTTTTATATGTAAATAAAAATTCAAATATAATGCAAAATATAATATTAAAACTATACGTACTAAGAACTTGATACAAAAAATCTAATGATATACTAAAGACCAATTTATTAGTTAAATTGATTTGAACCTCTACCATAAAAATATAAAAATGAATTAGGGGGGAGGCGGTATGGAACGAGGAAGGTAATGGTCAAATTTTTCAAACAGGGTTTTCAAACGCCACTCTAGCTTTGAATACCAGGGGAAAACTTACAAGAGATGGCCTTTCAACCAACGACCATGCCAGTCTTTCAATCAGCCCCAACATCAACCCTCCCGAGCTTGGTAGGATCCAGAGAGTTTACGGGCAGGGGATTGTTTCTCTTTCAGAACCAACGCTGGTAGAGGAGAACACCAAGCGGCTCCAGCAAGATTCAAAGACATTGAGCAAAGATTGTGGAGATCCAAGCTGGCGGGACAAAACAATGGTGACAAAGAGGTGAACACTGCCAAACCTCCCCCAACAACACCATTTTTACTTATTCAGAATAGAGAGCGGATTAACAAAACAGATTTCTTAAGATGTAAAGCTTTCTTTTTAAAATGGACAGGTTCCTGGCCGACCTATGAAAAAATCAAAGGGTGGGTGTATAGACATGTTAGCCCAGACAGCACACTGAAAACCTTTCAGAACGGCTTTTATTTGGTGACATGCCCCACAACAAGAGATCAAAATGGAGGTCATCCAATCCAGTCCCCATTTCTTGGAAGGTTTAGGTCTCTTTATCAAAGACTGGGTGCCAAATTTTGATTCGACTTGTCAAAACTTGGTTGATATCCCTGTGTGGATAAATCTAAAAAATCTCCCACGGGAATATTGGAACATTGAAACCCTAACCATGGTGGGAAACACATTGGGGAAATACATGGACTCGGGGAGGCTCTAAACAAGAAAAATATCTCTACATACACCAAGATCCTGATCCTGTGGAATGAAGCACTTCCCCTTCTAGAATATCTCAAACTCAGATCCAGCGTGGGGACATGGAAACAACAGATTGAAAAAACTAGTCGAGAAGATGAAGAAATTAATGTCATCAGGGACATGGGCAAAGGAAAATGACTTTGCATAGTTTGGGAAGAACTCTTAAGTAAAAGAGAACCGTGTAGGGAAACATCAGCAACTGGATTTGTCAGTGCTCCCAAGACAAACAAATCCTCTAAATACACTAAGGAGGCGGGAACGAGCATGGGTAATATGATCCACGGAGACACTTCCACGGAAGCCTTGTTCACAAATATGGTGGAAAACATTCACAACCCTAGACAGACGGATTTTCCTCACAAGGGCAGAATGGACAATGTGGATCTGGAAAAAATCCCACCAAGGGAAAGGATCCCAAAATTTCAGAGTGGAGAAAACACCAGGATCCTGAGTCTGGACGATCAACAATATGCATGATGGGGGGAATGGAAAACTATGAAACTAAAAATTTGAATGGGGGGACCTGGTCCTTGACATTGAAAGAACAACCCTCAAATCTCAAATGTAGACAGTCCTGAAGGGACATGTGAAACATTGCAAAAACTTGATCCAATGCCTCAAGCTTTAGACAGGGTTTCCAAACCGAGTGCAGATTTCTTGGCTGAAAGACCGGATGAAGACAGGGAATACGTCCCGGCCACATGGATCAACAACATGGGAACATTAATCAAATAAATCCTCATATAACCCATAATAAATCTAGGTGACTCCTTTGATGGAGCCAGAGACAGTGGGGACAACAGCCCGGCTAACATAGACAACAAGGATACAGATGATCTAGACACAAAGGATTTTTTCGGACTCTCTGAGCAGCTGGATGTCATAGAGTTTAGAAAAATAGAGAAATCAGATTCTTCCATGGATAAGGTTTCTCTAGGAGAAAAGAAAAAGAGGGGAGCAAGTACCCTCAAGATGAGGCTTTCCAAAGTTGGAAGTGTGAGTGGCCAACGCAAATTGAGATCGGGAAAAGGAAATGCCTTTTCCCGGGAGCAATGAAAATCTTATCTTGGAATGTCAGGGGCTGCAATGCCTCTGACAAATGTCAACTGATCAAGCGTTGTTTTGATCAGTTGAAACCTGAAATAGTTTTCATCCAAGAAAAAAAACTCAAATAGGAGGACAGTTAAAAGTTTGCAGCGAAATTTCCAACATGGAAATGCTTCTTTGTAGAGGCTTCTGGGGCATCCGAGGGGTTGGGTCTCATGTGGAAAGAGGAAACAATGCATGTGGAAATCATCCATTAAAATAAATCTTGGGTGTGGGCTAAGGTAGATTCAAAACAGCTTCACAAGAGGATTAACGTTATCAACATATATGGCCCAAACAGCCCTTCTCTTAAGCTCATGCATTGGAAGGAAATCGCCAATATACTTAAGGACCTCCTGAATGAACTTTTCATCCTTGGGGGGGGGGGGGGAANCCTGAATGAACTTTTCATCCTTGGGGGGGGGGGGTGAATTCAATGCAATTCTCTGTTTGGAAGACAAGAAAGGTGGACGTGGATGGGCAGGGAAAAGTCAGTCTAATTTCAATAATTTTATCCTGGAAAATGGACTTATGGAGATGGAGCTTAAAGGGGGCGACTTCAATTGGACTAATTGAAGACCAAATTTCAACAACATAGCAGAGAAGTTGGACATATTCTTCATAGGTGGAGATTGGTCAACCACAGAGTGGATATCCAAAGTTGAGATTCTCCCTATAACAGGCTCAGATCACTACCCCATTGGACTGAGAATACAGGATGATATGGCTCCTGATAGATGTCCCTTAAAATTTGAGGCCATGTGGCTTAGAGCAGAAGGGTTTGATGATTTGATGAAACAATGGTGGGTAGGGGGCCCTCACAGAGTAGGCAATAAAGCTTTCATCTTTAGTAAAAAACTTCAATTCATCAAAGAAAAGCTAAAAAATATGGAATAGGGAGTGCTTCAAAAAAAAATTTGTGGATAAATTCAAACTAGAAGAGGAGTTAAAGTCTTTAAATGAGCAGATAATCAGTTAGGGCATGACCAACATAGAATTTCTCAAAGAAGAGGTTTTAAAAAAGGAGTATGAAGAAATCCTAGCTAGAGAGGAGATTTATTGGAGACAAAAATGAAGAGAGTTGTGGCTCAAGGATGGAGATCAAAACACGAAATTCTTTTATAATTCAGCCAAGATCAAAAGAGCGGGAAATAAAAAAATTTCTATCAAAAACCAGCAAGGACTAGTCTTAGAAGAGGAACAGGAAATAAAGGAGGAGGTGGTGAGATATTTCTCAAACATCTTCTACACAAATAGACAGAAAAATAATCAATCGGAGGAAATGTTTAACTCAATCCCAAAATGCATTACCCCAGCCCAAAATGATTTTCTCATGAAGCCTACCACTATGGGGGAAATTAAGAATGCTCTGTTTGGGATGGGGGGCGACAAGGCCCCAGGCCCAGATGGATTTACTGCCATTTTCTACCAACACTTTTGGGGACTCGTTGGACAAGAAGTCTAGGAAGTTGTAGAGGAGGCTCGAAAAAGAAAGTTTATTTTGAAGGATTTGAATAACACTCTAATTTCTCTAATCCCAAAAAGTAGAATCTTCTGAATTTGGAGACTTCAGACCAATTGCTCTTTGCAATGTTATATACAAAATCATCTCCAAAACTATGGCGAATAGACTGAAAACTATTCTAAATTCGGTAATTTCAGAGGAGCAAAGTGGCTTCGCACCTGATAGATCGATCTATGAAGGAATCGTTGTGGCTCATGAGGCTATTCACACAGTCAGAAAAGCCAAAATAGATAGAATGTTGGTAAAACTTGATATTAGAAAAGCCTATGATGAAGTAGAAGGGTATTTTTGCTCAAAATCTTGAGGAAATTTGGTTTCTCCAAGGACTAGGTTGACTAGATAGATGGCTGCCTCAATAATGTTTGGCTTTCTATATTAGTCAATGGCAGCCCACAGGGATTTTTCAAAACATGCAAAGGCATCAGACAGGGAGACCCTCTATCCCCTTTCCTTTTTATCATCATGGAAGAGGCCCTTGGAAGATTAATTAAGGAAAAAAGAAACACATGATCTTGGAAAGGAATCAAAGTTGTTGTAGGAAAATCGACCCTTTCACATTTGCAATTTGTCGTGACACTTTTCTTGGGGGTAAGCTTCATGTAGAGAAGCAGGAGTAATGAAGACAACTATGGACACTTATACAGCTGCCTTCGGCCAGCAGTTAAATTGGCTTAAATCTGAAATTTATTTCTTCAATACTTCCTCCCAGCGCCAATGAGAGATATGCAATGTGCTTGGCATGAGGAAAGGCACTCTCCCATCCAAATATCTAGGGACCCCCCTCTTTGAAGGTGCGGGAAAAGAGGAAATATGGAATGATTTAAATTCCACAATATCTAATAAGATGACAGACTGGAAAGGGAAGTGGCTCTCATCGGCTGGTCGAATCCTTATGCTGAAATCGGTTAACTCAACAATGTCGGTGTTTCCTATGTTCTACCTTAGAATGTCAAATACTATCCTCAATAAAATAGGCAAAGGAATGAGGAATTTTTTTTGGAATGGATCTGGGCAGGAGGAGAAAATCCCCCTACTTGCATGGGATAAGATTTGAAAATCCAAAAAAGATGGAGGCACTGGAATCATAAATTGGCAGCTCATGAACACTGCACTTGGCGCCAAGTTAATATGGGACATTCAGAAAAAACCCAACAGCATGTGGGTTCGCATACTCAAAGCAAAGCATCTAGACAAGAAAGAGGACAACTAAATCCTCACAATAAGAAATCCACCCCGGGGATCAGCAATGTGGAATTTTTTAATCTCATGTAGATTAGTCATCACAGATCACATTTCTTGGAATGTGGGCAATGGCCAGCTTGCAAAATTTTGGGATGACTCTTGGTCTGGACTTCCAGCCCTAAAAGACAATGGAGCTCTCCATGACCTTCACAATTACTTTACTAGAAAAATGGGGAGAACACTTATCTGACTATCTAGAACCATTTGAGGAAGAACATGGCAGAGAGTGGAGATGGAAATCAGTGGAGCAGGAAAACATTCCAGAACAACAGAAAATGAAAATGAAGGAATTATTGAAGGGTAGACACATTCTCGTCATCTCAGAACGAGACAGTGTAATGTGGTGTGCTGAAAAAAAGGGGGAATACTAAGTGAAATTGGGCTACCAACTCATGGAAAGAGCGGATAGGGATGAGCAATGGCCGGTAAACTTATGTTGGAGCAAGCACTGCCTTCCCAAGTCAGGGGTTTTTACTTGGCTGGCCTCTAGGGGTAAAATCCTGACAGGTGAGAGAAGGAAAAAACTAGGAATGTTGGGACCCACAAAATGTTTGATGTGTGAAGAAGCGGAAGAAGATGTTGATCACCTTTTGGTGAATTGCAAATTGGCTCGATCATGCTAGGAAATGATCCAACACAAACTTGGTTGGCAAGGTACCCTTCAAAACACTCTCTGAGAAATCATGATTGGATGGCCCTCTAAACCAAATAGATCTCGCCCAGATGCAATTTGGGAGATCTTCCCCTCAGCCTTGTTGTGGGAGATATAGAAAGAAAGTAACCGCATAATCTTTAGGGAGCAAAGGAAAAGCCTATCAAGGATCAAAACGAGGATAAACTCTTCAATAGAAGAAATCATGACAACTTCAAGTAACAATAAATCCATGAAATGCCCTTTCACAAAATCAGATAGAAGGATCCAAAACAAATGGCCTGGCATCAAAATCAGATATTGGGGAGATTACCTGAGACCTAAGACTCAGTAAAATGGGAACCACCAGATGAGGAGTGGATCAAAATTAATTTTGGTGGGGCCTCACGAGGAAACCCTGGTGTTTCTGGTGCAGGAGTCATTGCTCAAGACTGCTTAGGAAACTTACTAGCGTTTGAAGCTGAAAGACTAACATAAGGGACAAACAACATAGCCGAAGTGAAGGCAACACTGGTGGGGGTCAATTTGGGACTAAAGCTAGGAATCAAAAACCTACACCTGGAAGGTGACTTGACGGTCATAGTCAGGGCAATTTAAAAATGCCACATTTGGGCGTGGCACCTCCAAGCCTACATCAATTACATCACAAAATTACTAAAAGGATTTGAAAATTACAAAAATTTGCATATCAGGCGCGAAGGAAATATGGAGGCAGACAAATTGTCAAACTGGGCAGCAAATTTTGAAGTGGTAGGTGCTAAACAGTTTGAAATTTTCACTAACTTAATTATGTAAAAAAAGAAGAATGATTTATTCCAAAATTGGGGAGCTTTCGAGGATGTTGGGAAACCTTAGGTTTTACATGGGGCAATTTTATTGCTATGATGGAGGCATAGGAAATTAGCGGCGGGCTATGGCAGTAGTAAAAAGTGCCGCAATTAATGATTAAAGGATTACATGGTGCCACAAACAATCTAATTACAAAATAAATGATTTTCCAGATACCCCTACCTTGGTTCGTGCGAGATGCAATCACAGAAAGGACAACATGAATGAAGACATGTGGAAATGGAAGAAACATAATGATAACGGGACATGGATGGGATGTGATTACAAAGCCGGGTTACTTTTCAATAAATGTCATTGATCATCTGCAGGACACATATATGCTCCTCCCCTTAGCCATATTCTCATATGTCTTATTTCTTTGCTCTATTTTTCTTTTCTAACTCTCTTTCAAGTTTCAACGCTATGCAAATTGCTCGTGAAAATGGAAGCGAATTTCACCTTGAAGCTAGGGAGATATAAACAACAGAAGGGCTTCTTTGGGGCTATTAAGGTGGAAAGAATCAGAAATCTCTTATGTTGGACCTCAAAGGAGATGGAGGCAGTAGTCATGGACATGCTGGGGCCCAAATTTATAGAGGTCACACACAAAGGGTAGCTAAACGTGGACATTCCATCAATGATCATGGTGTGGACTCTCGAGCTTGAGGTGGAGCATGATGAAGCCTGAATGGTTTTAATTGAGATTTTTAACAATGATGTTTTGGAGGGCATGGACTCATTCTTCGAATGGGCATGGCTGGGGGCGAGTTTCAATATCATGGAGGGCATAGAAGATGAAGACAGAGAAAGGGTGCAAGGAATTATTCCCTTTGTTCGTTGGTCATGGGGTTTGAACAAAGAGGACTACAAGATGGATAGGTTCATCGGCTGGGAATCCATCAAGGAAGCTATTCGTGATCGCCCTCCCCCACTTGGGGTTGTGGATGTTGTGATGAACCCTATTGTTCCAAGGAGGAGGAGTTCTACGGGAGTTAATCGCAGAGCACGAGAAACATAAAGACATGATGAATGGAGCAATGGTTTTTGAAATAGGAGACTATTATAGCTAGGCGCTCCAAATTTTGGGAAGCCATAATGGCAAGAAGGTTACTAAGCGAGGTTGTAGTCCATCCCATGTTTCAATTTTTTGATGTTGGTAACGCCAATATAATGAAAAGATCAATGGAGATCTGTGGTGCACAAAAGAAGATTCATGATTTTTAGTCACACCATCCTTTTCACTGCAATATTGAGCGGTTTATTTTTGTGTTGTCTAGTTTTTTTAACAGAACAGAATCATGAATTGAAGGCTTTTTAATGGTGTAGGTTTATAGGTGAAGGCTATAGTGTTGGATAGGTGATGTAATCTTTCCACCCTTATGTATACAATTTTGAAAGTTAGAACGAATCATATTTGACATACTTGAAATGTAAACATGCTTTTTGATGTTAATAATACTCTGAAATATTACCGATAACAAAAAAATTATTAGTTAAATTGAATCTTGAGTAATAATGTATAAATCATCATTGTTGTAAACGTGAAAATAATTTAAATATTATAACTATTATACATTGAAAATAATTTTTAGAACATGTAAAAGATATATTTCATAAATATTTTGGAATGTATAATTTGACATAATCGTATTTAGTCATTAAGACAAAACTATTAGTTCACGAGCATATTTTTACTCTATTATATATCCCATAAAATTTTTAATAGGATAAACTAATTCATACATTATAAAATAAGTTGAGGAAACATGGTGACATTAAAAAATATCAAAATTATATTAGACAATAAAAATGCTTAACTATCCCCGGGTAGGATTAATGGCGGGCAATGACTCTAGAGGTAACGACTATGGAGGCAACGACTTTGGGGGCAACGGCTCTGGAGGTAACGGATATGGAGGCTACAACTCCGGAGGTAAAAGATATGGAGGCAACATGTATGGTGCAATAGGCTATGGAGGAAATGGGATTAGAAGAAGAAGTCATAGACAATGGATACAACCAATGAAAGGGTTTGCTAGATATAACCCGCAGGAGAGCTTCATAACTGACCAGCCCAACCAAGTCAAATGGGCTCAAAATAGAAAGGGTCCAGTGAGGATGGAGAGCAAAGGCAGGCTTAACAGTAGATTGAGTTGGATTCCCCCATGATAAAACCTATTGCACACTACAGAAGAATGGCGGAATGGATGGGGCAGGGAGAATAGAGCACCCTTTGTTTGGAAACCAGGAGGATCCTTCTATCTCCCAAGAAATTTTAACTTCAAGCAGATTGAGGGCAAATTTTGGCACCCTAAAGAAACAATAAAGGAAGGAACAAATAGAAAATTCGCGATAGCAACTCAAACAACTGGCGAAAAGGTAGAGGATCTAATCCCCATTAGAGGTGTGCCTTTATTGATAAATAATCCCCACTGGAATGAAACAGTTAATAGAATGCAAGATAGAGATTTCTTTATGAAATGGATAAGACTGTGGCCGTCCATATAAAAAATCCAAAAATGGGTAGAAAATCATTGGTGGCACCAATTTGAGATCAAAACCCTAACAAATGAGTTCATCCTGGTCATTAGTCCCTAAAAAGTGGACAAGGAATGGATCCTGAATAGTGGCACTTACATGTTGCATGGAAAAGGTATCTACATTCGGGATTGGAAACCTAACTTCAACCCGGATAAAGAAGAAGTAGAAAACATTGATGTGTGGTTGAAACTACATAATCTTCCATGGGAATATAAGGATGAGGAAACATTAAAATAGATTGGGAACAGTCTGGGGATCTTCCTAAAAGCTGAGGATGCAGTAGATAGTAATGACTTCTACATATACTCCAAAGTGCTTGTTAAAATATAGAAATGCTATCAGATCCCAGACTATGTAGTCCTTGGGTCGGCAAATGGGGAATGGAGACTAAAAATTGAAGTGGAGAATGCAGATATTCAAACGGAGACAGAGAAGGATACTGAGAAAGGAAAAGGACTAGAAATCAATAAAAACATAGAATGGATAAAAGATATAGAAGAGAAATGAAATAGACTCCCTACTTGGTCTATAGGATTTGAGGAAGAAATGATTAGAAGACACAATCTAAATATGATGAATGCACATAAAGAGGTGAGCAGCCTAGAATTCTCAATTGATAATCATGTGAAAGTAAAGGTTCATACGAACATCTCCCAATCAACAAATATTGAAAGCCCAAAATCCACTCAAGTGGTAAAGGAGACTCCCTTCTCTCCAAGGATGGTGCCTCCTAATGATGATATAAGGAAATTTGAAAATACAGGGGGGAATGTGAGAAATCTCAAATAGTGCCCGACTCATGGGAAGAAGTTTTACACACCCCCATAACCACTAAGAAAGCTTTCACAGATAGAAGCTATAAACCAAAATTCACAATAGAAGGGGTCTGTCAGTCAGTAGATAAGGGACACACTAATGAAGAGATGGAAAACAATAACTTGGAATTTTGCATGGATATTCAAATTTCACCCATCAAAAATCTGTAAAAATCAATGGAAGACATGGAAACAAATGAAGAGCAAAGCTGGAATACAAAGTCAGAATATGAATCTCATGAGGAAGAAGCAGGGGATGAAAAATTTGGCTTTCATGACCAGATGGACATATTGGATAAATGAACCATAAGTCAGACTGATTCAAAGATTAAAAAGACTAATGTAAAGGAGAAACAAAAAAGAGGGCGTAAATCAACCAAGGCTAAGCTTTCCATGGTTAGAAGTGCATCTAACCAGTAAAAATTGCTACGATGGGGAAGAGGATATCCCTCTTCCCAAAATCCATGAGACTCCTATCATGGAATGTTAGAGGTTGAAATGCCCTTGACAAAAGGTGCTTGATCAAAAGATGTCTTGATCAAGCCCAACCAGATTTAGTATTTTTACAAGAGACAAAGTTAAGTGGTGAAGGTGTGCAATAGTTCACAAGAAAATTTGGAAGATGGAGAAGCCTCTTTAGAGAAGCGGTTGGTGCTTCAGGGGGGTTAGGAATATTATGGAAAGAAGTAGGAGTAAGTGTCATTCTAGTGGAAGAAGGCAGTCATTGGCAATTAATAAAAAGCTTATCCTTCCAGATGAATACTTGTTTTTTTTGCCCTCAATGTATATGGCCCATGCAATCAAGCAGCGGAACATCAATTATGGGTTGACTTAACAGGGATTATTAGTTGACTAAAAGAAAGTCTTTTTATGCTAGGAGGAGATTTCAATGCTATTCTTTCACCGACAAAAAAATTGGGTGGGAAAGGATGGCTCAGCCAAAGCCAAAAAGAATTTGCGGATTTTTTGGTTATAAATGAATTACAAGATGTAAGATTTCAAAATGGAACATTCACATGGACTAATAGAAGAGTGGGGTTTACCAATATAGCAGAAAAGTTAGATAGGTTCCTACTGGGGTAAATTGGGAGGAAACCAAATGGTTGTGTCAAGCTGAAATTTTACCAATAACAAGATCAGATCACTTCCCAGTTTTCTTAAGGTTCCTTGAGGATGCAGTCCCAGAACGTGCCTCATTCAGATTTGAAAAAATGTGGCTGAGAGAGGCGAGTTTTATGGAGATGATTAAAGTATGGTGGACAACATCCCCAAGGAGATCCAGTAATTGTGCCTTTCTATTTTTTAAAATACTTCAATACTTAAAGGAGAACCTTAAAGTATGGAATAAGGAAGTATTTACAGATATCTTCAAAGAAAAGTTTAATTTGGAAAATGAATTAGCTTCTTTGAATGAAATCATGGTCCAAGGAGGAATGGGCAGTAATCTCTACAATCAAGTAGATTTAAAGCACAAATATAATGAAGTGTTAAATAGAGAAGAAATCTTCTGGAGGCAAAAATCAAGGGAGCTATGGTTAAAAGAAGGGGACAAAAATACAAAATTCTTTCATAACTCAATTAAGGGAAGAAGATCCTTGAATAATATTTTCTCTATTAAAGATGGTCAAGGAAACACAGTAATGGAACAAGATAAAATCAATAGAGAAACAATAGATTATTTCTCGGGAATCTTTACTAAGAAGACAGGGTTGGAGGAGGTGGATGACAACCTTATAGATGTGCTACCACGGCTTGTTACAAGGGAGAAGAATAGCATGTTGATGAAGACCATCAATGAAGCAAAAGTAAAAAAGGCTCTATTTAGTTTAGGCAGTGACAAAGCCCTGGGACTGGATGGATTTCCAGCATTGTTCTTCCAAAAATCATGGAATATCCTTGGAAAGGAACTATGCCAGGTGGTAGAGGAGTCAAGAAGGGGGGCTTCATTTTCAAATATTTTAATAATACCTTTCTAAATATGATCCCTAAGAAAGGAAAGAAAGAATCTTTTGATGATTTCAGACCGATATCTTTGTGCAACACAGTATACAAGGTAATAGCCAAGGTAATGGCCAATTGGTTGAAATCATTTCTCCCTTCACTTATCTCAGAGGAACAAAGAAGGTTCACCCTAGGAAGATAAATATATGAGGGAGTTATAGTGGTGAATTAAGCAATACATCTATCAAATTGGGGAAAAATTCTGGTATGACGATAAAACTTGACACCCACAAAGCATATGATAACGTGAATAGAGATTTATTAATAAAAGTGCTTCACAAATTTGGGTTTGATACTAGATGGTGTGACTGGATTCTCAGTTGCATTTCTACCACACGCCTCTCAATACTTTTCAATGGCAGCCCTCAAGGCTTCTTTGAAACCACTACAGGTATTCAACAAGGTGACCCTCTTTCACCCTTCCTTTTTATTATTCTAGCTGAATTTTTAGGCAGAACAATCAAACAAGTAGGTGGTCGTGGAGATTGGAAAGGGTTAAAGTTGCAAGAGGTTTGGGACCAGTCACTTATTTACAATTTGTAGATGATACATATCTCATGGGAGAAGCATCTTCTCGGGAAGCCAGGGTTATAAGGGCCACCTTGGACTTATATAGTGTTGCTTCTGGGAAATTTATAAATTGGGAGAAGTCTGAAGTTTTCTTCTTCAACACCTCTATTCCTATTCAACATGTGCTTAGGTTATTAGGAATGAAGGAAGGGGTTTTCCTAATAGATACCTAGGAATCCTACTCTTTGAAGGGGATTACAAAGAAAATATATGGAAGGATTTGGTGGGCAGTTGTGTAAAACAAATGGACAGTTGGAAAGGGAAATGGCTAAATTATGCAGGCCGCATTCTGATGCTACAGTCAGTTATTTCAGCAATTCTGATATTTTCAATGAGTTGTTTAAAGATCCCCATTAAAGTACTAAAATACACTGAACAACGTATGAGGAAATTCTTCTGGAATGGGGGACATGAGGATGAAAAAATACCACTTATGGCATGGGATTCAATATGTAAATCTTGTAAAAATGGGGGTGCTGAAATAAGAAGATGGAAGTTAATTAATAGAGCCTTGGGAGCCAAACTTGTATGGGAAATGTATATAAAGCCCTCTCAGCTTTGGGTAAGAATCCTCAAGGTAAAATATTTGGACACCATGGAGGACACTAGAATTCTTACAGTTTAGAACCCTACAAAAGAATCAACAATTTGGAACTTTATCTTGGAATACAGGCCATTAATTTGTGAGCACTTATCATGGAAGCTTGGTGATGGGAGGAGGGCTGCATTCTGGGAGGATTCGTGGAATGGAAAAATGGCTCTTTTAAATACAAATAACTGACATGACCTAATGGATAGCACAAAAAATGTATAGGGTGAAAAATTTTGAGATTATATGGAACAATTTCAAGGGCCCTTGGGACTACAATGGAGATGGAAGGAGGCTACTACAATAGGTTTGAATGAAAGATTGTGCAATAACATGAAAGAAATTTTTAATAATAGACCAATACAGTTATCAGATGCAAAGGATAACATAATTTGGTGTGTGGCTAAAAGTGGGAACTATTCAACAAAATTGGGGTATAATCTATTACTCAGTGAAGAAACAACAAGTGATTGGCCATATAGATTATGTTGGGACAAGGACTGCTTACGGGAGCGGGAGCATTTGCATGGATTGCCATCCAAGGAAGGGTATTAACAGGGGAAAGAAGAAAAAAGTATGGTTTTATTGGTCCAACTATGTGCCCCTTATGCAAACAAGTGAGTGAAGACATAGATCATCTCTTTGTTGATTGTGATGCCCAACAATGTTGGGGAATGGTAAAGACAAAATTAGACTTTGTAGGACCGATGCCAAGTTCTCTTTTAGAAAATTTCAAGTGGTGGTGGGGGGATTCAAAAAAATCAACCTTCTCAAAAATTTGGATAGTAAGCCCCTCAATAATTATATGGGAGCTATGGAAAGAAAGAAATAGGATAATATTTAAGGATACTTCAGCATCATTAGAAAACATTATGTTCCGGATAAACTCTTCAATAGAGGAAGTAATGAGCTCGACTGTTAGCAAAATATACACTAATAGAATCTTTACGTCTTGGGATAGCTCAATACACAAACAATAGTCAGGAATAAGAGTTAGATACAAGATTGATGGAAGTCAGGGAGGAACAAAGAAGATTTTTAGAAAGGATGTAAAATGGTTTCCTTCTGATATAGGATGGATAAAAATAGATTTTGATGGATCCTCAAAATAGAATTTGGGGATATCAGGAATAGGTTATATAGCAAGAAATAGTAATGGGGATTTGGTAGCAATGGCAGCTCAGAGGATAGGGACTGGAACAAACAATATGGCAAGGCTTCTCTACTAGCAGTTAAGTTGGGAATAAGGCTGGGTGTGGAGAAAATGCACTTGGAAGGGGACTCACAGATCATTATAGAGGCAATCAAGAAAGGAAATTATCACACATGGTCCATTAACAATATAATTAGGGAGGTAGTAGCCATCATTCATAAAATTAAGGAGTTCTATATTAGCCACACTCTATGGAAAGGTAATGTAGAGGTTGATAAAATTGCGAATTGGGCCACAAGCTTTGAAAACGTTGAAACTCCTATTTCTGAAGAGTTTAGTTACAATAATAATGACATTTAGATATGCTTCAAATTTAAAAATGGCTCTAATGACATCATGTCCAAAAATGGTGAAGAAATTTAAATCTAGGAAAAGATATGTTGCAAGTGGCATATCGAAGAGGACATAAGTGACGACAGATGTTTGTGGAAAATTGTAGTAATGATGTATTAGCATGACAGATAAGCAAAGGAAATAAATGAGAAATAGGCTTTATCATCATGAAAGGGCATGGGAAGTGACCGCTAACATGCACAAACAATTACGTGTTAAGGAAGCCAAACGATTATGGAATTAAAAGCTGACCTGCATCTCTCTTTATGCACATCAGACATAACAATAAAGAAAGTGACAAAGATAAGCAAGATGGAGGCTACATTCTGTGTAGACTCGGATAAACAAATGAAAGTGTTTAAGGGGCCAATAAGCTTCGAAAGGATTAAGGGCCCGGTTAAAATAAAATCAACGAAGATGGTGGAGGCAATTTTAGTGGTCATTGGCAAACAATTCCAGGATAGAAGAATCAAGCACAAAACCAACCTAGATGGGATTGCAATTATCATTGCTAGGGGTCTCGAGATTATAGAGGAAATTGATGAAGTGAGCAGCATCGTAATATCATTGTTCGAAGAAGAGATGTTGGGCGAGTTAGAATCGATTCTGGAGTGGTCTATACTCTGCATAGGGAAAGACATCTCGAAATGTTTTGAAGAAGATGAGGATGCTCGTCGATATGGGTTAATCCCTTTCCTC
Organism: Thuja plicata; assembly: GCA_018584345.1. Lineage (NCBI taxonomy): Eukaryota > Viridiplantae > Streptophyta > Pinopsida > Cupressales > Cupressaceae > Thuja > Thuja plicata. The sequence continues at coordinate 2,678,691 of MU223714.1, read as the reverse complement.
AGGTGGCGCCTGAAAGTTGATAAACCCATGATGATTTGTAAAGCAAAAGAGGGCTGGAAAAAGATCAAAATGAAGGTGGCAGCGCACGAGAGCATGGAAGATGAAAGGATGAACAAATTGATGGTGATGGTGTCGCGGAAGATGCACACTCAAATTGGGCGCAAAGGGAGGAAATTTGAGCAAAAAATGAGAGGTAACTCCCAATTTTGCAAAGATAAACTAGAAATGTTTTGAAATTTTGGTAATGTTGTGGATAGGGATGATCGAAGCCCATCTAGGGCAATGAATGTAGGGCAAAATGAAAAAGATAGTAAAGACAAGGCAAAGAAGGGCAGAAAAGAAGCAGCAGCATGACAGGGCCGAGTAATAGACGTAAGACATAGCTCTAGGGCTTTTTTGAATTAATGGAGTATTCGGCTATGCGCCAAAATAATGTAAATGTTTTATAAGTCAGACTATGAAGTAGTTAGCTATAGGCATAGACTGTGAAGGATGAAAGTTAGAGTCATATAGTAAAATCTTGTAAAGGAGCATAGACTCCTGTAGGAAATGAGAATGGTAGAAAGAAAGAAAAGCACTGTGAATCATGATATATGTAATTTCTTTTTAATATAATATAAAAAACCTATTACCGACCAAAATAAAAATAAAAATGCATAACTATCATATACATACATAAATATATAATTGACAAGTAATTAATCTCATTTATATCATGGAGCCCTATACTTAGGAAACTCAAATTTAATTATCTAAGCATGTCCATACACTTAAGACCTAAATTTGATGTTTTTATGGTTGCATTTAGACATTTTAAGTATTAAAAAATTAAAATTTTAAGAATAACGTATATAATATAAAAGATCATATTTCAAATATATCATTAAAAATTTATATATAATTATGTTAGTAAAAATTAGTTTATAAAGATTTGAAAAAATAAAAGATGTCTTATAATTTAAAAAATAACTTCAAATATATAAGTGCTCAAAAATTCCTAGATAGAGATATTTATCAAATTTAAATCCTACATGCATCACTCAAAGATGTATGTTCCCTCTATAAGATGTCTCACACATTATTTTTCATATAGAAAATATGTATTTATCGTGGAACTACAACAAGATAGAATTATTCATGGTGACATGTGTATGCACAAGACCCACAAGCATCAACTTGCTACTTATCACATAGAGTATACTGTTAGAAAAATAGTGTCTCAACCTTGCAATTACATAAGGTTACTATTTATGCTAAGTTTACATTTTACCATAGATTAGTTGAAAATCTTGCAAAGCTATGGATTGGCTAACTAAGCATTTTGATAAGTTGTTATTGTAAGATCACGTATGGATTTGAAGATATTAAAGCTTCCATTTTTTAAGTTTTAAAGTCAATTTTGAAGGCCTTGGAAGCATTTTGGGGCTGACATTGGTCATAATTGATGTAGTGGGTAATTGTATGATGGAGCACTTCATGAGCTTTTTGGTACTTCAAACAATTTCCCAATCAAACTCTCAGATCAAAAGCTATGGCCTTTGGAAGTTGGTCTCTTGAAATTAAAAAATAAAAATCATGTTGGACACATAAATGAGTTGTAAAAGGGAGTTACACATGTTGGTGTGTATTTTGACACATCATAAGGCATTTTGGATTGGAGATAAGTTGGGCATCACTTTTTGGTTGGTTTTAGCTTGTGATTTTGTAATATTATTTGATAGTTTCATGTGTTTTATCTCCTAAATATTAGGTTTGTGAGATGGAGGTTGTTTGTTAAAAGTCTTATAACTATTGAGTTACCTTTGTATCTCTAGTACCTGGTAATACTATGAGAAGCTTGCTCTGCAAGTATATTGTATTCTATTGTTGATTTTTGAATACTACATTGGGCGGCTTTTGAAGTGTGGGTTTTTCTCTTCCAAAAGGGTTTTCTCCATGTAAATTACTATGTAATGGTATGAAATTTATTTAATTTATTTTTATTTAATTTTTAATTGTTGCAAAATTTTGAATTTATGTGCATAACACTCCTCTCAAGATTACTGTACGGTCATTCCACTACCTTAACTTCCTTTCACGTACATGTGTAATCTTGATTGGCATACATGGACGCACTACACTACCAATACTACACTCACTCAAATGTCATATTAAAAAATTCATGTCACACTTTAAAATATGATATGTGTTTAAAGTTATTTTGGGATTTTTTCATTTTGAAAAATGAAAAATGTACATGTTTCTTCCTTCTAAATATGAATGAACACAATCCCTCACTTAAGTTGACAAAATTATCTTGTACCTACAAAACTTAATATAAAAAATATATTATTTTAAAAACCATACATATATTCTAAAAGCCTTATATTTTGTAAGTACATTGGATTTCTATTATGGTTTTATTTATTTCAATGATCTTAAATCTACATCTTTCACTCTTGAGTTCTCAAATGGATCTAAGCAAGGGGGTTGTATTCTCCTAGAATATTTTAGGAGTGCTCTCACTAGATCTGAATATAAATATACTAATAAGGAAGTGGATAAGAGTCTCTTCATGGAAGGAAAAATGAATGTTGATCCTCACATAAATGACTCAAATCAAGCATTTGAGTTGTAGATGAACCAACAATTATTAACCTTGATATTAAAGAAATTTAGAAGAATATTTCTAACCTATAACATGAAATCACAATCTACTATTTCCATGGCATACAACTATTACTAGAGGATTTATATGGATGGACCAATTTTTTTGGAAAACAAGAAGAGAGTATGATTTCAAGAAGATGCCAACAATGGCTCCAATTTGGATTCATCAATGTGCCTCCCTAAGTTGTGATTATAATATATTTTGTAAGAACATAAAATACTTTAAAATCCATGTCATAAAAAACTTTGAACTTCATGTACAGTGTCTCCAAATAATTTCATGGAAAAAACATTTTGATCTATGCTATGATACATGTCAATATTGATATCATAATCTCCCTCCAAAGATCCATTAATATTTGGATGGTGATTCCAAATATGAATTATGAAAAGATTCCATTTATATGTAAAGATTGTCATGTTTATTGATATCTCCTTGGAAAATGTGTAATTAATGAAGAAACAAGGTCCCAAAATGGATTCGAGGAGAAAGATAAGAAGAAAAATCTAAATAATCAAGGAGTAAATGAGAAAGATTGGGATGGTTTTATCAAACCCTAAAAGGAGTGTACAAAAAACAACAAGAGCCAAAATATTGATATAAAAAAGAGGATATGTTTGTATACCATCCTAAAAAGTTAGCACCCACTATTGGTGGCTCTAATTAGGACCTATAGCCCCTCTTTTGTGATTTCAAGGTTTTTTTTACCTATTTTACTTGATCTTGGCAACCTGTAATTCAAATTGGGGCCTCTGCTTGTCATCTGATGCCCCTTGACAAATTTAGGATAGAATCCAAGGGTGCACAACATTCTAGGCATTCTACACAATGAGATTTTGTCCCAGAGCCCGATATAAGGGTTTTTCATTCAATTCTTGTATGGTGGTCAGTCTGGCTCAGTTTTAGATCCCAAAATGAGGGGCAAAGTATATAAAACCTATATCTCTCCTCATTTTTAAATCTCATATCATAAACAAGCTATCAAGTGAAAGAAATAAATTCATATTTTCAAGAGCATTCAAGAAAGCTAGGTGATTTCAAGATCTCAAACCAAGGCATTCTTCTTCTTATTCCATCTCATCAAGGAAATCATCTTCAAGTTGGAGCAAGATTTTCTATCTCATTGTAGTGTTTTAGTGGAGATCTCAAACAAGAAAATAAGAGCTCTCCTTCTCCATCATTCATTTTTCTCTCTCTCCTTACAAGTGTGATCAAGTATTTCAAGCAAATTCAAGATCTATGGGTGGTATTCATATATCCATGCATATGTGAAGGAATGATCCTACATCTCTTCTACAAGGTCAACATCTACACTCGAGCAACAAACGTCAAGCATACTTCATGGATTTGAGTGATACAAACATTCGTCCATGAGGATAAGCATATTAACATGGTATTGAGCCTTTGTGTTTACTTTATGCTTTACATTTTATGTTTTACATTTCATATTTAGAGGTTGGTTCCTAAACAAGAGTTTGACCAAAGCAAGCCCCTTTATCCAACCCATTTCCTTGATTTTCTATGTGCAGGTGAAATCTAGGAAGTTGTAATTTCATATCTGAGCTCTGCATGTCCTGACACGTCCCTATAGAATTTGGAACACATTCACCAAGTACATAAGGTTTCAGGCATTCTACACCTAGGTACGGAGTGTTTTAGGTGTTCTGGACCCTTAGAAACAGGCTCATATTTTCAGGACAAACATCAGACAGTCTTCAGGACCCAGATATGGAAGTATAGTTGTTTCTGAGATCTTGACAGTTAGAAAAATAACAACAAAACAACATCTCCTTCTTTTCAAGGTACACTTATCTTTATCACATTTAAATTTCAATTTCCTTTCCATCATTGCAATTCAAAAATAACACATATACATACACACACAAAATAAATACAAGCCCTTAAGATTCAAATCTAGTATTGGCATCACTTCATCTCTTTCATGGTTTTGATCCAATTTTATTTGTGGTGGCTTCGTATTTATAATGTACACACCATGTGAATTTGGGGAGAACTTGCATCCTATTAGATGATCCCCATTTTCCACTATACAATTTGAAAAAAAATCTTTGGAGGTTGGAGATCGCCAAGGAAACCCAATTCATAGAAAATGAACCAAAATGTTAAGAAAATATATTGAAAGAATATAACTATAAAATAGATTTTCAAACTTGATGGAGAAAATAAGAGGAAATCATTCAAACAATTCAAGATACCAATATTAGTCCACCTCTATATAGCTTAAAAGGTAATCTTCAAGATATGAATGCATTTTAGGTGGAGCATTAAGATGGAACTACTCTACAAGAGGGTGAACCTGATAGGATTCTTAATCTTAGAAAGAAAAAAAGGAAAAGGGGACTTGGGGGTTGAAAATTTTGGAAAACCAAACAAGAATGAAGTCCTTCAATCTATACTTTTAGCTAAATTATTACGATAAATAATCAACCTCTTCTAGATGATAGATCAATGAACACCAATAAATATAGGGTTTCTTATTGAAGTTCTAGTATTAAAATATTATGGGATTTAACCCCATCTAAGAAGAGACAACTTTGAATATTCTTGGAGAACTTTCAACTAGATGTTTATTCAATACAAAAAGCTAAAATTAGTTCAAATGATGAATTTAGAATGTGTATATTTTAGTAGAAATGTAAGATTCTACACAAAGGAGATCAAGGATCTATTGGTGTCTTCATAGTAATCTAGAATAGACAAACAAATATCATCCAATAACCATATTGGAAAAGGGGTAGATTGTTGCAATAGTTAAAGTTCCAAATATAGATATCCATAAAATTTTATTAATGTTTGTGGTCCTCAATAGAAACAAGAAACTATCCACATCTGGAACCAAGTCAAGAAGCTAATAAGAATGGATGAAGAGGTCATATGGGTTATGACTAGTATTTCAATCCTAGGTTTAATTTTATAGAAAACTAAGGGGTTTCCTCTCCTAAATAGATAAGGGTGGTCACTCAACATTTATCAATGAGACAACCCTTTGGGATATTTGCCAAAATAAATACTAGTTCACATGAACCAACAAAAGGAAACGAAAGAATCAAATTCATACTATATTAGATATATTCTTGGATCTCCCTTCTTTACATGATTATGATATTATTTTAAATTCAAAAGCATTAATGTAAGGAAACTCTCATCGATAGCCTATACTAATTTCTATTTACCTTGAAAATATATCCTAACATGCTTCTTTCAAATGGGGGAAATTTTGGTTTATTTTTATTTAAATGGTGTTTTTTTTTAGTGATCAAAATGGTCTTTATGGTACATTTTGGGACTCAATCCTATAATGTCAATTTTCTTTAAAGTTAATCCTAAAAAAATTCCTTGGGTCCTTGATTATAAAAATTCCTAAGTGTTTCCTTGTGTCATCCCCCATATGCTAATTAGTTGCGAAAAATCCAAAAGCTTCTAAATATGAGGTCTTTTCTAGGAAAATCATAAGTTTGTGAAATCGCCCTCTATCTAAATACCACATTGATCTCTTTCTTGGTTCCTAACACCCAACTCATTATTTCCACTAAGTACTTTACTAAAGTCAAGGTTGCAAGTTCCCTTTCTCTTGTGTACCTTTTCATGCCATATCTTGATTTCCTAACTTATAAAAACTTCATAAATATTATTTGGATTTTCATACTCATCAAACTTAGTTTATTCATTTGTATATATTTTTGGAGTTAGGCTTTCATCATTTCCTTCAATTTGAATCTTTTCATAAGATACTCATGACTACCAATCACCAACATATTGAAGCTTATAATCTATTTTTGAGATTATTAGTTTGGACTTTGATCATTCCATATACCTTAATAGTATAAGTTATTTTCCACATACCTTAATAGTATAAGTTCTTTTCCACCTTCAATCCTTATTTCCCCAACCAAATCATACAATATGTAGTTTCCTAAAACCTTGATAGTTCAAAACTCTTTCTACTTTTTGTTATACCTTTCACCTACCCCCTACATAATCTATAAGATCATTTATGACCAAGCTTGCTACCCTAGTCTCTAAAATGGGTATTTTTCCTCCTAAAATATATTATTGATTTAATAAAAAATTTATGTTATTTCAAATTGTGATGGTGAAAAGGAACTATATTTTCAATGAATCAATTTTGTTTTGGAGGCACATATTCAAAAAGGAGAGAAAGAAAACATGTCATGCTTTAGTTAATAAAACCATTAGGGTTTTTAGAACATGATTACTTCATAGCATGTCCAAATCACTTTATAATGGATCTTGGGAGCCCATTTGACTTTACACATTCAAAAACTTATACCATTATTGCTTGAAATGATGGTGATCACAATGATGAATATTATTTTTCAAATTTTTGTGTATCCCTACAAGTCCCAATGGAAATGATATTTTATGCTAGCATTAAATAAATGGCAATGAATGTCTAGGAAACCCTTATAACACATTTCCATGATATTTCTTATATCAAACTCAATTTCACATACTAGAGATCCATGTGTATGATCTTTTCTTCACTGTAAGGGTTCGTTATTAGGTTTCTATTGTATTACAATGTAGATTATACTAGGGTTTCATTTTTGTTTATTCTATTCACCATTAAAGGTATCCTCTAAGTTGTAGAGAGATGTATATACTAGTAGAAGCATGAAATTTGTAATGTCAAGGTTTGAAAGCGAAATTAATTTCTAAAGTTTAAAAAACATTATATTTAATTATTTAATATTTTAATCAAATAAATTATTTGGGTCCTTAATTATAAAATTTCCTAAGTGTTTCCTTGTGTCATCCCCCATATGCTATTTAGTTGCAAAAAAACCAAAAGGTTCTAAATCTGAGGTCTTTTCCAGGAAAATCCTAAGTTTGTGAAATCACCCTCTATCTAAATACCTCATTGACCTATTTCTTGGTTCCTAACACCCAACTCATTATTTCCACTAAGTACTTTACTAAAGTCAAGGTTGTGAGTTTCTTTTCTCTCGTGTACCTTTTCATGACATATCTTGATTTCCTAACTTATAAAAAATTCATAAATATTATTTGTGTTTTCAAACTCATCAAACTTAGTTTATTCATTTTTAGATATTTTTAGAGTTAGGCTTTCATCATTTCCTTCAATTTGAAACTTTTCATAAGATACTCATGACTACCAATCCCCAACATTTTGAAGCTTATAATCTATTTTTGAGATTATTAGTTTGGACTTTGATCATTCCACATACCTTAATAGTATGAGTTTTTTGCCACCTTCAATCCTTATTTCCCCAACCAAATCATACAATATGTGTTATCCTCAATCATTGACTCTTTCTAATTTTTGCTATACCTTTCACCTACTCCCTACATGATTTAAAAAGTTCATTTATCACCAATCTTGCTATCCTAGTCTCTAAAATAGGTATTTTTCCTCCTGAAATATATTATTGATCTAATAAAAAAACCATGTTATTTCAAATTGTGATGGTCTTTGTTTTGGAGGCACACATTCAAACAGGAGAGAAAGAAAACATGTCATGCTTTAGTAAATGAAACCATTGGATTTTTTAGAACACGTGATGACTTCATAGCATGTCCAAATCACTTTATAATGGATTTGGGAGCCCATTTGACTTTACACACTCAAAAACTTATACCATTATTGATTGAAATGATGGTGATCACAATGATGAATATTATTTTTCAACTTTTTGTGTATCCCTACAAGTCCCAATAAATGATATTTTATGCTAGCATTAAATAAAATGGAAATGAATGTCTAGGAAACCCTTATAACACGTCCATGATATTTCTTATATCAAACTCAATTTAACAAACTAGAGATCCATGTGTATGATCTTTTCTTCACTGTAAGGGTTGGTTATTAAGTTTTTATTGTATTACAATGTAGAGAAAACTAGGGTTTCAATTTTTTTTTATTCACCATTAAAGGTATCCTCTAAGTTGTAGAGAGATGTCTATACTAGTAGAAGCGTGAAATCTGTAATGTCAAGGTTTAAAAGCTAAATTAACATCTAAAGTTTAAAAAATATTATATTTAATTATTAGTTAAATGGGAATGTAATTGAAAGACTTGTTATAAAAGAGTCTTGGAGTAAGTGCATCATATGATGTGAGGAATTTATTAGTTTATTTTATTGATTTGAGAAGTACTCTCAAATTTTTTCTCGAGAATGGATATCTGGGAAATACTGCTTTCGATAGTGGAAGATCTATCCTAAGTGGTCTGGAAAGAATTATCCCAAATTCTTCGGATAAACTTTAATAGAGTTTTTGAAATGCATTGCAGTCAGAGAATATTAGTCTAGTTTAGAGAAATATTTGGAGGGGGCAATCACTTGGTTATTTAGAGTAATCAATTTTGATGATTGCAGAGGTATTTTTTGAATTTTCCATATAAATATATTTCCAGACATGTTTGAATAAAAAGTATTTGTAAAGTTTGAAAAGAATATCAAGATTTTATTGTGTTGGTGGTGTTAATAGATCTTTCGTTTCATATCATGGTTCTCCTTACTCTGGAATGCATATATTTGTTAATACCATAGTTGGGCGATTCATGAAAACCATGCAACAACATTAATATTGCTTAATGGTTTAATGTTATTTATATGATTCAATGAATATTGATGTCGTATAAATTAAAGTTGTCTTTTTTCAAAGAGGATGAATTTGCATTTTTGCGTCTGACACTGCCTCAGACTCTAGTGTACGCATACCCTGTGGTGACTGCCAGGTGTGCTTGTTCCTTTTTTATGTTTGCCTTTGATCTTTATTCCTATTTACTCCACCCTCTGCATTTTGACAGAGGTCGTACCCTCTCCCCCTGCCTTGGCTCCTCAAAGGGAGCCAATAGAGCCTGATTTGGTAGGTAACATATATTCGCCTGGTAAAGGCCCTCCACCTTCACCCTTAATGCATAAATCATTTTCTGAAGCTATCTCAAATGCCACCTTCGTCATTACCTCAGGAGCTAGATTCAAATTCTCTGGTGCGAATGGCGCCATTGAATCCAGTAAGGATTCTAGGGTTGTGTTGACATTTTTCTCCATTTCTCCTAACCATGAAATACTTAATGAAATTGCAAAGGAAAAAAGTAGGTTAAGAAACTTTTCCATTTTCTTTATTGTGGTTGAAATCGATAAGTGTCATGCTAGAAAGTTTATGGATGATTGGTTCCATAACTTCTGGAATTTAAAATTAGGGTTTTACATTTTCTTCTGTAGACAAATTCAAAAGGGTTTGTTTTTTATTTTCTTCACTAACCCTGAAACCCAGGAAGTTGTTCTTAAGAGGCAATACTCGTCTGTGGGAAATACTTCATTCCGAGCTCTTGCATGGACCCCTAAAGCCATTCATGAGGAAATCATTTCCCTTTCCTCCCCATGCTAGCTTCTTCTTAAATAGGTTCCTCCATTCCTTTGGCAATTTCTTTCCCAACTACTGGAGCCTTTTGATAAGGTCATTTGAATGGATGAAACCAGTAGGCTGGTCCCGCACATGGATGCTAGGTCTTTGGTTTCTTTGAAACCTGGTATGGACATCCATGCCGCTCTTGATGTTAACATCATGAATGATACTTTCTCCTGCCCTATTGAGATTTTGGGCAGACTCAACGCTTGTTTCCTGTGTAAAAAAGAAGGTCATTTGAGGAAGGATTGTCCCATTGCCAAGCGCAATCACACCCCTGTTAAACCTTCTCCCCATGTTGCTCACCTTCCATTGAATAAGCCAAACATGGAACCCCCTACAACCAATAAGACTCCTCAGGTTGAACCTTCCAAAACTGCTCCCGCCGCTACTATTCCTATCTCCCATGTTCTCCCGACCCCGACTGTTGAAGCCTCTCCTTCTTCTTTAGATTTGATTCAGCTAGATGGTTTTCAAACTGTGGTTAAAAATTCCAATAAGCATAGAAGGAAATCCAATGTTCAAGCCTGCATTACCTCTGAATGATCCCATTCTCCAACCCCATCACTCTCCCCCCTGTAGGTTTCTTTGATGAACTCCCTTCTCATGATTCCCCAAAACTTCTGAAAAATGATGATATTCCTAATGAAAATAGTGAAGTTAAACACTCTCACATCCTTCCACCAAATTTTTTTAAGGAGATAGATGACAATTTTATCCTTGAGGTCATTCATGTTGATTCCATTTACTCCGCCAAAAGCCACCCCAATGATAATGTTGAAGCTTGTGGTTATTCTAATTTCGTCATGGACATGGGGGTTGTGATGCCACTTGTCTCAGATGACAAAGATTTTGATGGCAAAAATGATTTCCCCAAATCTAAAAGAAGAGGGAGGCCCTTGGGCTCCAAGAACAAAAAAACTTCAGCAAAAAAGTTGGGGACATCCCTTCTGCTTCCTTGAATCTAGCCAGTGGTTCTAAGGACCATAATTGTTCTCCTCCCTCACTCAGTTCCTCATGAACTACACATCCTGGAATATTAGGGGTCTTGAGTCCCCGGATAGAAATCTCATTGTTAAACGCTATTTGAGTAATTTTAATTCTATTGATATTCTTATGTTGCAGGAATTAAAAGATAGTAGTTTCATGCTTGAAGTTAATTTAAATTATATTTGGAAGGATGCTATTAAAGTTTACTCTAATCATCCTAAAGGCAGGGGTGGGGTTGGACTTTTAATTAATCCTAAGTGGGATAATTATATTACGGATAATGGCACTTCCCCTTGTAATAGAGCTTTGTGGATTACCTTTAACCTCAATGGCTTAAGCTTTGGATTTTGTTCCATATATGCCTCCAATGATTATAAGGAAAGATCTGATCTCTGGGCTTGGTTGACCTCCCTTCCTAATATCCCTTGGTTCTTTGGGGGGATTTAAATATGATTGAATCCTAGGAAGACAAATATGGTGTGCTCCTCTTTACCTGGAAGGATTTAGAGAAGATTCAGTGGAATAGATTGAAACACACTAAACATCTATTTGATCCTCTGGTTGGTAATAAAGATAATAACCCTGGTTTGTGGTATACTTGGTGCAATTTCCAGCATGGCCCTTCTAGGATTTATTCTAGGTTAGATCGGTTTTATGCTAATAGAAATTTCTTCTTTGTCATTCTGGACAAAAAAGGAAACATTGTTGTTGTTACTTCCACCTCCCTTTCTGACCATCACCCTATCTCTGTTTGCCTTAGTTTTAACAACTCCCCTGCTCAAAACAAAATTAACAACCCAAAATTCATTCTTAATACTAGCCTGCTTCAGGATGAAGATGTTCTTTCTGCTATTAACCTTATTAGACTCATTAATAAAAAGATTATTGCTTCCCTCTCGAATATTGATAGATGGAGCCATAAAATCCTTGCCTGGCAAAAGCTGTTGCAAACCATTGGTCAAAAGAAGGCCAAAGACTTTAGGTTTACTGAAAATAAGCTTTCCTTTGAGCTTCTATCAGCTGAAATGAACATCCAAAGCAATACTTCAGACTGTAACTTTGTTACTCAAGTTTTTAATGCTAGGAAAGCCTTTAGGCAGCACCAGCTTGTTAAAGACAGAGGAGCCAGAATAAGATCTCATACTCACTAGCTCCAATGTGGGGATAGAGGCTCTAAGTTTTTCTTTAACCTCCTTAAACAAAAACATACTAATGAAACTATTGAAAGAATTATTATTGACAACAACGAAATCGTTGATGTTGATAACATCAAAGAGGCCTTTTTACTTTTCTACCATAGCCTCTTTACCTCTGAGGAAAATGAGGAGGCCAAATGTCTCAGAGACAAGTGTAGATCCCTCATTCCCAATAGGATCTCCAATCAGGATGTTTCCCTTCTTGATAAAAACATTTCTATTGATGAAATTAAAAAATCTATTAAGTCCTTAAAAGATGAAAAATCCCCTGGGCCTGATGGCCTGCCTATAGAATTCTATAAGGCCAACATCAGTTGTATATGCAATGACCTCCATGACATATACTTTGAAGCTTTAGTCAAAGGCACTTTGGGAAACCTTATTAACAGAGGTATCATTAAATTGATCCCTAAGGATGGGGACAAGTCCCTTATTAATAATTGAAGACCCATTACTCTCTTTAATGTCTCTTACAAAATTCTTGCCAAGATTTTGGCTCTTAGACTTGAAAGTATTCTTCCTAAATTTATTTGCTCTACCCAAACTAGCTTTATTAAAGGGAGATTTACTCTTGAAAATATTATCACCAGTTGGGAAGCTATGAATTGGTCCAAGCACTCTCAACATAACACTGTTGTGTTTCTATTGGATTTCGAAAAGGCTTATGACATGGTGGAATGAGATTTTATTATCATGATTCTTGAGGCCTTTGGTTTTCCTGCTGCTTTTTGCAACTCTTTTAAAATGTTTCTCAATGATGCCTCTGCTCAGGTTGATGTCAATGCCTCTCTTTCAGATTCTTTTTCCCTTGGAAGATCCATCAGGCAAGGTTGCCCCCTTGCCCCTGTCCTTTTGGTTATTGCTTCTAATGCCCTCTCCTACATACTTAGGGACAACTCCCTCTTCCCCTTTGTTAAAGGTATCTCCTTTCCCAATGACTCTGAGTTGATTAATTTTCAGTTTGTTGATGACATGACCCTTCTCTTTGAAGCTACTAAAGATAACTTTGATGCTCTCCACATGCAATAAACTTAATTTATTTTGTTCTATCTCCGGTGCTCATTTATCCCATACCAAATCTATTTGTCTTGGTTGGGATGAACGAGCACCAGATTGGTTTAGTAAATTTGGATTTTAGTGGGGTGGTCCTAAAAGAATTATTCAATATCTTGGCATCCCCTTTTCTATTGAACCATCTCTAAAAGATATGTGGTCATGGGTAAAGAAGAAGATCACTAAAAAGATTTGTAAATGGCATAACAGGGTTCTCTCCTTGGCTGGTAGAGTCCAGGTCTGTCAAAAAAATTTCTCATCCTATAACATCTAATCCTTTGCTTGGATGTCTAATAATTATCAAATCTTGGAAATTCAGAAAGGCAATTAGGAACTTTCTGTGCTCTGATGGAAAAGTAAATAAGAATCTTCATGTTGTTAAATGGGAATGGTGCCATATTGACAAACTCCTTAGGGGCTTGGGGCTTAAGGACCTAAAAAATAAAGGGATTGCCCTTACTACCAAATGGATCTTTCACTCTCTTGATGGAGCTGAACCATGGAAAGTCCTTATTAGGAGAAATATTGAAAGAGGATTCCCTAGAAATGCTAAGTCATGGAAAAACCTTCCTCTATGTGATCTCATTGAAGGGAACTTCCCTGTCCTTGTTCAGTGATCTAAAAATTTTAAAACCATTTGGAAAGCTTGGGAGCATGTTAGATATTTTCTTCCTAATAAGGCTTGCTATGATAACAACCATCTTTATGGTGAAAGGTCTATTTGGTAGAATCTTTACCTTTTAGGTAAACCTCTTACCCTCTCTCAAGGATTTTTTTCCAAATATTGGAATAACCTTGGCATCTCTCAATTGATTTGTCTTTTTGAACATGATATCCTTATTAGTTGGGAGGATCTTAGGTCCAATTTTAACACCCCCCCTTCCCAAAAGAAAACTTACAATATGTTTGTCAAGGCTTGTAAGGATATCCCTACTATTTTTCATATGGATTCCCACATATTTCTTGACCTTAAATGGTCGGATGGTACTATTGTGACAAAAATTAAGTCTAAGAACATATATAAAATTATTGATTTAAATGATTCCATTATTAGTCATGTGAAAAAAGTTTGGTATTATGATTTGGATATTTGCTCATGGAAAAAATACTTTGATAAATTATGGAAAATCTCTATTGATCCAAAAATCAAATGTTTTAAGTGGCTTATGATGCTTGACAGACTCTAGTTAAGGAAAGATTCTTCTTCTGTTGAAATTTGTAGCATTTGTAGGCTACCTAACTCATGTAGACATCTTATTTGATTGTGCTTTTGCGAAAGAAATCTGGCTTATGTTTGGCATTAATTTTCCTAAGTATATTAATATTTTTGAAATTATTACTGGGCATATTCATGGATTAAAAAAGGTCACTAACCTGTTTTGGAGCATTTTGTCCTCTAACATTCTTTGGTAGATCTGGAAATACAAAAATGAAGAAAGGTATCAAGACACTCCCATAACCCTTATTGAGTCTTTTTGAAAACTCAGTCATTTTAAAATTTCCTCGTAGGTCCTTATTAACATGCAGATTGAGAGGGAGAAGCTGAAGAGGTTCTTACAGATAGGACACTCCACCATGTTTGTGTTTGAAATGAAATATGGCTATGAATGGAGGAGGAATATGGACAACCTTGAGATATTTGAGGAGACCTTGAAGAAGCTCAACCATGAGGTTAATAAGAACAAGAACACAATGGATGACAAGATCCTTATGCTGGCCCAAATCCAAGAGACGAAGAATATTGTTTGGATGGAAGGCCCAATGGGATGGACCACCTAGGCTGAGTCCTATCATGATATTTTACATTAGATGCTCTTTTCTACCTTGTTGTTGCCTCTTGTTTTGATTTGATCTGTTGAGATTTTTGCTACTCTGATTCTCTAGTTGTGAAGATTTGCCTCTAATTTGTACATTTTGATGTAATTTTTGATCTCCTTATACTTAATACAAAAAAGTTGTCTTTATTATGTTTTGGTCTCTAGGGATTATGTTGATCCAATATAACTTTATCAGGCTTAATAAACATAATTGTTAGTTTTATTAGATTATTTACTTTGTCAGGCCTATACTATTACAAAGTCCAAAAACCAATAACATTTCTAGCATTGCATTTGTAGAAAGCCTTATAAGAACAAATGAGATGATTACTTCCTACAAATCCATTAATGGCTCAGAATGTTCTTTTGCATCAATTGAATACAAACTAGTTGTCTAAGGGAATGAAACTATATGCTTCAAAGAAAATATGTAAAATGTTTGACATAATACTAGTCTGATTAGTGCAACATTTGGGAACTAATAGAATGGGACGGGGTTATTAAAAAATCACACGTCTCCTAGGCTAGTCATTGACATTTTAGAGGTTTTTAGATATAGAGGTGTCCTCTCTTTTTTGTTGATGTTCTTTCACCATAGTTAGTTGTGTGACTAAAATATGTATTTGAATAGTGTTGTATAACTCTAATTTATTTTATATTTGTCATGTGTATTAATCTATTTTGTGTTATGGATGAATTTCAATGAGTTTAGAAAAGGATCATTAAGTATATGCATTTCTTATGAATACTATTGATTATTATTATTTTTCTTTTATTGTAATGATTAGATATACCATTGTTACCTAATAAGGCTCTAATCTTGATGACCTCCATTCATAATTTTTTTATTGGTAAAGTTAATTATTTTATTAATAATATAATTACTATATAATTACAAAAAAAGTGTTACATTCCAACCTATCAATCCAGTTCCAAAATACAAACTTGTATGGAATAATAAGTCATCTTATTGACTACATTTTGATAGTTAAGTATGCTAGTGTCATGAGAAAAAACATCAATTGACACACCCTCATCCCCCTATACCTAATTGCGCAAATACATCATTATAATTGCTCAGCAAAATACTTCACAACTCTATGCATAGATAAATCATTACAAACCCACAAAAATGCATACTTAACCAAAGGCAAAAAAACATACTTTTAAATGTGACAAGGGATTGACCTTAAAAAACAATAGTTGTCATCCTCCATGTGAGCTAATTGGAACCACCAGTGGGCTTGGCCATGACCAACTTCTTTTTTAGATTCTTGGATCTAGCAAGTCATCCCTTCCTCCATCATGATTCCTCTTCCCTCCCATCTCAAATCACTTGGGCTAGAATTGTTGCTTCTCTTCGAGCCCTAATTTACTTCACTCGAAGATAACATTTGATGCCACTAAGAATGATATTTTTCCTCATTATCATTCCAGAGGGAAAAGGGCTTGAGTGGAGGAATGAGTTCACCAACATGAAGTCATACTCCACTTGAAGCCACACATCCCTCACCTGGTCTTACAATAGCAATGAGTGACTCTACCCGCCCACACCACTCTTGCTAAACACATTGTTGCATGAGATAGGAAATTTCCACCTTAGAACCAATTTTAAGACACCACACCATGAAGAGTGAACCTATGTTGACACTAATCTAGTATCAGTACTCTTCCTGCATGAATTCTTAACCCTGAATGATTACTTATTTATGCAAAATTTAATCATAATAATCAAATAGGAAAACATTCTCGAGTCTATCCTCCAAATTCTCCCCCAAAAGCCACCATCAACTTCACCGAGTGAAGGGAAATAAATTCTTGCATTTTCACCTTTTCTAAATGCTCAAACCTTATGTTCTCAAGGCCACCATGATGAGAATGTGACTTAATTATCTTTGAGCTAAAGTAAATAAAGGGAGTAAATGACATCCTCTTGGAGATGGAACTCGAAGCTTCACATGAATTCCACCTCGTTGTTGGTTCGAGGAATTAATAATTCGTCATTACTTATGTATGACCTAGTCTCTGTATCATTCTCGAGGGTATCTCACTCTCCACATTAGCCACCACTACCCTTAAATAATGTAACAATATCTTTTTCCCTTGATAAATCTACCGCCAAATTAGAATAACTATCCACATCCATATTGCCTCTCTTTTGACATGCAAAATTTTGAAATTTATGAACATTGGAAAAAGGTTCCTAATCTGCATGCTTGATATTTTGTCAATTTTCCAATTCTCAACTCCACCTTTCATGATTTTGTTCATAATAATCTTTCAGTCCCCTTCTAGGTGCACATTATGGATTAACACTCTCTTGGCTAACTTCATTGCAAGAGAGTCACACTAGCTTTTTCTTCATGGTTAGTGACCGAGGTAAGTTTTTGCATGCTCCATGTTAAGGTGTTCCATTTCGAGTCTTTGGCCATACACCCAGTTCTTGATAGGCTTTATTTCCCCTTGGAGGCCTTGTCAAAATTGATCTTGATCCACCCTTTGTCCGGAGGTGACTATTCCTTCATACTTTCCCTCACCCTAGAAGGATTAACCCACTTTGACCCATCAACCAACATAAATTTTATGAGGGGCCAAATGATCTGAATTAGACTATCATTGAGGCTATAAGGATGTTTGGTCAGATTCACTTGAGTTGTCATCATGCTAACCAATTCTAAGATTGAGTTCTCAATTCCATTACAAATCCTCCCTGGGTTTTCCTCCTTTCCATGGAAGAGGAATCTATTCCTTCTCTTTCCAACTATCCCAAATAAATGTGGATGGGACAATCCTCCAAATGCTAGAGTAAAGTGATTTTTATTATAAAAAAAACATTTGCACCCTTGCCTAGATGGTGGCTAGCGACCTAGGCAACCTTGTGAGAAATGGAAACAATCTCTCAATATGGGAGTTACTTAATGAGATTGAATCTCCAGAGAAGGTAGGCTTCCTTACAACCAGAGTGCATCTAACCAACTACTTCTTTTGAAGAAAAGGGAGAAGGATTGCATGAAAGGGAAATATAAAAAATAAAAAGAGGTGATACACCAGATTGAATATTTGATCTACTGTTTCTAAAGAATGCACTTAACTTCAATAGAACTCATAACTACACTATTTTCTATATTTATCAACCTTAGCACAAGAATAAAAGTCAAGAATTAATACAACCAGGAAAGGAATACAAATATTCACATAACAAGATTAACTGACTGGGATTGACATAATCACACAGTGTTGTAGATGATGAAATAAATCCAAATAATAAGGCAAAAGATTACACAAGCTTATTTGTATTGAAAATAGGGAAAAATTAGCAACTTCCATTGAAATAAGGAAAAATGTATTTACAGAAGAGAATTCTGTAAAAAAGACCAGAAAAAGGAGATCTTGGGAGAATATACAAACTTTTCTTTTATAGGGTTCAAGCATAACCCAGATAGTACAATTGAAGCTCAAATCCTAACTAGAGTCGAGTTACAGAAGGAGAAAAGATCAGAGTAAATATGATCTCAGCAAACAAAGTTGAATCTCTGAAATGAAAGAAAGAGTGGCTACATAAATGAATACCCTACAACAAAGTCATCACTATGCAATAACTATGAGGTCCTAGAGTCTTCATGTCATATCCTCTGTGACGTGTATATCTTTTGAGAGCTATCTGCAAGTGGAAAATGGTTATGAAAATGGCTATAAGATCAGATTGGTACCCTACTGAGCTAATGGAACTGCTAGAAGTAGATGATAGCACTGAATAGGTTGATAGAAGTAGATGGGGAATTAATGCTCTGTTTATGGAAGTCCTTGTTCACTGAAAGCCTCCTTGACATAATCCTGCACGTTTGGCGTCAAAATCCGCTTAACCATTGGTATAGTATTGTAACACCCCAAAATTGGCACCTAATAATCCAATCAATTTTGGTGCATTTTCTTATCCTCGAAGTCCTATTGTACTAGGCAAATTCTTCTCCTTATTGACTTTAATTGACTAAGTTTCAAATGTAGAAAACCCAAATTTGCATAAATCTGACATTATATTTAATTCCTAAATTCTCAGAGTTTATTAGCTAAAAAACCCCTATGATTAATTGATTTAATCATAAAGTCCTAAGTGCTTTTAATTAAATCAATTCCACCCCCTTTGGCTAATATACATAAAAGGAATCGAAAGGTTATTTAATTATTGGATAAATTATCCTCAAAAAGGAATTCCATAATTCCATGTGAAAGGACACTTATGTGGCA
Organism: Thuja plicata; assembly: GCA_018584345.1. Taxonomy (NCBI): domain Eukaryota; kingdom Viridiplantae; phylum Streptophyta; class Pinopsida; order Cupressales; family Cupressaceae; genus Thuja; species Thuja plicata. The sequence goes on along the minus strand of MU223714.1, from coordinate 2,659,324 downwards.
ATAATTCACCCTTTTATTTAAATAATCTTTGCTTATTTGTCTCAAATGGAGAATGAAGAGACAACT
>MU223714.1:2574004-2640185 GCA_018584345.1 Thuja plicata | reverse complement strand
ATGAGTCAGGTGCCAAGGAGGTGAACTCTGCATCTACCTGGAGAATCCTGAACTGATCCATGGTGCCAAACAAGGAGGAGAACTTGTCCCACATATCCCTGGGTGTAGTCAGGCCATCCAGGTGGAAAAACAACCCATCTGAGATGTTCATGGAAATGAGGCCCATTGCCTCATCCATCCTGTTTCTGTGCATAAGTGCCTCATAAGGTCTCTGAAGAACTGGTTGAGCCACATCCATGCAGGACCATAAGCCTCGTGACATGAGGAGTCTGGTCATGTGTGGCTTCCATGTGTGGTAGTTGTGAGGTGTCAGTCGGGCCACAGAGGGGTCCGACATTGAAAGAAGAAGAAGACGGAAGTAGAAGGGTCTTTCTGAATGAAATGACAGAAAGTAAAATGCACCCCCCCACAATGTAAAATTATATCCCCTGAGCACCTCAAATGAACAACTACGGAAAGCACACAAAGAAAACGAGGAGAAAACCTGAGATCCAGAAGCCGAACATGAGCACAAACGAAGGTATGACTTTGACTGCAGAAAACAGCAACCAAATGGCAAAATCTGAAACTGAAACCTACACCAATGCGTCCGTCTCGGAAAGACCTTTCCGGCGATATTTCGTTTTTCAAAAAACGATACCGTATGCTCAAGTTACGGTCAAAAAACCACCTGGAGGTCCAAACAAAGGGTTCTCTGGAAAAAACCAGTCACGGCAAAAAATTTGACGGTCGTATGACCGTCACGGGCCCGGCGCTGACGTCATCATGACGTCATGCCAGAAAAATCTGAAAAATGCCAGAAAAATCAAACTTCGCCGGAAAAATTGAAAAATTTGGCCGGAAAAAAATCCGATAGCTGACGTCAGGGTGACGTCAGCCCTGCGCAGCTCTAGGGGCGGCCAGGTGGTGGGCCGGTGGCCACAGCCGGCGGCGACTGCTGCTGGGCGGCGCTGCTGGTGGCGCCGGTAGCTCCTCCGGCGGCTGGCGGGCTGCGCGCTGCTGGGGAGCTGAGCCTTGGCGGCGCCGGGGTGGCGCGGTGGTGGCGCGCCCCGGATCGCCAAAAAAACACACTTTTTAAATTTTTTTTTTTTATTTTGACCTCGTAAACTGTGCCGTACGGCCCGTAAAAGGGCAAAATTTTTTTCAGATGCTCCGGAGGCCAAATAGGTCGAATTTTATATCAAAATTCACTGGATCGACCCTCTGAATCCATTGGAGAGGTCTGTTTTGACCCAAGATGCCTCTAAAAAATAATTTTTTTCAGATTCAACCAAAGAAATACGGCTGAAAGATGAAACCCTTGAAACTCCAAAAAATCTTCAAATCAGGAACAGGCGGCCACAGCTCTGAGCTCTGATACCATGTAGAAACTGATGAAAGATCAGATTCGACTCCAAGATCCAGCTGCATGCAAAAACCTGTCACAAGAAATGAAGCGAAAGAAGGAAAAAGCAAAAACCCAGATTTTACTCAAAAAGGTGAGAGCAAAAATATTATCTGAATTAATGAAAGACAAATACAAAGTTTGACCTTATAAAGGTGAACGAAACCCTAAAAGGTAAATACTAGGTTGCGCATTATTAATTAATAACTAATTAATAATGCACCTAAGAGACGCTTAAGCAACTAGAGTAAAAAAGAAATAATACTCTAACAGTAATGAGAATTGGAGCTACTATGGGTTGATGTATAGGTGCATCTAGAATCAGAGGCATATGGGGCCTTGGAGATAGCTTCCCTCCTTGAGTTAGGCAATTCTTTGCTTTTATAGCCATATCATATGCAGTTGGTAAAGTATCTCCACCCATTGTCTGCAGTGTGGTAGAAATATCATTGTTAAAAGCTTTGAGATAATGCAAGAAGTCATTACTAGGAGTAGGCTTTACTGAAGCAGGTATTTTTCCCCATGTCTTTTGGAATCTATAGTTGAAATATGTCATGAACTCATGGGATTCTCTTTTGATTGTAGTTAGCTGCTCCAAAAGTGATAGGTGGTCACTTTTATCTTCAAAATGTTTGCATAACCTTTCTCCTAACTCATCCCAATCATGGATAGAGTTATGTGGCAATCCTATGTACCACTGCAAGGATTTTCCTTTTAGCGATGATGTCTAAAGTCTAACAACAACATCATCCTCTATAATACCATGTATATTACATATATTTGAAACTTCTTGAATGTGTTCTATTAGGGAAATGAAAGTTTCACTAGTGAAATCTGGTAAACTCTTAAGTGTGGACCCTATTATATTGTTTCTTTGGGCTGAAATCAGAGGGCGCCATTAAAGATAGAAAAAACTTGATTCCTAGGGACAACCTTATGAAACAATGGTCTAATCAATTAAGTAGATGATATCTTAGGATGTGTTCTTATCACAAGAGGAGTAGAAAGAGATCTATTTGGTGTAGGTGTTGCTTCTGAACTCCTGACTAATGATAGAGAACGTATATTCTTTCTTCTTCTAGAACTTGAAAATGGGAGTTTAACAAACTGAAAATTACCTCTAGAAGATGCCTTTATTTGTACCTTGGGCATGAATTGTAGCAATCTAGTCTGTGAACCAAGATATAGAGATGGAGTCACCAAGTACTTGATTTTGAGCCTCTTGAAGGCTTGAATGCTAAGAGCAGTAATATCTCCTCGGCATAGAAGTTGAAGTCCTTTGTTTGACACCAGAAAACCCGTAGGCTTTTCATTTTAGTGATGAATGTGCTCCCACCAGGCATGCCAAAAATTGTTATCACAAAAGTTTGCACCCTTTCCTAGATGGTGGTTAGTGACCTAGGAAACCTTGTCAAACATGGAAACAATCTCTTAATGTGGGACTTCTTTAATGAGATTGAATCTTTGAAGAAAGGTCAACTTCCTTACAAATAGGGTGAATCTAACCAACTACTGATTTTGAAGAAAAGGGAGAAGGATTGCATGAAAGGGAAATACAGAAAAGAAAAAGATCTGATACACCAAATTCAATATTTGATCTACTATTTCCAATGAATTCACTTAACTTCAACAATACTCACAAGTACACTATTTTCTGTATTTATCAACCTTAACACAAGAATAAAAGTCAAGAATTAATACAATTAGGAAAGGAATATAGATATTCACTTAACAAGATTAAGTGGTGGAGATTGACATAATCACACAGTGTTGTAGATGATGAAATACATCCAAATAATAAGGAGAAAGATTACGCAAGCTTATTTGGATTGTAAATAGGTAAAAATTAACAACTTCTATTAAAATAAGGAAAAATGTATTTACAGAAGAGAATTCTGTAAAAAAGACAGGAAAAAAGAGATCTTGGGAAAATATAGAAACTTTTCTTTTATAGGATTCAAGCATAACCCATATAGTACAATCAAAGCTCAAACCCTAACTAGAGTCAAATTATAGAAGGAGAAAAGATCAGAAGAAATCTAATCTCATCAAACAAAGTTGAATCTATGAAATGAAAGAAAGACTGGCCACATAAATGAATACCCTGCAACAAAGTCACCACTCTGCAATAACTATGGCCTCCTGGAGTCTTCGTACCCTATCCTCTATGACGTGTAGATCTTCCAAGAGCTATCTGCAAGTGGAAAATGGTTATGAAAATAGCTAGAAGATCAGATTGATACCCTACTCAAGCAATGGTGGTGCTGGAATTAGATGACATCAGTGTACAGGTCGATAGAAGTAGATGGGGAATTAATGCTTTGTTTATGGAAGCCCCTATTCACAGAAATCCTCTTCGACATCATCTTGCGTGTTTGGTGCCAAAGTCCCCTTGACCATTGGTATGGTATGACTTGTTAGAACACAGAGAAATATCCCTTCCAACAGATTAAGTTACACTGACAAGAAAACTCATTGGTGGAACGCATCCTATTCACACCTGGTACAACCTTATCATTATCCTTTGCATCCAGTTGTGTTAGAGCAACCTTTGCTGAGGCAACTTGACGATATAGAAAATACTATTTTCTTGCAATATTTATCATTCCTTATAGTACAATCTATGTCGACGACAACCATCGACAAAACTAATCTTTATCCACAAGAAAAACATTTTGCTACTACCTAGGCTGCCTATTGACAAGAGTTACACCGATGACTCCTGTGTTCTTGGTATCAAAAAAAATATCAACAAAACACACAAGAAGGCACTTGTATGACATCCATCAGCATAACATATACTGTCACAAAGCATGATAAAATCACTTCCAATGGTATACCCTACATCATTAAACCTTATCGACAAAGCCTAAAGACAACTCTGCCAACCTCATTGTTGAACTGCCCAGAGACCTCATTAGAAAGAATTACCTCGATGAAAACCATGTGGGTAACATACGTTATCGAGCCTCACTTTTTTGTTGCCTCTGAGAGTCCTTTCTATGCTGATAGACCTTATCTACAAGACCCTGGCGAAGATACTATCTTGTTGTCATTGTTGGTTCTGCAATGATGGGCTTTGGGATCCGATGATACTTTATGCACTAGTGTTCCTTTCACGGAAATCCCGACGATCCACTTACACCTTTTTCTCCTACTCTCCTTTAATCTATGCCTTCAGATTTTGAAAGAAGTTACAAAAGGAACCTGGGAACTCGAAACCCGTTCTCAACGACAACAACAAACCCAAAATTTCAAAATTGATAAAAAAGTGACTAAGGCATGGATTTTCAAAACATTATTGGAGCCTTAGGATTTTACCCTGATTTATTCATCCTCATGAATAACAAAACAACCTTGGCGTTTGATGGACCTTATCGGTAAGACCTATGCTGATGTCATCCATCGGTAGGACAAACATTGTTGGACCTGACCCTTTTCCTACATCTGATATCGATAGCTATGTCGATGGAAGCCATCGACGAATGTCCAGACAAGCTATGTTGATACTTGATCATGAATCCTCTTGAATATATAATTGGGATCTCAGGGAGACCATGTGCCCGCTTTTCCAAAATCATGTCCTAGACTCCTGAAGATGACCTGCTTGTCAATTTTGGTGTAGCACAGAAAATGTTACACCGAAATACATGTTCTAAATCATAAGTCTATTTAGCTCTGTTCAACAGACACTTTGTGATAGAATAAGATCTATTGATCAATGTGGACCAAAAAATGGTCAACAATGACTTCCTATGATCAATTTTTCAACCTTGGAACATTTCCTTAAGAGTGGCGGGAAATGGGATCTGCTAGTTCAATTTCTACAATATGAAATCCCAACATTCTCTAGTGAATTCACAATGAAATAAGAGGTGGTTTTCTATTTCTTCATTATTTTTTACACAACAAATATTTGAAAGGGCTCGTGGGTCCAATTTTATTAAGCCTATCCCCTATTAGGATCCGCCTCCAAAGGGCCAACCATGCAAAAGAACCCGCCTTTGGAAGACACTGCCTGCCCCAACATAATTGATAAGGTCATTCTCCCCCCTCGAGTTCCAGCAAATTATACCCTATCTTAATTGAATACTTACCAATGTTCACTCCATACCATACTAACACATCATGTTACTCAAATAACAGAAGCCTCCTTTATATTAATATGTTTTTGAACCTGTCCTCAAGGTCTCAAGGCAATTCAAGGTCTTTGGGATCATTCCATTTCTAGGATTCTCTCCCATTATCCCATCTCAAATCCAAGAATTCTACAAGCTTCCTGCCTCATTGCTCCTTTGAAACTCTTTTTCACTCCAATTTGGAGTTATCCAAAGTTAGGACGTCAAAGCCTTCCAAGGAGTCATCCCATAAGGTGGTAGATCTATTGTCTCCAATCTCCCAAGTAAGATTCTTTGTTATCACAAATCTATTTAAGATAACATGAAAATCAATATTTTCAAACCCTTAGGAGGGTTCCTAATGGTTAGCATTCTATCTTTATTTGGATTTTCCAAATATTTTTCTTGCATAATTTTGACCCACTTCTGTTATGAGTTTGCATGCATATTGAATGTGACCTTTTCCTCCATGGCCTCATTCATGAGCTTCTACCCCCTAATTTCTACTCAATTAGCTCTCTCCAGCTTACAAATATTTTCCCATGCCAGAAGAGGAATTTTATATACATCGTGATTCCCACTCCAAAAGAATTTCCTCATTTATTGAACTCTACTAAATGGATAATCTTCTCTAGGATTCTTAAGCAAGACATGGAATAAATTGGGATAACCAAAATTACTAATTTTGACATTAAGATCATTCCTACCAAGGTAAACCACTTGCTCTTCCACTCATCTAGGTGCCCAATACATCTTTCCACCAATTTATTCCATAAACAAGACCTACCAGCACTTGCAAATAGTGAGATGCTCAAGAATTTCCTAGGCAACTTCTTAGATTTTACCCCCATAATTCTTGAGATCTCTCTTTTATTATTAGGAGGGGTATTGACGCAAAGTAATTATGATTTATGCCAATTATTTTCCTACCTAGAAGCCTAGCAATATTTCTCTAGCATTGTTCTAATGATTTGAGATTCTCTAAGAGAATATTCGCCCATAAGAAGTGTATAATCAGCTAAAAATTGGAGATGAGAGGTGGCCTCCACTCCCATGAAACCTTGTACTCCCTTCCATATGCCTTCTCTCCTAAATTTTGCAATGAGTAAACACAAAACCTCAGCCATGAATAGGAAGGGGGAAAGAAGATCACCCTGTCTAAGTCCCTTGGAGGTTGCAAAATATCCCTATGGATTACAATTTACTAATACTGAAATCATCAAGGTGCAGATACAACACGTTTTCCAAGTCATCCAATTCTAAGGAAACCCAAATTTATCAAAACCTTTAGAAGGAATTCCTGATCCACCTGATCATATGATTTCCAAATACCTAACTTCACTGACATTCTATCTAATTTTTCCAACCCGACGGAACAAATATCTTTGTGTGTAATAGTGATTCCTTCTACATTGGATCTATCAAGTACAAAGCCACTTTGCTCCTCTAATACGTTGTTCTTAAGAATGGTTTTCATTTTGTTTTCCATTACTTTATCAATAATCATGTAAGTTGTATTACAAAGGGATATTGGCCTGAAGTCCTCAAAGGATTGTGTTGCTTCCTTCTTAGGGATTAGGGAAATCAATGTGTTGTTTAACTATTTGGACATGTATGAGTTTTATCTTTACTCCTCCACCACTTCCAAAATATTTGTACCTACTATATCCTAAAATTTCTAAAAAAGGAAGGGGGGAAACCATCTAGACCTGACACTTTGTCCCTAGCCATTGAAAAGAGAACCTTCTTCATCTCTTTGAGCTCTATTATTCTTTGAAGAATTTTTTTCGTTGATCATAAATAATGAATTATCTCTAGGGTCCCAGAATTATCGATCCCTCCCTCTTCCCTAGTTGGGGCTAGCAGATTCTTAGAGTACTTGATAGTCTCTTGATTAATATCTTCTCTACTAGTGAGCATTTACCCACATTGTCCTTGATTTCAAAGATTCTATTAAGAGTCCTTCTAACCATAGCAAGGTTATGTAAAAACTTTATGTTCCTATTACCCTCCTTATGCTAGCATTCTTGGGATTTTTGACGCTAGATAATCTCCTCCCTAGCTAGAATCCTAGAGAAATAGTAAGTTATTAAAAGCTTTTCCAAAATACTAGGCAAAGTGAGTTTCATCAAGTAACTTAGGTCACAGATTCATTTGAGTGTGTGCGCATGGTTGAATTCTTCCTTTGTTCGAGATGTGTTGAGAACAAGAATTCATCCCTGTATTAAGCTACATAGTTTGACATACTCCCATAGCCAAACAAAGAGAACCTTGTTTCCAATCAGGTGTCCATATCCCCGCCAAGGTTATTGCCTTGGTTTACATCAACATTTCTCTACTACCAGTCAAGCATCCATAACTCTGATAGAGATACTAATATCACATGATTTCCAAGTTTCATAATTTTTTTTTTCTTTCTTTTAAATCACTTTTGAAGTATTAGTGATGATGCGACTACCAGGTTGGCAACCAAGGTGGTAGTAGAAGTTGTCTTTAGATTTTTCACTTAATACGGTTTGGGTTTCCCACATAATAAATACCGGCATGTAGGAATAATTAATGAGGTTTTAAATGAATAATGATGCCACCTATCTCTGATAAGAAACATAATCTACTCTATTATCTTGGATTTCAAATTAATATCACATCAAAATCTTATTCGTTAAACTATGAAATAGACGCATTAAATTCTTTAGTAAATCTAGGTGTACAAATCCTTGGTTATCCATGTGGGCAAGCCGCCAAAGCGTGTGAAATGGTTGTTCATGCAGGGAATGACTGCTTTGGGAAAGACACTTCAATATGACAGTGGTTGCTTCTCAAGGAAACTTGCCAACCTTAATAAATGTGATCTCATACTAACAACCCTTCTTTGGCTAAAGATGGGGACTATCACCTCTGAAGAAAATCATTCTAATTGTGGGCGTTTGGGAAAGGGTTGGTGATAGTGTTTTAGCACTGTAGCTTGATTTAGCCACAAACACTCTTGTGAGGCTGACTACTACTAAAGCTCAAAATTGTTTCCTGAATAGAGTGAAAAATACAAGGTTGAAATAGTTGATGAATCTAGAGGATGAATTCATCCTAGTGGTTGTGAAATGGGTCCTAGGGGATGACTTCTTGAAATGTGAAGATAGGTATTGAGGGAATATTGACATCGTGTCCTGTTTTGTAGGTTCCCTTTGTTAGAGTAATAAGTTATTTCACTTATTAATTAAATCATTTTAATTTAATTATTAAGTCACTTATTATCTCTAATTTACTTAAGCTAAACTTTAGGCATATAATAATTAATTATTATCATGCAACCTAGGTTTTTCCCTTTTAGGATTTTGATCACCTTTATAAGGTTTGATCTCTTTGTAATTATTTATTATCAGGGAATGTTATTGTATTGAAGGTTTTCTCTCCATTGTTTGCACAATGTGTTTCCTCTTTCATGGATCTGTTATTCTTGGCCTTCATAGCTTTTGCTTCTCTATTTCTTTGACAGGTTTGCATGCAGGTGATTCTTGGGAGCTGTAGGGTTGAGTTTTCATCAACTCCAATATGGTATTAGAGCTCTAGATCTTCATGCACCTATTCTCTTCAGAGAGATTTGGCCTTGTTCTTCATATATGTGTTTTTCAAGAGGTTTTTTGTTTCAGATTTTTGTGGATCTAGGGGGACTTTGTTTTTGGATCACTTTGGGCTCAACCGAACCTCACGATTGCGCTTAAAAGGCCCAAAACCCCCTATTTTCATATAAGACACCTCCAATTCGAACACAGTTATATTTAGAGACATTTTTTTTTTTGCATGTACGTCCCTATTCTGGGCATGTTTTTCGAGGAGGCGAAAACAAAATTCAAAAAATATATGTTTTTCTTGGTACCTCTTCCAATTTTGGCAGTTTGACCATAGTTAGCGACATCACCAGATTTAGTCGAGCTTCACCAACTTTAGCCAAGATTTCTTGTGACTCTTCTTAGTTTGGAGCAGTCTTCAATTTTTTGCTCATATCTTGAGCAAACAGAAGCGTTTTTGGGCTAATGAGATATCGTTGGAAAGATGGTTCAGAGCCCGATCTAATTTTGCAGGTTTGGTTTTATGATTTTGTCGTCTTGCAGGGTTTTTTTCTAGTCAAAGCCAAGGTTCTTTTTTGCACTTTGGGAGCCATATCTTGCTCATTTGGGCTCCATTTTTTGACTTTCGTACATCATTGGAAAGATAGTTCTATGATCTTTATTTTGGTATGGGTCTCACCTCTAGAATCTCCTCCAGGTACATTTTATTCAGGTTTTTTTTTTGCTATCTGGTGAATATCTTGGATGTTTTAGGTCCTGGATTATTTTCCTTGCATGAGACGACTCCTTTTTAGTTTTTACTTATGCTCTTACAATTTTTATCATTCCTGAGCATTTTAGACATCTAATTTTGTAACATTTATTTTTTGCAAACACATTGAGATAAAGTGTCATCTGTTGCATGCTTGGGATCTTGCACATTTTGTGTCTTCTTGTACTCGCACTACATTATAAAGTGTCATAGGGGGTTTGATACTTTCTTTGTTTGTCATCTACCTTTGTCAAGTGAGTGTTCCTTCCATGACATTAGCCTCGTGATGTGTGTCAAGAGAGTGATCATCCACGATACCATCCTTTATATGTGTTTGTACTTTCTTCTGCACATTCTATGTTCCTGATTCTTCGACATGTAGTTGTTCTTGGCAGTCTGTTTCAGTGTACCTATCATTCCTCTCCCTGCTCAACATTATGGGGGGGGGGGGGGGGGGTTNGGGGGGGGGGGGGGGGGGGGGGGTTTATCTCATGTTGGTTCTAATACTTCCTTGGTTTGATGGAGTGAGCTATGTATTCAATGTTTGTTCTTATGTACTAGGTGGATGTAGTGGCTGGGTACCTATGCATTTCAATGAGATGGATCATTTACCATATGGACACTCTTTCATTCCCATTTTGGAGGCATCCTTCCATCTTTTGATCAACTCTTCAGACTTTGGTGTTTTTTGCCATCTATATCTTTGAGTTCTGATGTTTGCCTTTGTTTTCCATCCTGATTCGAGTAGTGTCATTTAAGGGCACTCATGTAGATTACAATCTTCTCTACCTAATCATGTTCTATTATATTGGAGGTTCCAACAGTTATTCTTTGACAATGTTTGCAGCTTCATGCTTCAGTTGTGTTATTCATGTTCATCCTTTGTTCCTATTTTTTGGGACATTCTCTAGTTTGGAGGCTTCTTAGTCCTTCGCTAGGCTTCATCTCTTTTGAGAGGGGGTTTTTCCATTGGGTTTTCTCATTTTCTCCTCTTTACAAAGATTTTTTGTACTTGGGTACCTGATTATGCCATGTTTCTGGGACCCATTTCTTTCTTTCAATAGTTGTTTCTAGGTTCTAGCTATTCCCTAAGTTTATCTTAAGGGGGGTGTTAGAGTAATAAGTTATTTCACTTATTAATTAAATCATTTTGATTTAATTATTAAGTCACTTATTATCTCTATTTTACTTAAGCCAAATTATAGGCCTATAATAATTAATTCTTTTATTAATTATTATCATGCAACCTAGGTTTTTCCCTTTTAGGGTTTTGATCACCTTTATAATTTGATACCTTTGTAATTATTTATTATCTAAGAATGCTATTGTATAGAGGTTTTCTCTTCATTGTTTACACAATATATTTCCTCTTTCATCGATTTGTTATTTCTAGCCTCCATAGCTTTTGCTTCTCTCTTTCTATGACAGGTTTGCCTGCAGGTAATTCTTGGGATTTGTAGGGTTGAGTTTTCATCAACTCCAATACCCTTTTGGACTTAAGAGAAGCCAATTCTATGATCAAGAATTTGGCCAAGGGCCTATTTGGAAATTATTATTATGAGGGCTTAGAGGAGGTGTTGAGCGTAGCACAACCAGAACTTGGACTCCCACCAGCTATGTACTTGAGGGCCTATGTGGAACAAGACGAAGTAGTTCCTTGGTGGCCCTTTGTGGAAATTTTTTGAATGGTAACCAGTTTAGAGTACAGGGAGAAGGCTAGAAATGACTTGGATTTCCTAAAAAGGTTAGCTGGGGATGACTCAATTGACCAAGGCTGGTTGGACAACAAGCTCCATGCTATGGTGATCTTTGAGTGAGACTGGGATTATGGCAGCGATGAGCTAGAAGAAGGGGAGATCCACCCATTGGATGAAGAAGAAGAAGATGCTGAAAATGGATCTCAAACTAACTCCCCATGGCTTGCAAACAACTAGCTTAGAACAATGCCAACTTCCAAGTGAAAGAAAAACTACTCCCTTTTTGCTAATTTGAAAGAAAAACTTTATACTATAAATACCATGTAAAAGAATACATAAACATATAAATATATATCACATGTGTTTATATTGTGTGCTTTGAGCTTTTCTTTTCTAATTTCCTTGTGCAAACATTCATGGAAAGCATGTCTTTGAAAGTAAGAACTAAACTTTGCTCATAAATGTAAAGAATATTTTTCTTTTGTTTTAAGGAAAAGTATCGCGTATGAAAACTTTGTTGTATAACTAGTGTCATTTAAGCAAATACCTATTTTGTCATGACCAATGAGCCAATGCACTTGATTCGAGCATTTGCATGTTTACTCTTAGCAGAGTATCGAGGTCGTTATTTGCGCATGAATGTTATTTAGCTAACACCATCTCATAAAATCCCTCGTTAAACCACGCGATGACATCGACGTATGGGTGAACTTTGTGTTCACCACTACTTCGGGAAAGAATACGTGCAAGAATACACTTAGGGAAAAACTGGCTATACAAGGGAATTTCCTAAAAAGGAGAAACCTATGCAGTATCACTTGGTAGAAATTAAACACCTACCTACCCTACCCTAACCAACTACCCAAATTATTAGAGCGACCCATTAACTAGATTTTGGAAATATCTTCCCCTTTTACCTAATTTATTTTGTACAGTATGAATTTTGACACCTCATGATAGGAACGAGGGAAGCAGGTGGTTGTATTTTTTCATTTCTGTATTTCTAGGAAAAATCACATAAATGTACATGGTCAGGTCATTTCCTAGTGTTTGGAAAAAAATGACCTATTTGGGTACTAACATTGTGTCCTAACAAGGACACAATTGGGATGATATGGTGATTGAGGGTCTTTGTTGCATGCCTAAGGGGACATCCATGTGCCGACAATAGATGCTCTTTGATGAGGCTATGAGATGAGGTCTTATTTTCTATTTTGTCAAAGGTTGAAGTTGAAGTTTTTGTAGTGTCATCCTTCACACTCTTTTGTGGGAACGACTTGTCCTCTAGTGATATGCAGAAAACCTCTAGCTCATCCTAAAACTAGGCATCACTATCTTATCCCACATCCTCTTGAGGACTCAACACACTCCATGTCAAGCTCTAATTGATTGAGGCTTCCTCACTTGTAGTCTCCACCTTATATGGGAAGGTGGGCATTGATTCAAGGGCTTAATAGGAGCGATTGTCAATGACGGGCTACCCTTCCACCAAACGTGGTTGTTCTCTCCTCCAAATGAATGGGCCACCTTCGTACAAATAAAACATCTTGGGGAGAAGGCTCTGGGGTAGTAGAAGATCCTCCAAATAGGGCATGTAGATGTTTTCTTCAAAAATAGGGGTCATGTCACCTCCAGAGCAAAAATTAACCAACTCATCTCCTTAGGCTGATATGTGGCCTGGACATATTTGTGTCCTACGTCTGAGGGACCATACCAGTGATGCTTTGCACCAATCTCCTCCATCGCTTGTTGGAAGTTGTGCAAGATATCTCAAGCATTATCTCTATGTGGTTCTTCTGTAAGAAAAACAAGGGATACCAGGGGCCGAGGGGAGCTTCATACCTCTAGCCGAAATTGAAAGGAAACTAAGTGTGTGGAAAATAGTTTCCTACACTAAACTCCCGAGAAGAGGATCATGCAAATTTAGATTTAACCCTTAACAATTACATAATGATAATACAATAACATGCATACATAGAAAAATGAGAATGACACAATGATTTACCCTAGGAAAAACCTTTCGGTAAAAAACCTCAGCACTCCAAAACCTGCACAATGTATTAATCAAAAACTAATACTGTTTACAATACACTTGCAATGCAAGTTCTTTCAGGAGATTATTGACACTTGAAGACAAATTCGGCAGCATAAAAACGTTCCAACAATACACTAACTTCTCTCAGATTTGCAACCCTAAAAAATGCTTATATCATGCGCTTCACTTTTTAGGGCAACTTCCAAAGGCAACCGTATTAGGGTTTTACCATTCTTCGAGAAAATAGGAACCCCACGATTGCAGAAGAGTGTACAATACTCAACTGATTAGTTGCCACATGTCTTGCACATCTTCACCTGTCATCGAAACTTCCACAATTAGCTCTTACAAATATTAATGACCGTCATAGGAATCCGTCATAACCGTTTCAGTCATGATTACCTTACACATTGTCCAAAGTGCCAACATTTGAAAAATATCAAATGTAAGGAAATATACAAGGTTGAGACACCTTATTCCTAACATAAATGTTCTGCGATAGACCGATGTCAGTCATCTTGATCCATGAGGCTCAAAGAAAGACCTCAACCTCCTAAATAATTCTCATTATGGCATAACACATGCTGCTTTTCAAAGACTTCTTTGAAAGCTAATTCCCCAAAGAGAGCACAAAGTGTTGATGATCTTTAGAGACAGGGTCCCACTAGGTGTACCAAAAAAATGTTGATATCTAAGAGGCTCACACCTAAATAAGAGTAGTTGGGAAGTTATGTATATGGGGGACCTAGTGCACTATATAGAACAACCTCCGAGATTTTTGAAGTTGGCTCTTCATTCCTTAAATTGATAAAAGGGAGAAGGAACAAGACAAAGTAAAATATACACTACAAGGTGATGCACCATGGCTTTCTCAACATTTTGCAGGCTCACAGTGAAACCTTAGCAAAACTTTAGAATCTATTACTCCGAGGTTGCTACCTCTAGATGTGGACATGATGCAGAAGCAAGGGTCCGAATAGAGACATGGGGTTCCCTTCAAGTGTGAAACTTGCGCAAGTGAGAGACAAAGTGTGGGAAGTGGCTCTGTCTAAAATAGAACCATCCCTTCCAGCGGCCGAATACGAGTACCTACACCCTATCGCTTGACTACCAATGGATGCAAGCCACAAAGGGCACAATCCGATACCCACTTCAGAAGCTAATGGAAGAGTCAAACATGGTCATGATCCATTAGTCTTCAAGAATAGTGGAAAGAAAAAAGGCCAACATACAAAACTGGGCTTTAAAGTATAAAATAAGTCAGCATAATACACTCCAGTTAACAAAACGAGAAAGGCAACAAAAACATAGTCTCCCTGATTTATTAAGAGTAAACATGCAAAGGCTAGAAGTCAAGGCACAAATTATAGATGCTAGAATATACATTAAAAGATAGCAAATAATGAAAATGATTTCCCTAGAACGCAAAAAAATTATAACTTGAGAACTTGGTCAATACCTGTAGATACACATATACATATGTCATCTCTCTTGTTTCGATGAACACTAGGTTTATATAGATTTTTTCCCCAGATCAAATAGAAAGTGTGCCTTTTAAGATTTGGCATGATATGACGAAGGCAACTTATGCAGAAGCTTTTCCAAGTTGATGATAATAGTGGTCGTAGGTTAGCTACCATGTCTTTTTTAGCCTTTTACCGTTTTGGGGTGGTAGCGACTTTCCTTTTCATCTAGCCTCTACAAGTCGATGTTTTCCCAATCGGGAAAGATCTTCCTCAGATTCTCCCTTTGAAGTAGGCATGTGGTATGGGGAAGTGGGTCCCACATTCCTTTTTAAAACGAATGTGATCGAGTGGGATACACGTAAGCTTGGTGGGCATTCTCGACATTCTTTTGAAAAATTTTCATTGGAGATGTGCAGTGGTGCCACATGTCGAGGAAGACAGTGACTCCATCCTCACTTAGGCCCGAGGTAGTTAGTCAGTAGACATCAATTTAAATTGCGACTAGATTAAACCTATGAGGTCATGCACTGACCATTGTAGAAATGGTTTACAATAACTTAACAAATGAACCATCATCTATGCTTCTAAAGGTAAAACTTTAGTTTTCACTAACAAAATCTCATATAGAATGACAGTCTTAATTTTGAGGCTACTAATAATTAGACATTTTTGAATTCTTTCTACTTGCCTCCTTTTTGATATGACATGTTACTGCCCCAAATTTCACACCCATAGAGGATTGTTGGGGTTACCAACAAACCAAAAAACATTATCTTGGTTTTCCAATCCCATAACTCTGCATTCCAACATCTTTTTTTGTAGGGAATATAACACTTTCCAACCTCCTTGAATTCTTTTTGCTCTACACGTTTTCCAATTGAGTTTGTTGTGAAAATCGATCCCAAGTTATTTGTACTCATTCACCATCTCCAACGAATTGCCTTTAAAAATAAAGTTATTTTGTACTTTTTAAATTTATTTTTAAAGAGAAGATCATCACTTTGATTTTGCCAATGTTCACTTGCACATCCTAACTTCATGACAAAAGGTTTCAAGCACATTCAAGTGTTCTGTTAGGCCATGACCCGTTTTAGCATTTAAAATGAGATCATCCAGATATAGAAGTAACTTTATTATAAATTTAGCAAGTTGAACTCCACTAGCCTCATTTAGCCATTTTTAAAACTTATCAATGTATATACCAAACATAGTTGGGGAAAAACGACACCCTTATTTGACACCAATATCACTACTAAGAACACTCTAACATCCCAGTTGTGGTTCTAATTTTAACCTTGACTTGTCATAAAGTCTATGTACTGTCGCTTTAAGCTCCTGTGGAACTCACAATTCCTTCATTCTATTTTATAGTTTGTCCCCTGATACTATGCCAAATGCTTTTTTAAAGTCTACAAAATAACAAAAAACCTCACCACCTTGCATATTCCATATTTTTTCAACCAAGAACTTAAGGTTAATATCATGGTCGATAGTGAAATATTTTGGTCTAAAACCAACTTGCCCTTTAGCTCTTTTTACCTCTATTTCGAGCAACTACTAATTCTAGGTCAACATGTTTCCATACAATTTTGTAATTAAGAGATTAATCACAATAATACAATTTGATGAATTATTTATATCATTGCTTTTGTGAAGGAGGATCGCAATGCTAATCATACATTTTTCTAGGAAACCTCTTCGTAATATTGTCGAAGATCTGAATAGCTCATTTTAAGTGCTTTGCAGCCCATCTATATCCTGTGCTTTCCCTGACCATCCTCTTCATACCCATATCTTCCATGGTGAAAAGTTCACTAGTGGCATTGATTTCCACGGTTCTATGTTTATCTTGCTGACGTTCATAGAACATCTTTGCGTATCTTCTGTTACAGCTCTTCCAAAAAAAAATAAAAAATCTTGATTTTGTTGTTAAGATGTAATTCCCTTGAGGAGTGCGACCACCGCAGCGTGTGAGGAATGGAATCTGTTACTCGATCGTATGTTCCGCACCTCCTTGGCAGCTTGCGTGCTGCAACATCGCACATGTGATGTCCTCAAGTGCACACAGAAAGGTATCCCATCGTCCCAATAAGAGTTGGCATCAGCAATTTCTATTTATGAAATTCAAGAAAAAATATCGGTTTTGTTATGTCCGCACAGTATGATTATGCGCATTTGCAAAACAATCTGCTGCCACATAGTACCATTTGAATATATGTCACAGAAGATGCAATGTATTTTGAACTATACATGCAAACTGTACCCCAACCTGGTCGGTTTCTTCATTTGGGACATGGAAATGCCCAAATTGCAGGATATCTACAAAACCCTACTCACTGTAAAACAAATGTACTAAAACTTATGTACTTATTGGTTTGAATCACACAAACCCTACTCACAATCACCTTCTTAATGACTTATCTTCGATGTCGACCCCTTTCTCACCTTGGGCTGCTTAAGGTCTGCGAGTTGCTGCTCGTCTCGGACAAATATGGCATCGCAGCTCACATTTTTCACAGCCGAAAGATTTTAACCAATAATGGCATTTTTTTTGGCTTATACAACACAACCATTAAAATAACAAGTTTGGTGCAGAGGTCTGCAAGGAAGGTTGCAAGTGTGCTATTTTGGGCCATGTTGTGTCTTTAGCATTGTGGTTAAAGTTTGTACGCCAGGGAAGAGTGCAGCGTGGAGAAAGAGTAGAGAGGGATGCCTATGTGTTAGGGTGCCAGCGGCCATGGGCTGCAACACAAAGTAATGGGATTTTTTTTTCCAAACTGTATATAGATTGAAACGAGCACAAGTGGTCAGAAGTAGAGCAAGCCAAAAATAAAGACAAAAGCATGTGTGTATGGGCACGAGAATTGCCTGGAGTGCAGAGGCTGCACTCCATTGTGTCAAAGCATTGAATATAAATTGTTTGCCGATGCTGGCATTCACTTTTTACAATTTTTTCTGATGACATGAAAGGCAAGATTTTGGACTTACAAGCCCATTTAAAGTAAACTAAGCGGGACAATCCACATATCATTCGTTTCCCCATGGATACGCATGGATAGCAATTTTTTCAACTCATATATCAAAATGGAATGAGGGCATGGGGCTCATAATCATCACTTTTAAAAAATAGATGCATTTCTTTGCTAGTAAAAGACAGGCGCATTTTTCACAATGTTTTTTGTTTTTCAATTTGTTTGATTAACTTAATTATTTTTATAAAATAAGCATCACTATTGGTCTCGCAGAGACAATGGGGTTTTTAATTGGCCTTAATTTTAAGTTCCAAAATGCCCTTCCAATTTAATCCCTCGTGTCTTGCAACTAATAAGGCAGCCTCATACACGGAAGCTTTTTTAAGCACTTGAAGATTGTTGGTGAGAATTTAAAAGGTAGCATAGCGTAGTGATTGGGAAGTGATAATGTTTGGTTGAAGGAGATGGAAAAATCTCTAACACTACATAAGAAAATGAAAGAAGAACAGTATAAAAAATAGAACCTATCACTAACTGAACAAAGGTCAAGAAACTACAGGCCTAATATGGCAAAACCTCATGCCCAAGGTTTCATTATTCACGGTTTGATTTGAATACAGTTCACAACAACAAAAAATGTCTCTTGAGAAGTCTTCGTGAAATATATAGTAATTAACTCATTTATTGAGGGATTCTGTCAAATCAATAACAAATGATATATGAACTCAACTATCTGCACGAGAAATGCTTGCAGGAATGTTTTTTCATCTAATTACACATTGTCTTGATATTGATTGTGCCCAAATAATAAAATAATCAAGTCCAATGCTGAATGAAATTTCATTGGCATCCGGAAAACCTTCCTATGCTCTTCTATCTAGTTTCTATTATCTATATGCACAAGTTAAGATTCGTTTTTAAAAATATTTACAGGACAACAAAACACAAGGCCTCTGAATAGACCAATAACGAATATTAACTCCTTCGTTTGTTGACCATACACAATATTTGTAATCTATTTACAGTTTAACAACTTCAATGGGAGGAGAAAAGTAACTGCCTTAAACATCTGGCGACGACAAGTAATAGAGGTATTTGTTACAAGTATTGATAATGGAAAAAATCATTGATAATAAAAACAAAAGATAACCAAGCATTAGGTTTCAGGATCTTGTATTCGTCTACACAAGAACTTAATACTCTCAAGCAAAAAAGAGATCCTGCGAAAACCACCAGATAAACAGTTCTCAGTACTACACTTGAATGTCTAAACAGGTTTGACAATAGGACTCAGTCATTAGCATGCCCATTGTAAGTGTCAAGGCTGATCATATTGTGTATCATTTGGAAAATAGCTTGCTTTACAAAGTAAGAGTGATTTAAAAATTTATACTTTTACATAAGTTCACTCTCCTTGTCAAGAAAAGAACAAGTTGAATCACAATGCGTTGAATTAGAAGCTAGCAAGTTTTCACAATATGGATCACTGTTCGAGAAAGCTCTGTAAGTCTGAACAACTGTTCGAAACAAAGAATGAAAAAGTAAAAAGAGGTATAAGATTGTAAACTAAAGTTTGTAATGAAATGAATTTATGAATTGTCAAACATCTAGGTCCACAAGGCAAACCCAATCCATCATAGAACCTGAATCATAAGATGTGGCAAAAGCTATATCATAAGAAGCAGAAGCCGAACGGTACGGGATCTTTCATTTTATTAAATAGTATTATGTGTGTATTTATCTTAAGGCTATTATACAGTTGTATTATGCAGACATAACCATGTTGAATGGTAGAAGTCATGCATCCTGTTAATAATATGGCTCAGATCAGCAATCACTGCCCCTTTACTTCTCAACTAAGAGAGCCCATAGGATGGGCATGCTTTTGTCATATATTTAGTTTGACTATGCATCAATTAGACAATGTTGTGCACCTAAATATATTGTGCACCTAATATGCATGATTGCTAGGTCAAGCGTTCCTCCCTTACCTCAGGTTGATTATATCAAAATATTCTTCAAGCATTCCCAACTTATTTTTTTGTTTCTTGTTTACAAGACTCAGGTCCAATTGCCTTTACAAATTCTGAACCAGAATACCTTCGTCTTTATAGTAATTGAAATCAAATCAGCTACCACAAAAGGCCCTATGTCTTCATGATCTTAATAACCAATGTAAGTGCGCCAAGAATCAACCAGTGATAAACAAATTTTATTGTCAAAAAGCATGAAGAGGTTTGCTCAAAAACCATATGGTCAAGTCAATATTGAGAAACATACTTGCTATTCGTGAAACTTGTCTGATAAATTAAAAAAGAAATGGGGTTCCTCAGAAATCTTTTTTGGCAAATGGTATAGGGAAGACTGAAAAATTAATCTAGAAAAAACATGCAAAGATAGGGAAAGTTTCAGTAGGTATTTGCTTAGCATAAGATAAGCATTACTCTAGAAGATGTTAGAGTTAGGTCAGATTATTAATTTCTTTCCTAAGGATAGGTTATATATAATATTGCTTCTCCCAAGGCAAAACAAGTTTAAATTGCACAAGCAAAGAAAACCTGGGACATGGCTGGAGGAGTTCTTGCCTTTACCATTTTGAATAAATTACCTGCTATGCAAAAGCGCATTTAGAAAACATTCCCAGAAATTATGGTGTTTTGCAATAATACAATGAAGAATATAATGCCCAATCAAAAAGGGTAAAATTCTTAAGATTCACGCTATTGAGAATCTTATTCCCTAAGCTATGTGGGAAAGTCTGGTATTGAATTCTTGAACACACCTTCTGCATTTATATAGATTTCAAGCAAAAGCTTACAAAATTCAAGTGAACTCTCGTAGAACTCAAAGTAAGGGCAAGGGCATAAGAAATTTATCACACACACCATTATAATTTAACAAGATTACCAATGTTCTATAAAGTAAATGATGGTTTAAAACTAATTGTGACATTTTTAAGTCACTTCCATGTCAGACCACTGGAGAATATTTAAGAATTTGGAAAATCATAATAGGAACCAAACTGATAACTTTGAAGCCAAATCGGCAATGATCAAAGTGAAGACTTGTTGCTATGCACAATATTGGATCTGAGACAGAAGACTAATGTCTTGAATCTTCAAAAAATGCATTGGGTTTCTGATATATACCATATACTCAGTGCAGTTAAAATATTGCTAATCACTATGTACACTTGGGCCTAAAAGCTTCAAATTCAACACATTAACTAAAAGGTCATTTGATTTTTCTTGCGAATAGATTTACAAAATCAGAAAAATTTCGTGGAGGCAAACATGATTGATGTAGTCAAAGGAAGGTCTCTGCAAAACTGAAAGCCAACACTCGGGCTGAAGCATTGTTGATAAACAACATCTTTTTAATTCTTTCCAATCAAAATCAGCACGTTGCCAAAAAAAAAAAAAATCAAATAGTAGAGTTTTGTTATATTTAGGAAATTGTAATGTCTCCAGTATTCCGGGTTCGTTTTTTTAAAGGTGAACTTGCAAGAGAGGTGTTAGCAAAAACAATTTGGAAACAAATATATACATAACTTAAGAAATTAACTAGTTATCTACCCCATTTCTAACTCCTCCCCAGAGGAGTTTGCCAGGTCGGACTCATAACCTTTGATAAGGACCCTTTGCGGTCCTCTGATTAAATCTTGCCGTCGTCCTCTAGAGCGCACCCCTAGGGACTTCCTGACCGATGTCTGCTAGGTCGGGCTCATGACCTTTGATAAGGACCCTTTGTAGTCCATTGGCCAAATTTTGCCATCGTCCACTGGACCGCATCACTCAAGGCTTATAGGCTGACCATTATTTGGTCCATTCCTCTTCTTGGTAGGGGTTTTCCCTATCCAAGGCTCACTTGCATATGCATATGTTAGTCATCAGTAATGCTGGCTTAATGAGGACTATATCCCCTTATAATTCTAAATATGACAATGGGGTTTTCAACTCTCCAATTGTCATTAAGTCTTATATAGTTTGAATTTCATCTTGAATCTAAGATCTATAATTCAAATCTATAGATGGCTGAGTCATTAACATTAACATCATATATAAATTATTCCCAAAGAATAATTCCTTCAAAATATAATCTCAAAATCTAATGTCAAAGAACAATTTCTATTTTTAATCATATCTGGTAAATCTACCATATATATATATATATCTACCATATATATATATTTTTTTTGCAATTACATTTTAATGCTGATTGTATAAATTACCTTATGCACCTTTATTACTTATTCGTAAGTTTGCTATTATTTTCTTTTGCTGACTGTATCTTTCTTTATTTCTCTGATTCGCTGCCTGTTTTCTTTACTTTTTCCTTTATCCCCGATTGCTGTCCGGCCCCCTTCCTTCTGTTTTTTGGGGCCTCATATAGGCAGCGTGGCAGGGGGAGTCACGTCCCCTCCACGCGTCACCCCCAGTCGCACCTCTAAGGGTGGCGACTGGCCCTTTTAACATAAGCCACAGCCCATTAATATTTTTAATAATGAATTATTAATAAGTTTTCTTAACTTTGTTAATTATAATAAGTATAAATATTAATAATAATGTTTGTTAATTATTAAAATATATTAATATTTTCAATTCTTTAATTATTATAACAATAATATTGTTAATTATTAATAATAATAATTTCCAATTTCATTCATTAATGTTGTTAATTATTATTGACAAAAATAATAATAATATTGTTAGTTTTTTTACTATTATAAATGTAATAAATACAATAGATTATGTATATGAAATGAATTAACACTAATTGCACGGAGTAAAAATATATACAAATATTTTGTAGGACATTCAATTGAAGGACATCGCAGAAATTATGTATAAAAGTTGAATTTTAAAATTTTAAAAACAAAAAACTACCATATTGTTTGGAAAAGCACACCTAAATGCTCCCAAGATCGTCTCTTACACGAAAACCAGTAGAACATTCTTAAACTATAGATTTTAGGAGTTCTATGAGTAGATTAGTTGACAGACGTAACAAACATCATCAATATTTCTTAATGGAAAATCATCTCCAAGGGATTTCAGTCTTGGATGCTCTTGGTGGAACTTTATGAGCTGTATGCATCAGACTAACTTCTTTTTTCAAATACTCTCAACCATGGTATATTTTGTTCTCATAGAATGGTATTTGTGTATCTAGATATCTGTTCCATGTACCCTTTTACTAACATGAACTCAACCCTATGTAGGTGAACAAAGATCAAAGCACGTAAACCTCTTCTGAAAGTAAAGGGCATAATAAAAATGCTGGAAGACTCACCAAAGTTCAACTATGGAGCAAGGAACTTTCCAGAATTTTTTTTTGTCAAAAACTTCATACCAATTAACCAAAATCTTGTGTATCATTACTTTGTTTATGACTGTTAAAACCATATGTGAAAAGAAAATATGAAAATTGGCTATTTTTCTCTGGCTGCATCACTCTCCAATGTTTATTTGAATGCAAAATTATTAATGTTCTATTGAAACAAGATAATTTTAAATTCAAGCCACTTCCCAACTCATATGCTCATATCAAGAACAAAAAATCTAAATATCTGCTTTTTTGCAATAATTTGCTGGAAACTACTCGGTTTTTTTGTAAGATTTGAAAAGTTAAGTTTGAGCAGCTACTATTTATCCAAATTATCACTCTTGGAAAGATCAAGATGAAAGGCCAATACATGAAAAACCCGTCAAGCTGTGAATTACCTCTGGACTGAAGTCGGGGATCCTTAAATTTGGCTCACCGAATTCTCCTTGAAGATTCCTACTTGTTGCCTCTTCATCTGCTAGGAAATAATGCCTAAAGAATTCAAGGCGCAAGATAATTATGTAAGCTTATTGGGATTGTTCGTCAACAACTATCAAACATAAAAATGACCAATTGGCTGATTCCATTTCTATATATTATTGAGTTTCTTGCTTCATGCTCCATGTTAATTGAAAACAATGCAAGCTATTGACACAAACAAAGTAAAAGGCAAGCATCCATTCCACATATGTCATAGGTTGAGCTGGTATAAATTATATGCTGGTGTCTTTGACTCGATTTCTCATTACAAAGGAATCAAAACTGTAGGGATGGCTAGATCCTCCTAGTAATAAAAGAAAAATATATGCAAAGAAAGTGCACATATATTGGATTTATAATGTATGCTATGAAAATGTAGAAAAGCTAGGGAATGATGTTCATAAATTAAACAATGAAATAACCAAAGCTGAGAGGGAATAACAATGATGGAAATTTTCATTAAAAACTAGTGCCAGGAAATTGACAAGTTGGATTGCATTTTTGAGTTAAATGATTTATATGAATTTGGTGAGAACTAAGACAAATATTGTGTAATGTACCCAAATTAATGGAGAGGAATTAATTAAATTAATTAATTAGGTGGTCCCAAAATTTAAATAATATTATAAAAGACTTCTTTGATTAATTAATTTAGTTATAAAATAAAAAGGGGCCAAAATAATAAACAAAGCTCATGTCAGCCTACTTGTAACCTTTCAGGAAACTTCAGAGCTCTTCATAAGGTCGTTGTTGGCATTGTAGGACATCATGGTGAAGTTTATATTTCTTGTGTTTGGGTGATTCCAGTTGGAATTGAGTTCTTGTTGCAGTTTCGGAGGTGCAAGATCCTTCCTAGACTATATTTGTAGTTTCGGTGGGAGTCATTCCTCACCCCAGTCTGTTGTTGGACACATTGTGCCCCAAATTTGTGAAGTCTTCACTTGAAGACAAATTTGATGTAACCTGAGATATATAATTTGTGTTAAGTTTTAGGATAGTTGCAAATGTAATAGCACTCTATGTTGTATGTTTTTTCCAAATGCAGCAATCTCTCTTTCATTTATATTGAGAATGAGGCTAAGAGAGACATGTCCCTTCACGGCACATGTCTATTCATTATTATGAGATTAATATACAATTGATTATGTAACTATATATATATATATATATATCTTTGAATCATTATTATATTAATTTCTCCTAATACTATTTTAGATATATATATATATATATATATATAGTCTCATAGGATTTATCCGACAAAAGCTACAAAACATCAACACTCCCTCTTAGTTAGGGAGGATAAACACAGGATATGATATTACCTCAACGTAATATCAAGAATGACATGTTTAAGAATATCTTTGATCATAAGATATTCACCATTAGATATCATCTCATGATATCAGGAGTAATGGCCATAGAATATCAAGTCACATGATATTCACCATGTACTCAGAGTAATGGCCTCAGAATATGAAGTCGCACGATATTCACCAAGTACTCAAAAAATGTCCATAGGTAATGTGCACATGTATCCTCAATGATACTTACCACAGGAACATTCATGGTCTATTTAAGGAACTTAATCCACCATGCAAGATATAATCTATCATGCTCTGTCTTAGACATCATAAGATGTCTATCACAATAGAAGGCCATGGTTTGTTTAAGAAACTTAATCCACCATGCAAGATATCATCTATCATGATCTATTTCAGACATCGTAAGATGTCTATCACAATAGAAGGTCAAGTTATTGTAAGATTGTCACCTTCCAATAACTTTTACAAATACGAGTTATAATCATTTTGAAGTTGTCACTTCCTCATGATGTACACAGGGGGCAGGCCCATTAAAAATATGGAGTCACACACATGACATCCACCATGCCTCAGCGTAGAGGGTGTAAACAAGGGATTTCACCTTGAACTTCTCTCACAGAGAAGAACTCATTGAGCAGATATCAATCTATTGATCTTTTCATCCAAGATTGCTTAAGATAAACTGTCAGACTCCCTCTGAATCTGATATCAATCTTCTGAGCTCCTTTCCAAAGTTACCTCTGAAGTGTCAGACTCCCTCTGAATCTGATATAATCTTCTTTTCCTGCAAGAGCATCCTCAGAAAAGATCAAGGCAAATAGCTCTTATAGTACGTATAGAAATACAAATAAGAGAGAGACTACAATGAGTAGATAAAGTAATACTCAAGGATAATAAATACTTATATGCACATCAACATCCTTGATACAAGTTGCTCCAAGGAGGGTCCATATGCAACAAATCAGAAAACGTCTATAAAGATTGAGTTTTCCAAAGACCCTTGCCCACACCTATCTCTCCTCCTAACACCCTATTGACTTTGTGTTCCCTCACATTGGACAGTACTTTAACTTTCACTGTCTAACACTTTGACAGTCCACTCATATCTCTGCAACTTTAAACAAACTACCCTTGACTTAGGGCCCAAAATCTCTATCAACCCCTACCAAACTCTTCAAGCACTCCTTTGGCTTCTTAACACTCTGCTACAATTCACTTGAACTTATTCTTTGCACTTGGTGTGGACAAAAGTCTGCAACACAAATTCACTCACTGGAGTTCACATAAACCCGTACACAGTCGGTCATAACTTTTGATCCCCACACTTTCACTCCAATCGCTCCAGTGAGATTCTTCGCTATTTGTTTATCACCAACATATCCAAGATTCGGCAAAATCCAACAGTGTATTTGTGAGATATGGTCCCTGTAATGAGACTGTATTTTTTGAGACAGTCACACATTTACCATCAACGAACTACTCTCGTACATTTGCAGTCTAGCTTTGATACCATGTTAAGTTTTAGGATAGCTGCAAATGCAATAGCACTCTATGTTGTATGTGTTTTCCAAATGCAACAATCTCTCTTTCATTTATATTGAGAATGAGGCTAGGAGAGACATGTCCCTTCATGGGACATGTCTATTCATTATTATGAGATTAATATAATGACAATTGATTATGTAACTACACATATATATATACACACACATATAATATCTCTGAATCATTATTATATTAATTTCTCCTAATACTATTTTAGATATATCTATATATATTATATCTCACATAATATATATATATATATATATATATATATATATATTTCAATAGTCCCATAGGATTTATCCGACAGAAGCTACAAAACATCAACAATCTGAAAATACAAATTCTCTATTCTTAGCAATTATTCTGGTTGTTGGTGTGTGCTCTGTGTTAAGACTTTACTCATCAACAATAAAACATTTGGCATCTGCAAACCGTATAGTTGAATCATATCAATTGAGTGTGTTGAAGGTATCGAAGGTTGAGTGCCAGAAGGTTCCGAAAGGTGTTGAGTGTCAAAGGGTGCGAAAGGTAGAGTGTGGTTGTGCGGTGTGCGGCAGGCGAAGTGTAGTTGTGTAGTGTGTGGTGTGTGGAGTGCGGAGTGCAACATGCGGTCATGCGGCGTGCAGAGTGCTGTCGTGCTGTGTGCAATGTGTGAAGTGAGGAGTGTGTGCAGTGCACCGTGCAGAGTGCCGAAGGCAGAGTGTGGCATGCAGCCATGCAGAGTGCGGTGTGTTGTGTGAAGAGTGCAGTCGCACAGTGTGTGGAGTGTAGAGTGCGTGTGGTGTTTGTGGAGTGCAGAGTGCATGCGGTGTTTGTGGAGTGCAATATGCGGAGTGTGGAGTGCGTATGGAGTGTGTGCATGCGGAGTGTGTGTGGCATGCAGTGTGTAGAGTGCGGTGTGCGGAGTGCGGTGTGTGGAGTTCGTGCAGAGTGCAGAGTGCAGATTGTGCATCAAGTTTCAGAGTGTGAAGTACCAAGTGCTAAGTGTCGTGCATAGTGCGGTATGGTGGAAGTGTGCCATTCGGTACGGTGGAAGTGTTCCGTACGGTTGAGCTGTGTCATTGGTACATTATAGTGGTATTAGAGCTGGTGATCCTACCAGCCTATTGGGAGAATCATGACACCCAGTCATGGAATGGGAAATGCATATCTGGATATGACAACCATGTTGAGAAAGTTAATAAGAAGTCAACAACAACTTAGAAAGACCCTCGCAAGAGGGTACCAACAGATGGAGGAGATGCTCAATCACTTGACAGAAGCAAGGGCGAAGGGAGATTCATAGCGCTTCAACACAAGGCCAATGATGCCAACCTTCCTTCCCAAGATTGAGCGACAAGAAATGCAAACACCCTCTTTGGTTGAGTCACTGAAGCGATTCAAGCAGGATTGGGTTGATGGTGGATGGCGGATGGTCATATCTCTCAAGGACTACATAGGCCTGTGAATGAAGTATCCATCCTCCAAGGGTAATATCGTCTACAACAATAATCTGAAGCAGGAGATTGACAATGGGATACTGACACCTTAAATCCTAAAGAGGATCAAGACATGATCACATATCCACTTCAGCAACAAGAGGATATGGACAACCAAGAATTGACAATTGTCCCTTCAAGTGGAGATCACCCAAATCTTCAAGACAACCAAAAGGGTGAGGGAGATGCTTGCACTCAGTTTGTGAAGCCAACATTGGCCAATCAATTTCATGGAGATGGGGACTCTACCAATGACCCTTTGAACGAGCAAGCTCTTCAGTTGGTTGAGTATGAAGTTTTTCCTTTGATTGGGCATGAGGCGTACATGATTGCCATCTCTCCTTGTGAGGCATCTATATGGAGAAAGCAAGTTGGATTTTAATGAGTTGTTCCTCAACTCTGAGCAGGGAAATGTTTATATCAGAGTGGACCAACGGAAGCTTGTTGGGGATTTGCAGGTGCTGCTCGCAATCATGGTGCGACATCAAGCTTTCAACGGATACGACTATCAACACCCGCGCTTGGTTTGGGATCCTGGAGCTTTGCAGTCGGCAAACGGTTTGATGACAGATTGCTTGAGGGCAAGCAATCTCTAGGCAGTGAGGATTGTAATGTCCCCAAATTAATGGAGAGTGAATTAGTTAAATTAATTAGGCGGTCCCAAAATTTAAATAATATTATAAAGGACTTCTTTGATTAATTAATTTAGTTATAAAATAAAAAGAGGCCAAAATAATAAATAAAGCTATGTCAGCCATTGTAACCTTTCGAAAACTTCTTAGAGGCCTTTATAAGGCGATGGTTGGCAGCATAGGAGAGCATCGCGGAGTTATCTTTTCTTGTGTTTTTGCGATTCCAATTGGAGTTGAGTCTTGTGTGTTGTTTCAGAGTGGAACCCTAGTCTATAATTTTATTTTCGGTGGTTAGTAGCCACCCTAGTCTTTCGTTGGAGATATCCTTCAGATATTTCACTGTGTACTTGATTGTCAAATTTGTGAAGTCTGCTTGCTTAGACAAATTTGTGCGTCTGGATATAATTTGAGAATATAAGTCTCCAATTGATAGCAATTCATTTTTGTAGTTTGCATATGTTTTGATCTACAATCTATTGTGTTACCTTGGAATATAATACTAGCCATTCATATTTTTTAATAGACCGAGTATAATATTTAGTCGGTAGGTGCCAAGTGCTGAAGGGAGCCAAAGGGTGCTGAGTGCCGAGTGCCAAGTACCGAAGGGTGCTGAGTGCTGAAGGGTGCTAAAGGGAGCCAAAGGGTGCGAGTGTCGAAGGTACTGAAGGGTGAGTGTTGAAGGGTGCTGAGTGCTGAAGGGTGCTAAAGGGAGCCGAAGGGTGTGAGTGCTGAAGGTATCAAAGGGTGAGGGCCAAAGGGTGCAGAGTGCGGAAGGGAATTGAAGGGTGTCCAAGGGAGCCGAAGGGTGTTGAAGGGAGCCGAAGGGTGCAAGTGCTGAAGGTACCAAAGGGTGGTGGTACGGTGGAAGTGTGCATGGTACAGTGGAAGTGCTACCAGTAAAGTTAAGTGTGCAGATTGGTATGATGGAAGTGTGCTACTGGTACGATGGAAGTGTCCAGACTAGTACGGTGGAAGTGTGCTATTGGTGTGGTGGAAGTGTGTTGACTGGTATGGTGGAAGTGTGCTAACCAGTATGGTGGAGGTGTACCATCCGGTATGGTGGAAGTGCGCGTTCTAAAATAATTTGGAGAAGTTCTTGTCCATGGGGAGATTGTTATAGTTGGAGGATGGAACGTTAATCAATTCATAGTTATTAGAAATAAATGTTCTTTTGACACTTGTTGCAGTTGCAATATAATCTCACTCCTCACAATTAGGATATGCTTCAAGAATTTATTTTACACCATAGTACTTGGAGATTTGTACCTTGACTCTTGGTATTAATCTCCCATACCTGAAACAAATCCCTATCATGAAGATGCATATGGGAATGTCTCCAAATATCACTAGTCAAGACACTTCAAACAAAGTTTCTTAAAATGTCCTTTGAAATTTTGAAAACTTCCTATAGAAATTTCTTGGATGTCATATTCATTACATTTTTTTTTCTCCAGTGTTGATATCTGGTTGAAAAGAACCAAAATAACTAAAACAATACATTAATAGATGTTGGAGTATATTAATATTTACTCCTAGCTTAAGCTTACTTAGACTAATTAATATTTAATAACCTATGTAGTTTTTAGTTTTTTGTTCAGGGAGTTGCATCTACTTGTCTCTGCTCTTGCCTTTATAAGCAAGGCACATATGTACGTTACTTTGTATCTCAATACATTTTATCTTTTTGATGATTTAGTTGTGTCTCCATGAAGGTTTGTAGGTGTGTGCTCCTAGAAGGTTGATCACTCCTACTTGGTATTAGAGCCACCTCACAACGTCTCCTTCCACAACATCTGAGAAGAGTTCATCAAATTCTTGAGGTCTGCTTCTGAGTAGTTTTGCAGTGGAGGCACTGGTGCCCCAATTTAATTGAAAATTCCATTGAGGAAATATGTTTATGTTTTCATCAGTCTGGAACAGGGCGATACCATTAACTGACCCTAACATTTCTCTATTTGTTTTCATTATTTGTGAGTCTTTTGAGGCTTCTTATTGGCTTTGCAACACATACTATGGAGGTGGCTCGTATTTCCTTGAGGCTTGGCTTGGTGTGGCTCGTGTTTGACTGTTTTGCCTGATTTCCTAGTAGATTGATCATGCATCGTATTGTGCACAGTGGTTTTCTGCAATTTTTTTGGTATCGGCTCATATTTTGCCTAGAGATTTGTTTTCTTGATCAAGCAGTGACTTTTATATTGGGCTTTTCCTTGTGGCTTCTTCAGAATAGTCAACTTGAGCCCTTGATTAGGTCATATTCCATTTGATCCAAAGCATTTATATGCTTTTGAGTACTTGTATATGTATTGCCCACATGGAGCACATATCAAGCAACGAGTTTAATGATTAGGCGGTGATATATTCCTTGTTTTTTATGGTTGTGTGATCTGTTTAGATCACTTTGTTCACTGCATGCGTTTTCATCATTTGGTACATCTACCTTTAGTTATCGACCTGAGCTTTGTACATAGAAGGCACCTGCGATCTAAATGACGATCTTTGAGTGGATTAGCACATTACTTAATTTGCAGTCTCATCAGCATCTATATCCTGCAAATTGCATATGTAGTTTTGGACTGCTCATATTTCCTTTATTGGTCAGGGCTTATGCTTGATTGACCAAACTTTAATTGATTTGATCAACATTTGGAACCATTTTTATTTTCTTTTGCAGATCGTTCATTGGCCAATATATTTGATGCAAACCTTATAATATTATATGTCTAGCAAATATCGCAAATTAGGGTTTTATATATATTGTTGAAGAGTGGGCTAGTGGGTCCTTGACATGGTGTGTTTGCTAGGGACTTTAATCCCATATTGTTCCTACATAGTGATTTTTTGGGCTCTTTAGAGGGCGATGTCAATTAGTTTGATGTCGGCAAAGCCTCACATGCTTGGAAGAAGCTCTCTGTTGTGTGTGGTCTTGTCTTGTTGTCGTACATGTCACCTTTGGAGGTTTCCACTCCGAGTGCTCTGTTGTTTGGTTTGAGGGAACTCCCTTCCGAAGGGAGTGACCGACCGAAGGGAGGGGGGGTAGTAATACTAGTACTACTTTGTTGACTTGGTGATGCTTATTTGGCATGTGCAACTGCCAACTTATAGTCTATCCTCATCTAGTCCCCGCCATTATTTTGCTCAAATCAGGTTTATTATTTTGAAGCTTTATTTGTGATGGCATTATTATCACCATTATTTTGTTGAAATCATGTTTACTATTTGGAAGCTTTGTTTGTGATGGCACTATCTCTGATATTTTGAAGAAATTTTATAGTCGAAATGGGTTTTATTTTGTTCTAGAGAGAGGGAACTATAGGCAATGGAATGATTTTATCGTCACTCATCTTAATCACCGTGATTTGTTGCCATATTTATATAATGAAGTTCCTATTCTTAAAAAACCTTGTGAGATCAATATTTGCAAAGGTCATAGGGCTCAAGTTTTTAGAGTTATTTTTGAAAATGTAAATGACGACATTCTAGAGTCACTTATTCATTTTGAGTGTCCTCCTGCTCTTTGGACTCACATTTGAGAGTTATATGGAGATCATGATACTCTGCCATCTCTCGATGCTCCTCTTTTCGATTCCAATGTGTCTTCATTCTTTAGAGTAGATAATCCATGTTTGTGATCCTTTGGAGGTTGCAGTTGCTTCAGAGGTTCCTAATTCTTCGTCAAAGGTAGTTGATTTGCCTTCACTACAGACTTCCATCAGTCTTGATCAACAAGTTTATCATTGTCTTCCTAATTGGGATTCGTATTTTCCAGATATTGGTTCATTGTTTGTGGAGTCTCACAGTTCAGGTTTGGGAGACACATTTGAGAGTTTATCTCTCCTATTTGATGATAATTGTGATACAACTGTTGTCACTTCATCTTTGTCTTTGGAGCTCGTTCAAGATTAGTTTACAATGGTTCCTTGCTTGTCACTTTCTCTTATGATTGGGTATGTACTTGATTGATTTGTGGCATCATCTTCCAAGGACTTGGCGACACATGAGAAGATCTCAGAGACATCATCTTCCTACATTTAGATTTTGCTTCCTAGCAAGTCATATCTAGAATGGGAAGCATTCCTGCATTTGTACTTGGTTCATTTTCTTCCCAAGGGGAGAAATGTTGTTTGTAAACTTTGGACTATATTTTGTCTTCAAGTAATCACCATTTTTGCAAAACATTATTCATTATGGGGGGGCTATGTTGTCTCCTTTCTTCCTTCCTATGGCAGGGTCATTGATTACATATACATGATGTATGTAGTCCTTGGGGGGTGTGATTGAGTCCTCCGTCCATCCATGCATCTTGTTTCTTTTCTCTCTTTTGGAGAGGAGTTTTCTCCCTTGTCGTTTTCTCATTTTGTTTACTTTGTGAGAGATTTCTATTTGCATTTGCATTGTACATGGGTACCTAAAATGGCCTAGTTGCTGAGACCTATCTTGTATCTTTCTCATTTTGCATAATAATCTTCTCCCTAAGTTTCACTTAAGGGGGGGTGTTGGAGTATATGAATATTTACTCCTAGCTTAAGCTTACATAGGCTAATTAATATTTAATAGCCAAGGTAGTTTTTAGTTTTTTGTTCAGGTAGTTGCATTTACCTGTCTCTGCTCTTGCCTATAAGCAAGGCACTTATGTACATTACTTTGTATCTACATACATTTTATCTTTCTGATGAGTTAGTCAACTCTCTGTGATGGTTTATAACTTTTTATACAATAACCTACAATAGAGATTATATTTTCTCTTTTTTTGCATCAAAATTTAGTAGTGTTTTTTGGTGGAATTTTTTCTATCAATCCAAGGAGGTACTAGTAAGAGAAACTATAAAAGTGTTTAAGATTCCTATGCACAGTTAAGTTTTATGAGTTGATTGAAATATAGCTTTTTCTAAGTAGCTGCATACCTTTCCGAAAATAATGGCAGCTCTGTCCCAGTCCTTGTTTGCCATCTGTTTATATTCTCTTTTTTTACATCAAAATCTACAAGTGTTTTTTGGTGGAATTTTTTTAATCAATCCAAGGAGGTACTGGTAAGAGAAACTGTAAAAATGTTTAAGATGCCTATGCACTATTAAGTTTTATCAGTTGATTGAAATATAGCTTTTTCTAAGTAGCTACATACCTCCTTTCTGAAAATAATGGCACTTTATCTTCCGCTGCCCCTTATACTACAAGATCAGAGGGAGGTTCTATTGTCTCTTCAGGAAGGCACAGTCGCTCTTCACCTTCTTCAGGTACACGGATCAGAGGTGCCTTGCTATGTATCTTCCGGAAGCCACTAAGCTTAGGGACCGCACACTTCAGCATCAACATCCTGTGACACCTCAATCCTCTCAGCTCATCACCTCCTTCTTCACCGGGCCTCTTTCAGCGCGCAGTACCAAGCATCATCTTGCCCCTACCCCTTGTCCAGGTCCGTGAAGCCCAGGACGAGCTCTTACCAGCATCAGTGTTTATCTTCTGGGACTTTTCGGAGGTGACCTAGAGCCTTGTCTAGCCCTACGGTCTATCCTTCAGTGTTGAAGTTCTTCATGGTTGTTCAGGACTCTTAGTGGGGGATTTGGGGGCTTCTCCCCCTCCCCCCGCCTCTTGTTTTGTTTTGTTATGTTTTTGCTTTGTTGCTTCTTTCGGGTACTGTTTGGTATCCTTGCTATGGGCTGGTCCCCTTTTGTGTTCTTGATAGTCCCTTAGACCAGTTTGTGGTCTTTTGTTGGACATTAATAAATTTATCTTTATCTAGGTGACTATGGTTTAAAATTTAAATGTTTGTGTCATGATGATTATCAAATATCAATATATTAATTTTTCTTTCATTCATATTTATTTCCATGCTTTAAAACATTATTTTTTTAAATTTTTGAATAGTTTCTTTCTTTTGAACTGCATAGTACTTTATTTTTTCTTCTACATTTAAAGTATATACTCAAATATTCTTTTATTTTGTCTGCAAGCATTAAGCTCTTGCCCCAATATCAGTCCTGTCTCTTGAAAACTATGCTTCTAAATAATAGTCGTGGAATAGAAACAGAACATAATATTTTCAAATAGAATATTTTAGAAACTTGCAATAATATTCAGGTTATGCTTCCAAAATAACTTTGTTTTCTGATTATTTAACTAAATTTTGTTTCTATAATCTCAATCTAATGTCTGTACTGTCTCTCCTTATAGGGTGCAATTGCCCATATGTTCCTGGTGTTGTATTTACAATTGTCTTCATGCAACAAGAATGAAGATTGAGACTTACTGATTATTGGGTTGAGCCATACGAGACCTCCTGTAATGTGTGAAGATCAAAATTAATCAATAAGTACCAAATATTTATAAATTTCACATATGATTTAAAAAGAAATCAGACATCCAGAGAACCACACACACAGTACCTCCCATTCATCGTTTCTCCTCTCAGCCACATTAAGAGTGCTCCAGCAGCCAACAATGCTGCTGCACTCAGTGCCTGTCATTAGCATTAATCATATATCAACTAGAGCATTTGAAAGATTATCCTCAATCAGAACACAGGAAATAAATCAGCGATAATCAGAAAACAGGAAAAAAAATCAGTTTGTGCTCTTTAATAGTAAAAAATCTTTTGTAAGCACTATGATAATACAGAGATACAGATGCATATGGATACGCACAATCATTTATAGCTATGTATTTTCCCACTAATTCCATTTCCTAAAAATCCAAATAGAAACATGATCCAAAAGTCCGATTAGGTTTTTAGAAACATGACATTTTAACAGAAAATTGCATACAAAATTAAAAATTTTAAATAGATCTCTTCAAGCTTATGATATAGTAGCATTTTGAAATAATGGAGCAAAAAATATGAATATGGATGGACACAAACACATAATATCTTCAAAGACTCGAAGATGAATGTGATTGTATACAAAGATATGCTTCCTTAGAGAATGTGATATCCACTTATAATGTCTCCATTTGATGAGACTATTAATTATTTCTTATTAGTTAAATCCTATTAAACTAATAATAAATAATTAATAAATTTAATCAATAATAAATTATTTCATTAAGTATGAATAAAATATTAGTTTATTTTATAAACTAATTCAGTTCCAAGGAAGTTTCAAAGGAAGTTTATGTGCGTACGGGAATTTCTTCCCTTATAGAGGCATGGTTGAGGGGATGGAAGACAGAATTTATATTTTCTAATATTAATATTTCTGAGGAGTTTCTCAGATTTACAAACTCAGGTTGGAAGCCTGAGAGTTCTCCATTTTTGGCAGTGAGAGACCTGTCCTAGACGGTACTTGGAAGACTTATCCAGAATCTTCAATTGCGTATTGAGTCAAATATTATTCACGGGAGAATTTAGTTCAGGCAAAAATATTGAACGGGCCTAGTAGCTGTTCAAACATCCTTCAACGGCAATACATTTATGGAGTCCTCTCTTTATTATGGAATCTAATATATAGTTCGCGTGGAAATATTAATCCACATATGCATGGTGTCTACGAAATTAAGTGATACCAAGTGTGGTATGAAACGCAGCGGCGGAAGTTGGAAATTCATATTGGACCCAACAGTGATCATTGTCTGAAGTTGGAACTTCTTTTCAGTTTAGGGTGATCGACGTCTTTGGTTGAAGTCGATATCATCTAGACCAGGTGGTATGATGGGGTGCAATTTCTAGAAGTTGACTGTCATCTGAAATTTGTACGCGGTTTATCTACAGGAAGCAATATGCACCAGACACGGGCGTGATGTCCTGTGGCGACAGATATCTAGAAGACTTAACTACTCCCATTTATTACAGGCGGCAATATGCACCAGATACGGGTGTGATGTCCTGTGGCGACAAATTGCTGAAAGACTTACCAACTCCCATTTGTTCCAGGTGCACGATAAACTTACTTTTAAGATTCATGATGAATGTATTTATGAGTTGTGTTTTACTGTAGATTGAATTTGAATTCTGGCAAATTGAATTGAATTTGTTGAATTCGATATCATCCAAACCGGGTGTTATGTGTTGGCTAAATATTTTGCAAGTCACTAAGACTACAACTTGAGAAAATGTTTCTTTTAGGCAGCAGTATGTGAGATTCTCAGCAATAGGGGAGGCTCCCTTCTTACCGCAGGTGGCTTCAAGTAAAATTGAACTGTATAACAAACAGTTCTCCTTGCTACAGTAATACCAGTGGCTCAAGGAATGACTTAAGAACAGTCCTTTAAGACAACGGTCTATTTTAACTAAAGATGAAATAACTATAAGAGCTCAAAGTCTCTTATCCTTACTTCAAATGATTACTCTAACTTCGGATGCACAAGAAAGCTCAAAGTCTTTCCTTGAATACCCTCTTATTTGATTAAAGATTCTACCACTGAAGCCCAAAGTCTTCAACTTTGAATCGTTGCAGCCACTACTCTCTATAGTAACCCCGATCTCCTAAAGCACAAAGTCTTCAGAAAACTTGAATTAAAGTGTTCCAGTGATATAAGCAAGATAACTATTTAATTTGTACAAGGATCAATGAATACAACATAAGAATACATCCATTAATGGTCAAGACAACAACTCAAAGTCTGCTAATCTCTATTCCTTTATTCAAATGCTCAACTCTTGTACAATGAAACACAAAGTTTTCAGAACTCAAGAGATTTGCCTATAGTTTTCTTACACACAACAAAAGATGATTATTTACAATGAGCTCTCTCTTTTATATAAGAAAAAGAGGAGAGGAAAGGGGAGAAGAAAGGGGAAACCTTTAACCACTTTGACTTATTCTGTCCTTATCTCTAACTAACTAACTTTGACTTATTCAGTGTTGTAGGACCTAATGTACTTGCAACATGATTACATGAGACTACTTTACATATTATTGTGTAATCTGTCAAAGATTCTACATTTTTACAAAAACTAAGTGTTCTAACAACACTTTAAAGAAAATTTATACAAGTCTCGAATTGACACAGAGACTTATGTATTATGGCTGGATCCGATGCGCCTGTATGCTGAGCAATGTTCACAATCTTGCATGCAACACTTGCTGCCTTTGAAATTGCACTGTTGTATCCACTAAGGTTCTTTTGTAGATGATTCAAAACAACTCTAAAACTGACCAGCTTGTCCATGGAGTTCCAACTCAAAGTTTCAGCTTCCAGTTCTTGACGGAAGATTTGCACAAAGCTTGTCATAGCTTGTTCCCCTGTAACTAGCTCACCATCATCAGTCATCAGTTTGCACGTCAGCTCCTCGAAGGTTTTGACAATGATACCCTCATGTTCAGTGCACCCCTGTATAGCATCATGAATCTTTGTCATCAAGCTCTTCAAAACTTGTTCTTTGTTTATCATCTGATCCAAGAACTTGAAATACATCTCTTTTGAAGAGACTCTCATATGCACACAAGATGTCAAGGTCAGCTTCCGCCATCTTCTTCCACACATCTAAGTCTTCACTTAGAGTCTTTGATTGCTGATCAAAAGATGTAACTAGCTCTTGTAATCAGTTGACGGTCTTCTTGACATTTCTGAACACACGATGTGCATCCTTGATGACCAACACTCCTTGGGTTTCTACTTGGCTGCCCCAATCATCTATCACTTTGACCCTTTTCTCAAGACGCACAATATGTTGTTGTGTCTCCTCCGAAAGAAAATTTACCTGTTGAGAAGAAGAGCTTCTTTGTTCAAGGATCTCATGAAGACGGGCATTCTCTGCTTTGAGTTGCTACTTTTTCTCCCAAAGCTTATCGGATCTCTTGTTAAGCTGCTCCATTGCGTCCTGAGCATCCAGCTGACACCCCAATCGTGATTGCTTACCAAGTTCCACCCTGGTAATCTTGTAATCTGTGATCTGAAGTTCATCAACAGGCTTATCGGAAGGTGGTTCA
This sequence comes from Thuja plicata, assembly GCA_018584345.1. Classification (NCBI taxonomy): domain Eukaryota; kingdom Viridiplantae; phylum Streptophyta; class Pinopsida; order Cupressales; family Cupressaceae; genus Thuja; species Thuja plicata. The sequence continues at coordinate 2,601,545 of MU223714.1, read as the reverse complement.
ACTACCTCAACATATTTGATGTTTTGCTCATCAATAATAACCTTCGAGACCACTTTTTCTTTTTTATTCTTTAGAGCCCGAGATTTGTTTTTTGGTGTAAAATCAAATTCCTCTGGAGGCACTTCCAACTTCTTCCTTTTCTGTGTGACAACACCTAACCATGGAGGTAAGATGAAAGAAGAAGAAATACCATCGGTTGTCACTGGCTCTGTTTGAGAAGCAGCAGAGGCATTTGTGATGGGTGCCTCTGCTTGTACTATTGTTATGATTGGATTTTCTTCAACCTCTTTCTCCATAAACAACTCAACTTGTGCAAATGTTTGATTGTTGCCTGCCATAAGAGTATCCAACTTAGGCAAATTCTTAGGAAACTCATCAAAGACGTGTGATAAGTCATCCTTTTGTGCTGGAGCAGCAGAAGAGATAGGCGTGGTAGGCACAATTGTAGTTGAATGTATTGGCAGCAAATGCATAGTGAAGGAATCAATGCCGGTGTCGAGTGGTGACATAGGAGCTTCCTCCGATTTTGGTGCTGATTCATGCATGGCCTGTATCTCATACGCCTTTTGTACTTGAGATACCCCAAGGGCAATTGGATCCTGCAAATCTTCTTCACTATCCGAAATTCGGATCATCTCAGGCCCCTTTGCTTTGGATGTTGCAATGGGTGTAGGAGCCTTACCCATGAGCTTTCCTCCCTTGGTGGCTAGTTTCTGGATACTTCTAACCTTCGATGGAGATGTTTCTCCTTTCCCTTTACCTCGAATCTTTGATTTCAAACCCATCGGACCAGCAAGATCGAAATCTCTTCCAGGCTTGATTTTGATACTTTTCAAGCCTCTTCTCTTCAACCAAATGTTAGTATTGGCTAGAATGCTCTGAAACCTGTCCCAAATGGACATACTTTCTTTCATGGACCAGCATGGAGGTAAAAAAGGCAAATTCTTGATGCGATGTTTCCTATACTCCAGATCTAGAATATCATTGTAAAATTCCCAAGTTACTGGCAACTTATTCTTAGAAATAAACCTCAGGGAAACATTGCAAATATTCCAAGGGAAAATTATGACTTGATTATACCATTGACAATCCAGATATTTATGTGAAATAATTCCAACTGATTCTATACAGCTAAAATTTTATGAATATGTTCATGTAATAATCCATTCTAGTTCCAGAATTAAGAATTCAATCTACAGTAGAAGAATAATTTCATTTGGTTATAATACTGAAAGCACACGTGCACCTGAATCTATCTGTAGCAGTCAAATGTAGCCTCTGTGTCTTCTGCTGGATTCTTTATATGTTGTTGGCGTCAACTGCTATTCCTCGGGTTCGGATTCTGTTTACCTCTTCTTCCTTCGTTTTGGTCACATAGCCCGTCTCACATGACAGAGCAGACAAAATAAATCAACAACCCTTGTCCTCTTTGCCAGACTGAGTATGGTTCATCCTTTGTCGTTTGCAAGAAGGATACGCCGTAAACAACAAAGCCCGTTTATCTTGTACTGGCCTGTCGTGGATGATTGACGCGAGTCACCTGGATTCAGTCTACTTGTCTTATCTTGCCGTCAGACTTCTCCAGACGTGGTGTCTCCAACACTGTTGTTTGCCCCTTATTTCAATACAAAGATAACATATCGATGCACAGGTGTTAAGCGCTGGACGTCAAGTCTCTAAGCCAGGGAACCACGTTCTAACGGACTGAATGTTTGTCTATGCTATAATTCTTCTGCAATTTGGATTGTTTCCACCACTGAATGTCTTCTATTTCCCACCACTAACTCCACTAGGCCAAACCACTATCTGACGAAAGGAATTGAACTTTGTCTTCACACATGATCAGTTTCAATAGATATTCAAGCCTGCTTGGTATCTTCACGAAACCACATTTTATTGATGTCAAAATTGGTTGTAGTATTCCCGTAAGGGAAACTACCTTATTAAACAATTTAATAGTGTTAAATTAACACTAATTTTTATTTGAACAAAACACCTCAATATTATTTAATATTAATTTGACCATTTAATTAATATTAAATAATTAACTCCTTTTATTAACAAAATAACAAACTCCCTTTATTTTGGAGACATTACAGTCTCCCCTGCCCTGTGTTGCTTGCCCACAAGCAACTGTAAATTCGGATGCGCCAGAATCTGCTCATATTCCCAAGTGGCATCGTCCAAGGGCAAATCCTTCCATTTGATAAAATATTCACGAATAGTTGGGTTACGCAGATGCCGGTCCCACATTTCTACAATCTGCTCAGGAATCATCTCAAGTTTCCCTTCCTCGTCCAAGGGGGTAAATCTTCTGAAACTGTGACTCGCTGGCCTAAAGCCTTCTTGAGACATGATACGTGAAACACATTGTGTATCCTGCTACCGGCTGGTAAATCCAGTTCATATGCAACCTCTCCAGTTTTACCAACAATCTGATAAGGGCCATAAAACTGAGGCTTCAATTTCTCAGCCCCACTACGCTTGAGAGATGACTGTCAATAGGGCTGTAATATGAGGTACACTAAATCACCAACCTTAAAACTCCATTCCACCCTCTTCTTATCAACATAAGTCTTTTGCTGGTTTTGGGCACAATGTAAATTTTCCTTCAGGGCTTTCAAGATATCCTGACACTCCTGAAGCCAATTGCGTGACTTGGGCACATTACTGTTATCAAAAGCAAGATCAACAAAGGATAAAGCATCATACCCATATAATGCCTTAAACATCGTCATACCTATAGACATATGGAAAATAGTACTATAACAATACTCTCCCAAATGCAACCATCAAATCCAAGCCTTTTGATGCCCCGCGACATAATTACGTAGGTAGCCTTCAATCCATTTGTTGACTATTTCTGTCTGACCATCTGTCTGAGGATGGTAACTAGTGTTGTGGTGAAATATTGTACCTGTCAACCTGAATAATTTTGCCCAAAAATTACTCAAAAACCTGCTATCTCGATCATTGACTATATTCCGTGGTAGACCATGTAAACGAAATACTTCTTTGAAAAACAATTATGCGACCTGAACAACTGTGAATTCTGTAGTGATAGTAAAGAAATGTGCAAATTTGGTCAGCCTATCAACCATAATGAAAATACAATCTTTACCTTGAGCCCGAGGTAATCCAGTAATGAAATCCATTGATATACTTTACCATTTCTGATCCGGAATAGGTAAAGGTCGTAATAACCCTGCTGGATAAGAATGTTTTGCTTTATTCTGCTGACATGTGATGCATTCCTTGACATATTGCAAAATGTCATTTTTGAGCCCTTTCCATGTGAATCTTTCACGGATATGCCTGTAAGTTTTGAAATAACCTGGATGTCCTGCTAAGGGTAAATCATGAACTGTTTGCAAATTTTTCAATTTTCACTTAGATTCAGGCACTAAGAAGATTCTATCTTTGTAGCAAATAATATCATTCACAATTTTGTACTTATCATCTTGAACTTTCCCATCCAGTAAATCACAAGCAATTGAATTCTTAGAATATTCTACCAACAACAGAGATTTCCAATCAGCTGTTACCCCGGATAAGGCATTTATTTCTGGTCTCCTAGACAAGGCATCAACAACGACATTGTTCTTACCCTTAACATATTCAATTTCACAATCATAAGCTTGAATTTTACTGATCCACTTCTGTTGCCTATCATTCAAATCCTTCTGACCCAAAAAAATATCTTAAACTGTTATGATCAGTTCGCACAACAAATTTACCACCGACTAAATGTTGTCTGAACTTAGCCAAAGCATGCATTATTGCTAACATTTCCTTATCATATATTGAGTATAATTTTTCAGCACTATTAAGTTTCCGACTTTTATAGGCTATAGGGTGTTTATTTTGCATTAAGCCTGCTCCTAGTCCTTCCCTGGACGCATCACATTCTAATAAAAAAGGTTGATTAAAATCGGGAAGTGTGAGTACAGGGCAAGAACTCATTACCTTCTTCAGTTTATCAAATACCTGTGTTGCTGCTTCAGTCCATCTGAATGCCCCCTTTTTGGTAAGATCTGTCAGCGGCACTCCAAGTTGTGAAAACCCTCTAATAAATCTCCTGTAATAACTGCATAGACCAAAGAAACCTCTTAAATTAGAAAGATTCCGTGGAGGTGGCCAGTCCAGAATAGCCCTGATCTTTTCTTGATGCACCTGCACACCTTTAGCACTGATCATATGTCCCAAATATAGAATTTCTGTCATACCAAATTCACATTTAGAGGCTTTTGCATAAAGAGATTGAGACTCCATTATACCCAAAATACCATCAATATGTTTCAACTGTTCCTCCGAAGTCTTGCTATAAATCAGTATGTCATCAAAGAAAACGAGCAAAAATATCCGCAGTTGCTTGTTAAAAATATGATTCATACAAGACTGAAATGTTGTTGGAGCGTTTGTCAGTCCAAAAGGCATAACCAAAAATTCATAATGACCATAATGACAACGGAAAGCAGTTTTATGAATATCCCGTTCTCTTAACTTAATTTGATGATACCCGGATCTTAAGTCAATTTTAGAAAAATACACAGCACCATGTAATTCATCTAACAATTCATCAATGCAGGGAATCAGATACCTATTTTTTATGGTCTTTTTATTGAGGGCACGGTAATCTATACACATGCGTAGAGTCCCATCTTTCTTTTTGACCAACACTATCGATGACGCAAATGGACTCGAACTAGGCCTAATGTGTCCCATGTCTAATAACTCCTTAATAGATTTTTCTATTTCATCTTTGAAGGCCTTAGGATGCCTGTATGGAGTAGTGTTCACTGACTTTGCCGCTTCTTCCAATTCAATAGTATGTTCAAAACTTTGATTCGGGGGTACCCCAGTAGGTATATCACTGAAAACCAAACTGTGTGAATCTAATACTTGCAACAAATCATCTGAATAGTGCTTAGATTCCAAACCTGTCGCCTTTGTAGAAATCAAGCATTGTGCTGACCAAGCAACCTCACCATGACGGAAAATAGTTTCCATCCTTTTAGCAGTAACAATCCTGGGCCCACCATTCGACATTCCCCTGAGAATCACTTTTTGTCCATCAACCTTGAAAGAGAATTCCATGTGTTTGAAACTCTGCGAATATTTATCCAAAGTTTCCATCCACTGATTCCTAAGACAACATTAGTATCCGCCAAATCAATCACATAAAAATCATCTGTTACTGTATAGTTACCAAGAGCAATACTTAATTGCAATACCTTATGTGTGCTTACTAAATTAGTACCACTTGCTACTTTCACATCAAAACCTTCATGTTTAACAATATGTAAGCCTCGTTTTTTAACAAGAGCACTATCAATAAAATTATGAGTAGATCCACTATCCAGCATAACAATAACCCGTTGATGTTGTAATACCCCCCGTACTCTGAAAATGTTGTAATATGGAGTTCCTATCATGGATGCAATTACACCACCTTCCTGTTTATTTCCCTGATCAGGATCAGAAGCCTTTTGAGAGTATTCCAAGTTTGGATCTATATTTTCCTCGTCTTCATGATCTGATGTGACTTCAATGTAATGTATTTTCCCTTTGCAAAAACATCTATAACCTGGTTGTCATGACTCCTTACAACTGAAACATAATTTACGTCTCCTGAGTTCATCCCTCTCTTCTTTGTCAAAGCTGGGTTTTGGGAACGCATCTCTGCTGAAGGGTTGTTTGTCTTTATCCGGTTTGGAAAAGGGCCTTTATTCTAGATTTTCCCTTTTGAGGACAGTTCTAATTCTCTTGCCTTCTTAATAGTCATCTGTAGTGTAGGAGGATTTAAAGATTTCACCCAGCCTTTCAAAGAATTAGAAAGCCCATCAATGAAAATAACAATTTTGTCTCTCAGAAATTTCAGTGACAAGCACAACCAACTTTTCAAATTCTGTTATATATTGTTCAACTGCCCCTGTTTGTTTCAGTTGTGTTAATTCCTTTAAATGTAATTCAGGATCTTTGGAATCAAACCTATCAATGAGGCGTTCAGTGAATTCAAGATATGTATCTACCAGATTATGGCCCAATGTGACCTGCCCCTGGTGCCACCATTCATGCTAGATGTAATGCTGCATATTTAATAGCTTCATCCTCCATCATAGGGTTTAGTTGAAAATATGTGTCTAACTTTTGAACCCAAGCCCTGGCGGTTGTTTTTCCTATGCCATCAAAATAAGGTATGGACATCTTCACTATTTTCCTCTGTAATTCACTATTGTAATTTCTGCCCCTATGAGGCCTATGTTTCATCTTGACATCCATGTACTCCCTAAATGACGTGTGAGATCTGAATTCTGCCCTAGCTGATTCCCAATCATTCAAAATTTCATCTTGTACTTCTCTAGCCATAGGTTCATGTTCCGGTTGTAAATTTCTTGGAGTAAAATTTAGCATGTAAGGTCTGGCTGTTGCTATTCTTTCAGGTTGGTTGTTATTTACTGAACGTTCATCCCTACCACCTTCGTTTTGATTTTGATTTTGATTTTGAGCCATGAATTGAGTCATCAGATTGGTCATCGTATTTATATTATTTTGCATGTCCTGTTGACTTCTTATTAATGTAGCAATTAAATCCCTATTATTTTCTGGTTCCCCCATGTTACTGTTTTGTTCAAAAATTATTTCCTCTTCTGTCTCAGTATGACTATCCTCAATTTCAAATTGTGGGGTTGAACTAGACTGACTGGTTGGATTTTTGTTTTGTTGTTCCCTGTTATTCCGAAAGTTATAATGGCCTGGTTGCATATTTAGCAAAACATTTTTGGGCAAAACAAGATTTTAAACATCCTACAGGCTGGCAAGGCTGATAGCTCTGATACCACTGTAAAATTCCCAAGTTACTGGCAACTTATTCTCAGAAATAAACCTCAAGGAAACATTGCAAGTATTCCAAGGGCAAATTACAACTTGATTATACCATTGACAATCCAGATATTTATGTGAAATAATTCCAACTGATTCTATACAGCTAAAATTTTATGAATATTTTCATGTAATAATCCATTCTAGTTCCAGAATTAAGAATTCAATCTACAGTAGAAGAATAATTTCATTCGGTTATAATACTGAAATCACACGTGCACCTAAATCTATCTGTAGCAGTCAAACATAGCCTCTGTGTCTTTTGTCGGATTCTTTATATGCTGTTGGCGTCAACTGCTATTCCTCGGGTTCGGATTCTGTATACCTCTTCTTCCTTCGTTTTGGTCACATAGCCCGTCTCACATGACGAAGCAGACAAAATAAATCAACGACCCGTGTCCTCTTTGCCAGGCTGAATACGGTTCATCCTTTGTCGTTTGCAAGAAGGATACGCTGTAAACAATGAAGCTTGTTCATCTTCTACTGGCCTTTCGTGGATGGTTGACGCAAGTCACCTGGATCCAGTCTGCTTGTCTTATCTTGTCGTCAGACTTCTCCAGACATGGTGTCTCCAACACTGCCGTTTGCCCCTTATTTCATTACAAAGATAACATATCGATGCACAGGTGCTAAGCGCTGGACGTCAAGTCTCTAAGCAAGGGAACCACGTTTTGACGGACTGAATGTTTGTCTCTGCTATAATTCTTCTGCAGTTTGGATTGTTTCCACCACTGAACGTCTTTTATTTCCCACCACTAACTCCACTAGGCCAGACCACTATCTGACGAAAGGAATTGAACTTTGTCTTCACACATGATCAGTTTCAATAGATATTCAAGCCTGCCTGGTAGCTTCACGAAACCACCTTTTATTGATATCAAAATTGGTTGTAGCATTCCTGTAAGGGAAACTACCTTATTAAACAACTTAATATAGTATTAAATTAACACTAATTTTTATTTGAACAAAACCCCTCAAAATTATTTAATATTAATTTGACCATTTAATTAATATTAAATAATTAGCTCCTTTTATTAACAAAATAACAAACTCCCTTTATTTTGGGGACATTACAATCATCATCATCTTCAACTCCTTCAGGAATTTGGGCAAGGTTGAAGTCCACAATCTGTTCAATTGTAAGACGACAGTAATCCATCTTGGCAGTATCTATCTCTGTGCGGAGATCGATCCAAATGTCTTCAAGACAATGGATGTGGATAAACTGCCTTTTAATCTTATTGTTCATGCCCCTCCAATCAAAAGAGCTCCTGGCCATGAACTTCTTCAGATTGATTTCTTGGAGTTCGAACTCCATACACTTAGCCTTCGGCGTTGTATCCAGTGAGTATCCACCAATCCTCAAAGGATTACGTGAAGAGATGCCAACTCTCGGTCTATGGAAAGTACACTGATATGCCTGCACAACCATGAGTTGTCGAGCCAATTCCATCAGGATGATCCTATCTGTTGGGTACCTGGGTAAGGTATATGGTTCTTCTCTAAAATACCCCACCCTCAAGTAGGTGAAGTTTGGGAATTGAAGGAAGAAACATCCGTACTCGCTCACCTTATTCCAAGCCTCTGAAACCCCCCTGTTTGGGAGTTCCTTATCAAAAAGGTACCTGAAATGCCCAAAAGGCATCTTGCACTCTTCGATAATGAACACGACTTGATCTTAGGGGCAGCTGATCAAAGTATACCCAAACAAGTACTTGTGTCCTATCTCCTTTGGTAGAGAGCCCTAAAAAAGACCCTAGGGCAGCAACAATATAGACCAAGTATGAATTCATGTAAAAGGTACCTTGTAACTTGCGCCAGCTGCTTACAAAGAGTGTCACTTATGAGCTCACCCCAAAAAAGTCTCTATCTTGACTTGATAATCAAGGAAAAGTACTTGTACATCCAAGGCTCGAAAAGATTTGATTATGCTCAAAAGGGTTATAAGATCATGGATCTCTTCCTTGAATTCCGACCTATGCATCCCTTTAGGCCATCTCACAAAATTGGGCCTCTTTGTGACCAACCAATGCTTGTTGATGTACTTCATGCAAGCTGATTTCCCATTTTCCCAACTATTAAGAGTTTTCTCCACCATCAAGTTCATCACAACCGGAGTTGGAGGAACTCTGAAAACCCGGTCAATTGTATCCGGATCCAGGCTGATTACCACCTTCCCATCTTGATCCTTTATTGTTCTGGAAACAAGATCAAAGTTCTTGGCACATGCTATGGTAAACTCAGGCTCCAAGGCTGCTGTAGGAAAAGCTGAAACATGATGAATATAACTCTCTCTGATGCTAATCATATCATCTTTTGTTTATGTGTCCACCCTCTTCATAAATTCATCTATATTAAGATGTCCAATTTCAATGTCTCGGATCTCATCCACATATGACGTGACTTGAGATGAGATTGAATTCTGATATCTATCATACTAGTACTTCATCTTCTTTTTACCCTTTCCTTTTGGGGATGTGGATCCTTCTGACATGACAAGGTTTGCTGCAGCAGCAACTGTAACATGGAAATTTCACAAAACAAGCACCTCGTCATTAAGAGTAGAAAAATCCATCTAAGAAACAGAGTCGGGGAAAGAGAGCCACCCTTTATGAAGAGGAAAAATATAAACAAGTGGGCTTTCCGGAAGCATCTACACATTTTCGACAAGTCTCAAGAAATGAGAAAAATATTTTCACTCTTGTGCATGGTGGACTTTTTGTGAGCAATTGCCTATGAGGTCAAAAAGTGGGCTTTTCATGCAACTCTGCATATTGGGAGTTTCATGCTTATCTTTTCCATATGGGAATATGAAAAGGTGGGTTTTTTAGAACATATTGCATATGGGGCAGCACTTGGCATCTTTTTATGCATTTTTAGGAAAGTCATCATCAAGAACGGGGTTTTTAATCCTGACTGCATATGAGAATAAATGACATTCTCATATGCAACTTAGAAGAAGAGAGAAGAAGAAAATGAAAAGAGAAAAGGCAAATACAATAATCAAAATCAAATATACATATGCAATAAAGATAAAGAAAGGAAAAACCTTACCTTCTCTTTGAAAGCAAAAGGGAAAAATAACAATCTTCTCAAGCTTACAAAATTCACAAAATTTTGGAAATGAAAGAAGAATTTCGAATTTAGCTTGAGAAGAGAAAAGAAGAGATATATAGGCAATAAATTTGAAAGATTCCTCATGAAAATTGAATGCAACTTCATGAGTCATGGAAGAAAGAGTGCCAAATGTATTCAATGCATCCCTAAATTGCTTAAAATCAGCAACTATGGTGGAAAGATTCAACAAAAACGTGCCCTATCAATCTCAAACTCTTTTCAACAAAAGAATGCAAATACATTTCGAAAGAGAAAAACGTTTTCGAAACTTACCAAAATCCCAAGAGAATAGGAGTGAAAAATGCAGAGATTAATGGCGGATTTCTCTGCATAAAAACCATTTTTTTCTTAAATCTTCCTTTGCCCGAGGCGGACTTCTTCATGCAAAACGCATCCTTGTATGGTGTTAAACATCAATGTTTTTATGCAAATTGAATATAAAAATCCGCTATGGCTATAGAAAGAAAATGCTGCTTCTCAGACTGATAACATTTTTCATATTGAATATCTTGGAGGCTTTGAAATTCATGCATCTTCAACCAAAAACGATGCCCAGGAGATGAAGACGGGTTTTGGAAGAATGACTACATATTACTTAACATATGCAATCTTAATAAAGTCGACGCCCTCATATCTAATGAAGAAAAATGCGTTTTAAATAAGCAGCAACATATGCATTGTGCTGAAAATTTGACGCCTTCACTTAACTTATGAGGCCACGGGCTTTTGGAAGATTTTATTGCATATATTTTTTTTGTATGCAAAAGATATGCAATTTACTATAAAAGCGACGCCTATCACTTTTAATCAAACCGTGGGTTGAATAGCATATTCGGTAGTCTCTTAATTCGACGCCTAGTGCTATAACATACCACAAGTTTTAAAAGAATATATGCATAAGACTATTAAAACGACGCTTTGCGTTCATTATGAAGCCACGGGCATTTAGAAAGTCTTTGCATATGTTTGAATATGCCAATAATATGTTATCAACATAAAAAAATGATGCCATCATGTCTAAAGGATAAAAACGCATTTTAAATAGACTTTGGCATATGTTTGTTTCTCTCAAAACAATATGCAATCAAAGTAAAATTCGACGCCTTAACACAATGTGTTTTTAGTGAAGAAAAACATATGCAAGGAGGGTAAAAATCGCCACCATTTTCTTAAGTTAGTGTAATGTCCCCAAATTGATAGAGAATAAATAAATTAAGTTAATTAATTATTTGGTACCTATTTAAAAGAAATATTATTAAGGACCTTTAATTAATTAATGGGGGGCCTTTTTATTTAACTATTGTCCGTAGGTGTTTACCGGGTCGGCGTTCTTTTGTAAACCCTCGGGAGTTTCTCCGAAGGGGTATTTATGCCGGCATGTAGGTAGTTGTAGGTATGTTGAGTTTTGATATTTTATTGTAAATGCGAATTCCTGTTGGAATTCTGTGGTCTACCATTTCGGAGGTGAAAGACCCTCCCTAGTTGGTATTTGCAGTTTCGGTGGGATTCAACCCTCACCCTACTCTGCCTGTTCTCTGTTCGAATCTGGCGAATTTGAAATACTATCAATTGATTATTATTATTGCTCCTCGCAAGTATTGATTTGATTTGTCATTGTGGATTATATTGGTTTATATTGGTTCCTTAATTCATTTTGGCCCGAAGGCACACTCCTTACCCTGCAGGCACATCCCTCCAGACATCCGTGCTGCCTCCCATCACCATACAACCATCCAGCCAGCAACCGTACAACCTCCAGCCAGCAACCGTACAGCGTCATAACCTCCACCGTACGACCACATTTCAGCCACCCTACGAACCTTCTGCGAACCGTACGGCCTGCAGTGTCTGCTCGCCAGGAGTCAAGAGCTTCAATTCTGTGTGCGAGGAGCTTAAAACATTACAGTGGTATCAGAGCTGGTGATCTTGCCAGCCTGTTGGGAAGATTGAGAGTTTTGACTGGGATCACACTATGACACTCGACGATGCCATATATTCTCTATCTCAGGTCTCAGCTGATTGGAAGGCACATTTATTGGTCGAATACTCCAAGAATACTTTCGCATGCCAACTGTTGGATGGTCAAGTGCAGGATGACAGATACAAGGTGGTTGGCGACATCATTACTAGAAGGACAAAATCTATTTGGTACCCGAGTCCAAGATGAAGGAAAGGATTCTGAAAGAAGATGTTTGCACAAATATCGTCGAACCAACACCCAATGATAAACTTGATGGAAATACAGATTTTATTAGTGACCCTCCGAATGAGCCGGTTCTTCCAGTGGGTGATCAACCTCTTGGGGATGCAGACTCTGCCAATGTTCCCTTGCAGGAGCAACCTCTACAGTTAGTTGATTATGGAGTTTATCCTTTGGATCTGAGCACTAATGTTTTGTATGATTGGCTTCCATGGGATCCTGGTGACTCTTGACATGGCAATGTTTATATCAGAGAGTCGCAGCAAAAGTTTGGTGCCAGTCTACTCGTCTCCACTGAATCAAATTATACACAGGTGATCCTAAAGCAGCATGGAGTTTTCAGCGGATACTGCAACCAACGTCCGTATTTGGTTTGGGATCTGAGCATCAATGTACGTGATGATTGGCTTCAGTGGGATCCTGGTGACTCTGGGCCTGGCAACATTTATATCAGTGTGGCGTAGCGGAAGCTTGATGGAGCTTTACTCTTCTCACCTACTTCTAGGTGCATCTGCGTGGTCATGATGCGGCATGGGGGTTTCAATAGATACAATTATCGATGCCCGCGCTTAGTTTGGGATCCTGGAGTTTTGCTGAAGGATTGCTTGAGGACAAGCAATCTTTGGGCGGCGAGGATTTGTAATGTCCCCAAATTGATAGAGAATAAATTAATTAATTATTTGGTACCTATTTAAAAGAAATATTATTAAGGACCTTTAATTAATTAATGGGGGGCCCTTTTTATTTAATTATTGTCCGTAGGTGTTTACCGTGTCGGCGTTCTTTTGTAAACCCTCGGGAGTTTCTCCGAAGGGGTATTTATGCCGCCATGTAGGTAGTTGTAGGCATGTTGAGTTTTAATATTTTATTGTAATTGCGAATTCCTGTTGGAATTTTGTGGTCTGCCATTTCGGAGGTGAAAGACCCTCCCTAGTTGGTATTTGCAGTTTCGGTGGGATTCAACCCTCACCCGACTCTGCCTGTTCTCTGTTCGGATCTGGCGAATCTGAAATACTATCAATTGATTATTATTATCTCTCCTCGCAAGTATTGATTTGATCTGTCATTGTGGATTATATTGGTTCCTTAATTCATTTTGGCCCGAAGGCACACTCCTTACCCCGCAGGCACCTCCCTCCGAACATCCGTGCTGCCTCCCATCACCATACGGCCTTCCAGCTAGCAACCGTACGCCTCCACCCAACAACCGTACAACCTCCACCCAGCAACTGTACGGCCTCCAGCCAGCACCGTACAACCTCATAACCTCCACCGTATGGCCACATTTCAGCCACCCTACGGACCTTTTGCCAACCGTACAGCTTGCAATCTCTGCTCGCCAGGAATCAGGAGCTTCGATTTCGTGTGCCAGGAGCTCAGAACATTACAATTAGGAAGAATAACTTAAAGATAAATGTGATTTCATTCAAAAAGCCCACTTTTATCTTGCTAACTAAAAGTAAGACTTAATTATAACATATACATTTAGATTGAAGATGCAAATGTTAATTAAAAATCCAACTAAAGAATGAACACAATCTCTTATATGCAAATTTAAGTTTTAATGACTTGATATGCAGACATGATTTAAAAACCCACCACCCTTAAAAACTTTAAGCAATACTTCAGAGAATGATGTGAGATTTTCAAATGGAGGCTTAAATTCACCTTACACATAAAACAATTCTCAGTCTGTGCAGTTGACAAGAAAAAGTCCACCTTTTAACGATTTTTTCAAAGATGTGCAATCTGTCCGAAAATCCCCACTAGTAGGATATGAAATCCCTATAACTTGAGCGAGACCAATCCAAATGACGCCTAAGATAGCTCGAAGCGAGCGGAATTGCAAAGACTACAATGTTACAACAAAGCCACAACCAAAAACAAAGAAAAACGAAAGAAAGACCAAAAGACTAAATGCTCGCAAGAAGTAAAATCAGAGGTGAATCAAGGGATGAAGAATTCCCTCAAATAAAATTCTTTCATAACATCGACATCCTTAGAGAAAAGTCCTACCAATTACTTGAAAATTGCATAGGGTTGTGCAATTTTGTGAATGCAAAGCTGAGGACAACAGTAGGATGGGGTGCAATTTCCAGAAGTCAACTGTCATCTGAAATTTGTACGCGGTTTATCTACAGGCGGCAATATGCACCAGACATGGGCGTGATGTCTTGTGGCGACAGATTTTTGGAAGACTTAACTACTCCCATTTATTACAGGCGGCAATATGCACCAGATACGGGCGTGATGTCTTGTGGTGACAGATTGTTGAAAGACTTATCAACTCCCATTTGTTACAGGTGCACGATAAACTTACTTTTAAGATTCACGAGGAATGTATTTATGAGTTGTGTTTTACTGTAGATTGAATTTGAATTCTCGCAAATCGAATTGAATTTGGAGAACCAATAAACAGTGAGTGTGTCACTGTTTGAAATAAAACAATCTCGGGATATTATAGTTTAAGTGTGTCCAATTTTGTGGAATAAAATAACTTGGATTATAAGAATGAATGAGATGGTTACTTCCTACAATCCTATTAATGGCTCAGAATGTTCATTTGCATCAATTGAATATAACCAATTGTCTAAGGGAATGAAAATGTATGCTGCAAAGACAACCTGTAAACTGTTTGACATAATGCTAGTCTGATTAGCGCAGCATTTGGGAAGTAATAGGAAAGAAATAACCACAGTCATTGTGTACTTGAGCACAAGCTGTTTATATAGAATTAATGAGAAGACTTCTATAAGATCCTGCTGAAAAAAGGCATTTGCCTAAAAAAACTGGAGGAAATACAGAAATTCAAATGGATGAAATTCAGTGGGGACATGTGGTGAAAAGAAAGAGATAACATCTACAAGCAATTCATAACCATATAGATGGAAAATTCAAGCCAATAATGACAAACTATAGTAAGCTGAAAACAATCAACATTCAAGAGATTTTAAATGTATTATATAGCTGTGCAGAATAATACAGAAGACCATTCTGTATATAGAAAGAAAGAAATGTGCCCCTATTTGAGAATGATATATAAATGCACAAGTGGAACGATGAATGCTATCACTTTGTATTTTGTTATTTCAATTGTGCAAATATAAACAAACATAGTTTTAGGTAGTAAGAAATGGATATAGCTCTAGCCTTCAAGATAAACCTCTTTAAGAACTCATAAAGCACTTGCTGATATCCTTTTTCTGAGGATGGAATTATGACCACGCCAAAACACCCAATGTTGAAATGTTGCATGCTGCACTTATTTAATTATGACACTTCTAAGTTTCATAATTATAAAGAAGGTCAATTTATATAAAGAAAGGAAGAAATGTGTCCCTATTTGAAAATGATATATAGGTGCAGGACTCGAATAATGAATTCTTTCACTTCATATTCAGTATTTCAATTGCACAAATTCAAATTAGCATAGTTGTAGGTAGTAAGCAATGGCTATAGTTCTAGCCTTCAAGGTAAACCTTTTTGTGACCTCATAAAGCACTCACTGATATCCTTATTCTGAGGATGGACTTACTTTCCACTTTCCACTAATGACTGCCAAATCACC
Source organism: Thuja plicata (assembly GCA_018584345.1). NCBI lineage: Eukaryota > Viridiplantae > Streptophyta > Pinopsida > Cupressales > Cupressaceae > Thuja > Thuja plicata. The sequence continues at coordinate 2,585,778 of MU223714.1, read as the reverse complement.
CAAAGTTGAAATGGTGCATCCTGCACTTATTTAATTATGACACCACTAAGTTTCATAAATATGTTGTGGCATTGATTCATATTGACCGGTAATTAAAAAATCCCAACAAGGCTTCTAGCTGTTTGCAAGGATTTCTTAGCCCCTTCCATCTATCTAACTAAGATCATTTTGATCTCAAAACATTTCTCTTCAAAAGGCTGAAGTTCATTAAAAGTTTCAAAATTTATAAAATTGAGTACATCCTCTCTTATGCTTATTGTGGCTATTTTATGAGAAAAAACAGAATGGTAAATTCAAGGATGAACTCCAGAGAAAATTTCTGATAATTTATATGCATTACAAACCTGTTTAATAAATCCCCCAAATGCTGTGGAGCCATTTACTAAATCCTCAAGTTTTTCATTTGATATTGTAGGATCTTTTTCGGCTGACATGTCTTCAGCGAATGACCTCCCTGGTGTCATGGAATGCACTGTTTGCTCAATGATATGGTCATGATTACTGTTTTGCCCCTTTGCTTCCTGCAGGTACAAGTAATGGATGAAATCTTAAATATATTGCATATTTTAGACTGTATAACTTGATATTGCATAAAATTATAACAATCAGATTGTTCACAAAGTTCTATGAGTACTAGAGGAATGCGAATTCAATAACCTATTATTTGCATCATATATTTTATATCCGAAACAAAAAATAAAACAAAAGTACAAAATGTTCATAAAATAAACTCTTGGGTGTCTGCTGAGAAAGATGGATTAGACAATTGACTCAAATTTAGGCTGCAAGCAAGAGTAAACTCAAAACTAATACAAGTTTGTGAAGAAATAGAAGACGCAAAGAAATTGCAAACATGTTAAGTTAAGCTAATAGTAATTGGTTCAAAAGGAAATATTTAGTTAGCAAACCACAGGGACACCCCCATTCCCACCCTCGACACCCCCATTCTCATCCNCCCCCCCCCCCCCCCCCCTCCCGCCAAACCCCCAAACAAAAAGTCCATACACTCATCTCCGAGATGGGATGACGCGAAAGAGATGTGTTCACAATATGTGTTATCATTGACGTCAATGTGATGTCTAACAACGTGTTGTCATCAAGTTAGATGAATGTAGTATGTGGTTATTGGTGATTCAGTTTGATGCTTCCGATTATGTATATTGGAGAGCAGCTATTGTAATGTCTCCTTTTCGGATAACTTGGAAAGCCGGGACAATTACCTTATTCCATCCTCTAAGTTTGTCAAATAATTGCAATGAAAACCAAGTAAAGTTGTTTCACATGATATCAATTACTATCTCTGATATATATGCATGAATCTATGCAAAATTGATGTGGAACGTATAGTAATATCTGATATATATTTATCAAATATGCTATGATTGTATTTTCTTTATAGATGCAATGTCTGATATGCGATATGCTTGTGCAATCGATATATATTGGTTTTAGCAATTTGATTGCTATGTTTAATTTATCAATCTAAATATGCAATGTATAAGTATCACTTTAACAGAGCGATATGTTTCCGTTTCTGATTTGTATCTATAATCTTGAAACTTCAATAATGACTGATAAATCTGATTTACGCTTTAAGCACCTACAATGTCTCCAATTATCGCTTATAGTGATAGCATTTCTGTGTCTGATCGTGCAATATGATGGTTGTGTCTGATTTACAATCTTGATAATGTATGCCACTAATTTGCCAAGAGGCAATTCATTCAAGAAGAGCAGATCCAATACCTGGATATGTATAAAAGAAGAATTGTCCAATGATTTCTGAAGTGAGATTGAGCGCCTTCTTATATCTCTCAAATGGATGATAAGTTATGTTCAATAGACATGTCTTATGCCTATTCATAATTGTCTTCCTTCCTTCATACTAATTGTACCATTTCAGGACACATGGTGATTGCATATATTAATCGCTGCACCTCTATTAATCATTGCCTTTGGTAAGGTTAATTGCACTAAACAAATTATGATACGTGATCATTTATTAATATTTATTTGTTATTTCTGCTAATCTTAATTGGTGCTATTAATCATCAAACTCATGCCTGATTAGTGTATTATCGATAGCTTGACATACTTGTAGTATTGCAATCGATTATTGTTATTGCCGGTGTCTTCTTAGATTGAGTAATCATATCAGTTGCTGTTCTTCATTCTGACTTAATTAAATAATGTAATATCGCTACTTGATAACCACAATATCTGCTGAGTTGATCTTTCTGGATAGTTAGACACAATCGATGATATCTTATAACTTCATTTGAATGTTTGTACTTTTCCTTATGCATTATTTATCTCTTTATACTTAGTTGGTGAACAATCTCTAACCTCCGTATTGATCTTTGTGATTGTATCCTTAGAGAATAATATAATTCTCTTAATTTTGACCAAGGCAACTATATCAACATCTATCAAATATTTGAATAGTTCGATGCCTTAATACTTCCTCGATTATAGTCAATTAATGGGTGCGATTATGGTTTGTGGATGACAGATATCATTTGCGGGGAGTCTACAGCTGGCTAATTTCATTGTCACCATTGTGAGGAACCTTGGAGACCGTCGCAATCCTATTGCAACCATTATATTCAATCTATAATCCTTGGTAGCTGTTTTGTTCCTTCTATATGATTCATCCTTGGATAGAGTGGCAGAAGTCTTGTAGAAGCTCCGTGGCTCAGACAAAGAGATCAATTCCAAACTATAATCATATTCATCCTTTAGTGGCATTGCTGGAGTTGATATTCTTGTGATATCACCGACCTAACATGTCTCATTCTCCCTTAATGTTGTAAACTTGTATCGCTAAGGTGTTTGATATATTACGTTGACAAAGTTCGCTGTTTGATAGTTGATGTTTTGTGATATGGCCTTACTTCTGTGATTGATGATTAAGTAATCATCATTCTTGACTATACGGATAAATACTATTCGGCTTGATGCTTGTCTCCTTACACATTACTGGAGACTTAGGAACTTGACCAATGAGTCTCGGGTGATGCTTGCAAGCAAAGTGGGCTTAACATTGGAAGAAACTCCCTGGTTAAGCGCACTTGAGCTGGAGTAGTATTGGGATGGGTGACCTCCTAGGAAGTTCCAATGCTTGACCTTTGTGAGCAACACTAAGATGCATTGAGTGTTACGTGTTCCATTCATTCTCATGAGAGATGGGTTCTTGTGAACCACTACTCATGAAACATGGGTTAGTGAGGTTGACTCAAATCTACACTATGATTGTATGCTCAATGAATTACTTTCTCTACACCAACATTTGATGATTAGTTACATTAGAAAATGATTGAAGACAGCTTACTAATGGTCTACAAATCTTTTTTGATGGTCTACATGATGTTCTTGGTATCTCTGGTGATAAGAAGACAAATAGTTGGAAGCTTTGGCAATGTTGTTGATAACTGAACCAACTAGGCACTTTCCTTTAATTGCAGTTGATCAGGACCTATTTCATTTTCTTTGGAGGATGTGGTGTGACACGTTTGATGTTCAGATCAAGTCTTGCGTGGTACACAACCTATTTTTTATAATGTTGAAGGTACTTAAGGCCAAACTATGTTGTGTTACACTTTCATTGAATAGGTTCTATGTGAGCCGACCTAATCAATGTTTTGTAATATTGCGGATGATTTATAAGGAAGAATAAATCATTTGTGGAGGTGTACATGAGCTTATGTGAAGTTCTACAATGTGTGAAATTGATCTTTAATCAGATGATGAAGTGTGTGGAGTCACTATAACAAAAAAATAGGGCTATTAGGAGGACTGCATAATTAGCATTAGTCAGACGCTTCTTCTACAATAGTTCATATCATGTATTTCATTATAATATAATTGTATCTTTCTCTAAAGAAGTGATCTTCAGCTTGCAATTCTATTGTATCTTGCCCTGAGGTAGTGAGTCTTGGCTGCAAGTCCGAAAATGAGCCTCTTGTAATTCTTGTTTCACAGATTGTGAGTTGATCCTCACCATGGTTTTTCCCTTCTTGGTTCCATGTAAAAGTCTTGGTGTTCTTGTGTGGTGCATGTTATGTTTTTGTTCTTTCCTTTTGCAATTCTAGTTAATTGGTTTAAAAGTTAATGAATGCTTAAGTTGTAGTTTAAGTTGATTCACACTCCCCTCTCGACATTTGTGTGTGTACAACAAGACATCCCCCTGCCACACCACAATTGTTGTTGAGGTAGTTAGGATGTTGCTGGAATGATGAGGTCCCCGAGATGTCTTAAGGATGTCCAAGCATCCCTCAACCGTCCCGAGAATGCCCCGGTGTCTCGCAGCCAACAAGCCCAAAAAGTTAAAATATAAAAAATAAAAATCTTGAATTTTTCATTCAAACCTATGCCCAAGGTTGAACCCTGATGGCCAATGGGTCCCATCAATGCCTCCCAAACCTTATTAGACACCCAAAAATATTCAATTTTCACTCACAAATTCATTTCAACCATAAGGTTGAAGAGGAGAAAAAGAATGAGTGAAGGAGTGAAAGAGTGAAAGTGAAGTGCTACCAGTGCAAGAGATTCAGAAGGAGCAAGAAGAAGAGAAAAAAGAAGGATTCTACACCAAGTTGGAAGGATTTTTCAAGCACAAGGTAATTCTATCACTATTTATTTATTTATTTTATTTAGTTTTGTATTCATATTTTTAAATTTATTGATAATTTCATAAATGTGGCTGCAAGTGCATATTCATTGTTAGTACTTCATATTGTTAGCAACATTCAGCGTTGAAATTTGAAAATAACAAAAAACCATCATATTCTTAGACACGGCTGTCATTTTTTTATTTTTTATTGAAGTTTCCTATTTTACAAATTAAAAATTAGTAGTTTATACGTTATAAATTTTTATTTTCTATTTTGTCAAACCAGCTTGAAATTTTAGCGTATCCTTTGCTTCTATGCTTCGTGTGACCTAAAGTGTATTGTCCCCTTTTTAGCTCACTTTGGGTTGTAGTGTGGATTAGCCTACCAGTGGCTCTTGTAGGCTAAGTTAGAGGGATAGAGGGTCTCAGTTGGCAGAACCAGAGGCAAATTCCCATTTCAGAGGACAAGGGGTGTTTGGGATTGCTTCTTGTTTGGACCAGTTTGGCACACTTACTATTTATAGTAAGTGTCTATTTCATGATAGTTAGGACTTCTATCTATAGCAGGACGCCTGATCAGGTTGGTGACAACGTTGAGGTTTGGTATTGTTGACAGGAGCAATTATTCAGGGACTTACTATTTAATTCAGTCATTGTTGAGGAGTTACTATAACTGGCAGGGCACCCAGACTCATGGTCTGCACAATGGTTGACTCATTCGTTAGTTGGCTTAGTGGAGTGATTTTTACTCAGCACATTGATATTATTTATCATTAATAAAGCCGCTTTATTAATGATAAAGTTATTATAAAGTTATTATAAAGTTATTAATTAAGTGGGGCCGATTGACTTTATAAGTGCATTAAATGAATGTTATAATGAGGGGGCCAATTTATTTATTATTTCCTTAAGTCAACGTGAGACATCAAGGTAAATATATTTAATGTTTTATAAAACACAAAAGCAATATGGTTTTGTCGTGAAGTATATAAAAGTTTTATGAAGTGAATCGATCATATTATGCATATGTTGTTTGTCTTGATTTTGGCATGAGCTTCTTGGAACTAGGAATTGGGCATTTTGTCCAAGGGTTTCAGCATTTGCTTGGAGAATTGTGAATTCTTCTGGTTGTCAACACTTTGAATTGGTGAGAGATCCAACGAATTGTGCAACTAAGCTATGGCTTCATACAAAGGTCATGATTGTGATAATTGATGATCAATTTGGGGTTTGATATCATAGTTTATAATTCGGATTGTGTGCATATGAATACGAGACAACAATAAGCCAAAACGCAGCCTCTAGAATCAGGGTTTGGCATTAATGAAGGTAGACGCACTTGAGTATAGTAGTCGCGTGAGGCCATGAAGGGTGACGTTGAGTATTTGAGGAGGCACAATGGGGTTTTAAAACAACAGATTGATCATATACTTACCTGCCTAGACAAAATCCTTCTACCGTGGCAAGCTGCCAATCATTTTTGTTTAATATTTCAAGGCAGCGATTCATATCAAGTTCCTTTAGTATTAGTAATTCGTTTCTTAATTTCAATAACTGTAATTGTATTTCAAGCAAAAGGAATAGTCAATAAAAAATTGAAATACTAGTGCATTGTTTTGCAATAGTTAGTTGTTTTTCACGTATTGTTCTCATATATTGAAAAAGCACAAAAAAGCATAAAATTCAAAAATACCAAAAAACAACCAAAAATTGCAAAAACATCTTCTAGTAGTGCCAAATGATCAGGCGTAGAACCAATACTGTTCTTACAGTGGTATCAGAGCAGTTTCCTGCCATCCTGGTGGGGTTGGAAATAAAAAAATATATTGATCCTACAGATGACATGTGAATGATCAACAGTCTTGTAGTTGTTTCAGTCATGGAAATACTCAAGACAACAATTAAGCAGGGAAATGAAGATTACACCACAGGATATAATGGGTGACAGAAGGGAGGAAGTACTTAGCATGTTTGAGGAATGTAACACTCTTCCTCAATGTGTTAGGAAAGATTTATCTTTCTATCATTTTATGGACTTTCATCCAAGGTTATGCAGTATGATTGGTTCAGCCAAGAAACAATATCACAGGATAGCTCATGACCTATTTGCAAGAAGAGTTGGTTTGCGGGGTAACAAGCAAATGGTGTCTGGTGGTAGGAGGGTGAAAATTGAGGATATGACAACAATCACAGTGTTGAGCCTACTCATGAGATAGCAGCCTTCCCATGTGTGAAAGATGGTTGCATGGAGTTTCTTGGTGTAGAAACTCAAGATTTGGGTGTTAGAAATGAGTTATGTGATGCATATGTAGGTCCCAACAAATCTAACTTTATAAATCAGACCTGGCAAACTAAATAAAAAAACTCAGTGGTTGGTAATAGGTCCTAGGATTGGGTTCTGGATGGACATGCAGCTACCTTGGAAGAAGTGTGTGAAGATACTTTCATATCAACAACTTCTGCCTTACTAGTTGAGCCATCCGTTGAGGTTCACTTTGTGAACAATCCTTTGTTTGAGATGGACACAACATTATCATATGGCAATCCGCTTTTTGAGGTAGATGTTGATAACTCACCTGAGTTGAGCTTGGCACAGTTTTTACCATCTGCAGCCACAGTTCAGTTCCCTATAGAACCTGTTGGTGATGTTCCTATGTCCGCGGGTTATGGTTGTGAGCAGGTGGAGGATGTGGCTACACATATCACAGTTACAGGTATAGTTGATACAGTTGTGATGAGTGCATATGTTGAGAACAGTGGAGAAACACATTTTGCATCAGGTTCTCTTGTGGTTACATCCACTACAGGTGTTGTTGGTGATGAGTCAGATGACGGGGGCTATATTCAGTACTATGACAATCATCCATCGACTGAGATGAGAGATTTTTATCGTGACTACATAGGGAGGAATACTCATCACTACTTTTCTGATCCACACACGGAAGATTTGACGATGTATCAATGTGGATTGGTTTCGAGGTTGTACCATCTTTTGTGGGATGGGTATTTTCCATCTGCTATAAATGGGATCAGTAGCTGCAAGTTGGATTACTTGCAGAGTCAGCACATCCATGGGAGCCTAGCAAAGGATAGAGATAGTGGTAGTGTTATAGACACCCTCAGATGTTCTTATCTCCATATTATGGATGGATGTCAGTTCAGTGTGCTTTGGGACCTGAGTGATGATAGGGTTAGCACTGCAGCTTGGGCGAGTCCCATTGATTGGCTTCACCACTTTGGGCACAGTGAAGTTGAGTTCATAGTTGAGCAGCAAAAGTATGAGGATGTTCTTCTTGACAGGCTTCAATTCAAAGTTTGGGATCCTTCCAATGAATTGGGATTTCAGATAGAGCTCACTGAGGAGTTTTCGGGAGTTTACACAGTGAGGAGTGCCTACAATTTTTTCTTTGATCCTCCTGTGCATGACCCCTTTCAGATGGACGGTTTTATTGCACATGTGTTGGACAATGTGTATGGCAGCTCACTTTGTGTAATTTTGGGAAGCAAGCTTCGTCAACATTCTGAGTTTCTTCCCTATGAGATGTTCACTCCTACGACATCTACAATCAGGTGCTATTTAGTTTAGCATGTTCTATCAATTGTACTAGTGATGATGTTAAAGGGGATAGTTGGTGATCATAGGGACATTACACAATTCTACCCTTGGGATCTGGGTGGACTGATGTGTTATTTGTTTCTGAGATTGCTTGAGGACAAGCAATTTCAGGAAGGGCGGACTGTAATGTCCCCTTTTTAGCTCACTTTGAGTTGTAGTGTGGATTAGCCTATCAGTGGCTCACATAGGCTAAGTCAGAGGGATAGAGGGTCTCAATTGGCAGATGCTTAGGCAAATTCTCATTTCAAAGGACAAGGGGTGTTCAAGATTGCTTTTCGTTTGGACCAGTTTGGCACACTTACTATTTATAGTGTCTATCTCATGATAGTTAGGATTTCTATCTGTAGTAGGATGCTTGATCAGGTTGGTGGCAATGTTGAGGTTTGGTATCGTTGATGGGAGCAGTTATTCAGGGACTTATAGTAAGTCATTGTTGAGGAGTTACCATATCTGGTAGGGCACTTGGACTCATGGTCTACATAGTGGTTGACTCATTCATTAGTTGGCTTAGTGGAGTGATTTTTATTGAGTGCATTGATATTATTTATCATTAATAAAGCCACTTTATTAATGATAAAGTTATGATATAAAGTTATTAATTAAGTGGGGCCAATTGACTTTATAAGTGCATTAAATGAATGTTATAATGAGGGGGCCAATTTATTTATTATTTCCTTAACTCAACGTGAGACATCAAGGGAAATATATTTAATGTTTTATGAAACACAAAAGCAATATGGTTTTGGTGTGAATTATACAAAAGCTTCATGAAGTGAATCGATCATATTATGCATATATTTTTCGTCTTGATTTTGGCGTGAGCTTCTTGGAACTGGGAATAGGGTATTTTGTCCAAGGGTTTCAGCGTTTGTGTGGAGAATTGTGAATTCTTCTGGTTATCAGCACTTTGAATTGGAAAGAGATCCAACAAATTGTGCAACTAAGCTATGGCTTCATATAGAGATCATGAATGTGATAATTGGTGATGAATTTGGGGTTTGATATCATAGTTTATAATTCAGATTGTGTGCAGAGGAATAAGAGACAGCAATAAGCCAAAACCCAGCCTCTAGAATCAGGGTTTGGCATTAATGAAGGCAGATGCACTTGAGTATAGCAGTCGCGTGATTCCATGAAGGGTGACGTTGAGTATTTGAGGAGGCACAATGGGGTTTAAAAACATCAGATTGATCATATACTTAGCTGCCTAGACAAAATACTTCTACCGTGGCAAGCTGCAAATCATTTTGGTTTAATATTTCAAGGCAGCGATTCATATCAGGTTCCTTTAGTATTAGTAATTCATTTCTTAATTTCAATAATTGTAATTGTATTGTTTTGCAATAGTTAGTTGTTTTTCATGTATTGTTCTCATATATTGAAAAAGCACAAAAAAAAGAATAGAACTCAAAAATACCAAAAACAATACAATTTTGCAAAAACAACTTCTAGCAGTGCTAGTGTATCAGGGGTAGAACCAACAGGGTTCTTACATAAAGTAAAAAAAAATAAAAGTGAAATCCTTGGTTGAGAGAGATTAAGAACAACAATTTTTATTTGTGTATCCTGTACTTCTACACTTCATGCAACTTGGAGTAAGAAAATGAGCGAGGACGAGATTGAGGTTCAAAGTGAAAGTAGTAAATCGGGTTATGCACTTGAGGCCGAGGCTAAGAGGGTCACTGTGACGGTGAATCCCAAACCACTAGTTCCATGGTGAGTGCAGCTACAAGTGTAAATTGCCCCTCCACATTACTAGTAGACTATGCTAAGGGTCCTTTTGATCATAACTCTCTTTTAAAATAATTTGCTACAAAAAATTTGAGCAATCCTGGGACATCTAGGCACAAGGTTGTGGAAGTGTAACTTTTGTGTCCTTGAATTTTATAGCAGCATTACTAGTGTTAATTTCTACCTCCTTTGTATTTGAGGAAAATGTGTGGAAGCATGTGCATTTCTAGGGAGACTAGAAAACCTAAAATACAGAGTTGAGATATATAAGCTATGGGGTGTTAGTGAAGACAATGTAGTTGACCCACCATTGTCTTAAAAGTTACATATTAGAGGATCTTTTAATATGTAGTTGGGCGTTTCTATATTGTTCCACTGGTAACTTGACTTTAGGTTTTTTAATTGTTTCTTCTGCTGATGTTTCATCATTGTATAGTGATCCGAGAAGGTCCTCTTCCATTTCATCATATGCTTCCTTGTCTTATATGCTGTAGGGCCATCAAAGCCAGCCACGTGGTTTTACTTCTACTTTGGAAGGGCAAGTTGCACATATGCTAGGTTCTTCAAAGGCCCATGCAAAGTGATGCACGTAATCGAATAGCTGAATTATTCAATATGTAGATGAAAGATGATACAAATGATGCCATTGGAAAATTCTTCTTTGTCAATGACATTCCTTTCCATGTGGCTTGATCTCCTTATTATGAGGAGTCGATAGCAATGGTAGCAAGGGTTGGTAAATCATACAAGTAGGAGTTGTAGACTCAAGGATCACTTGCAAAAAAAAAGACGTTTTCCACAAGAGTACACAAGAAATGAGCTTGCTTGAATTTTGAAATATGAATATGTTACAGATGTACAATGACCTTGCTCATATAGACAAGGAGTGATTTATTATGATATTATCTAGACAACTAAGGCTTCTAGAAACAACACCTAGGACCTAAATTAATTTAACACGTGAACATGTCCCCACTAAGAATTTACTAGGTACAAGACATTATTTACACTAACCCTCCAACCCTAAGTGCAACTTAGGGAGAAGGAATTATTATGCAAATGATACAAGATGCATGGATGGGTCTTGATTATGAGGTCATTTTAGGTACCCATATACAAATAATCTTTGACAAATGGAATAGAGAAGAAAACCCACTTGGGATTAAACCCCTCTCCAAAAGAGAATGCAAATGAACAATCATGTGCAAGTGATATAATGAGTGATATATGGAGGACTATCAATGTTACCAAGAACTGTTAGAGTAATCTTTAGTTGCTTATTGATTAAATCATGTTGATTTAATTAATTAAGTTATTACTCTTTAGTGCTTAAGTTTCACTTAGGCAGTTTCTATTTCTTAGAGTTTCCCTTTTAGGGTTTCGGTATCCTTTATAAGGATTCACCGCTTTGTATTTCATAATTGAGATTGTAATCTTTTCATCATAGTTGAATATAGAAATCATTTCTTTCAACATGGTTTTGCAGTCTCCGGCCTTTTGGCCGCCATAGATTCTTCTTCTATCCTCTGTCTTTTCCTTTTGTTTATGTAATAGTCTTGCATGCAGGTGTTCTTGGGAAGATTTGATGGTTATCAAATCTAACATGGTATCAGAGCCATCTTGCTGCTGGCTGTTCTGGTTTTTCTGAAGCGTTCGAGGGTTTGAAGATCGCCAGTCTTTTCCTGGCTCTTTTCATTAGTTCTGGGGGGTCTCTATTTTTGGAGGCATTTTGGACCAAAACCGACCTCACGGTTGAGTCCGGAAGGCCCAAAAACCCCAGGATTGATATAAAATTCGTCCATTTTGGACACCGGG
>MU223714.1:2545063-2572813 GCA_018584345.1 Thuja plicata | reverse complement strand
CCTCTCCCAGTTCAGCATTATGGGGGGGTTCACCTGTTGGTTCTATTGCTTCCTGGTTTGATTGATCAGCTCTTCAGACATTTGTCTTCTCTACCTGGTCATGCACTTCAGTGGGGGTTCCAGTAGTCTCTTCTGACAGAGTTTTCAGTTCATGCTTCGGAGATGCTTCCTGCTCTTTCTTGTTCCTTTCTCTGGGACATCTTTTCCCTAGATTGAAGGCTCAGTTTCCTTCATCTAGTTTGCTTTCTTGTTTTGGGTACCTGATCAGGCCTTGTTGCCGGGACCCATCTTTCCTGCTTTCTGCAGTCTTTAGCAGTTTTGCTTCTCCCTAAGTTACTCTTAAGGGGGGGTGTTAGAGTAATCTTTAGTTGCTTATTGATTAAATCATGTTGATTTAATTAAGTTATTACTCTTTAGTGCTTAAGTTTCACTTAGGCAGTTTCTATTTCTTAGAGTTTCTCTTTTAGGGTTTCGGTATCCTTTATAAGGATTCACCGCTTTGTATTTCATAATTGAGATTGTAATCTTCTCATCATAGTTGAATATAGAAATCATTTCTTTCAACATGGTTTTGCAGTCTCCGGCCTTTTGGCCGCCATAGATTCTTCTTCTATCCTCTGTCTTTTGCTTCTGTTTATGTAATAGTCTTGCATGCAGGTGTTCTTGGGAAGATTTGATGGTTATCAAATCTAACAAGAACTACATCCATCATGATACAATACAAAAGTTCCTCCAAAGGAGAGAAAGATAGAGACTACATAGCTCCCACATAATGAAGTATCTTCTAAGCCAATGAAGAATGTCTAAAGACAAAAGAGAATCCAATGCTTACAAATAAGAAGTCTCCCCTTGGAAAGAAAGATTTCCACTAGTGGATGCTAAAGAAACTCCAATTCCATAAAGAAGCAAGAGGGAAGCGGCCTCCATGATTGAATCTCTGAAAACTAATCAAGTGCCTACAAGTATGTGTCAACAAAATGAGTTTGTACCCCAATCAAGGAAGAAGACAAAGGATGTGGAAACTCAAGAGCAGTCTCCAAAGAACATGAGTCATCAAAGAGAAGAGAGACCCCTTCAAACTTGTCCTCCAAATGTGAAAAAGAGGAATGACAAAACAAGTCTGATATACCTATCATGAAGCCATGCTATAAAGATAAATCTAGAAAACAAAAAATATCCTTCTCAATTGAAAATTTGGAAACCAAGTCAACTTTGATGTCTAAAGAAGCACAAGATGGTGGAACCTCATTGAAAGTCTAATGAACAATGAGGTTCACAAAACCAATATGATCATCCAAATTACTACCCACACTAGTTCTAGGAGAATCTATCTTAGAACATTCACCATCATGACAAAATGGGAAAAAGTGTAGATTTATGCATCATGATCAGCCCTGCCCATTGCAACAAGTTGTCTACTGTGCAAATCACGAATGAAAATTGAACCTGGAGTAAATTCAATGGACTTACCACTCTTTGTTATCTAATAAATAGAAGGAAGATTGTTGTGAATACCAAAAATGCAAAGAACATTATAAAAACTACCATTAGGCACATCAACAACCCCTTTACCAAAAACCTCTAATTAAACACCATTAGACATCAAGATCCTTATTATAGAAGTATGCTACAAGGATGAGAACGTGTCAAGACATTCTGCCATATGATATGAAGCACCAAAATCAAGAATCCATCTTGCAGAATCATCAACATGTGTCATAACAAGAGCATGACCTTTCATCTTATTATTCCCATTAGCAAGAACAATATGTGCCACCAAGGGAGACAAAATTAAGGACTGCAATCTTGGATAACAACTATTCCAAGATAAATGTGTTAATGGAGAAAATGAAAGAATGTTGGGTGGACAATTGCTGTAGTATAGTTATGGAGGGGTGGATGAACATTAAGCATCGTCCACTCATCAAACCATGATTACATTTATAAAGGGCCCATATTTTCTTAAGGCAGTTAATTGCTTAGAGCATTGCAACAATGTTGGATTTCAGTTACAGATCCTCAAGGATGCTATTGAGGAGGTTGGGTTACAATATGTGGTCCAAGTAGTGATAGATGTAGCCCATGTGTAAATTTTTACAGAAATTAATTGCTAAATCTTATAGACATATTTGGTGGACTCCTTGTTGTGTGCATGCCATGAATAATGCACTCAAGGACATGGACGATATTGATTGGATCAAAGAAGTGGTCAATGATGCTAGAGATGTGTAGATGTTTATCTACAACCACCACACTTCGCATATACTCTTTAGGAGCTTCTCTAAGGAGTTCTTGAAACCTGTCAAGACTAGATATGCTTTCTAAATAATTCTCTTGGAGGGAATTCTTGAGTTGCAAGAGGCATTACAGCTAATGGTTATGATAGTAGAATGGAATCGACGGCCTGAGTTCAAGATAGAGTAGGGGAAGAGGGTGACGAATGTAGTAAAGATTTATTTTTTTGGGGGTGATGCAAAGTATATAGCCTACATCATTAGTTCAATTTTATAGGTCATTAGATGTGGAGATGCCAATGCATCTAGCCTTGAAGAGTTGTATGAGTGCATTGATACTATGCTTGACCAAATGAGGGTTGTCATGCAAGAGGACCCCAAATTAGCATTCTACAATGAGCATATTTAACCAATCATTCATTAGAGATGGGAGAATCTCAACACTCTCTTGCATGCGGCTACCTATGTATTGAACCCTAAGTGGTACAAGAAAATGCTTGGTAGTGTTACACCCATACAAGATGTTGAGGTGAAGGTAGGATTATTTAGTGCCAAAAAGATGTATGATCCTATAGGTGCCGCCATTATTCATATTATGTGGAAATATTTTTCCACTCTTAAGGGTTATTCTAAGGCAGCCAAAATGGATATGATAACTATGGCATGGGAGGACCTAGTTTTGTGGTGGAATTACCATGAACCAATTTCTTTGACTACCATTCTAGCCATTTGATTTCTATCTTAGGTTTCTATTTCTTTAGTTGTTGAGATGAACTAGTCTACTTATAGCTTCATCCAATCTCTTAAGAGGAACAAACTTACCTCTAAGATAGTAGAGAAGCTTGTGGTTGTATATAGTGTTTTGTTTCTCATTTATCGTAGGACTCTTGTATAAAGAGAGTCTAGTAGTGTAGTAAATTGTAACCCTTTACAACGTCACACTCTATTTGGGCTTCTACTTTAGTGCACTATTTCTAGGGTCACTTTATTCCTATTTGGGCTCTATCTTTTCCTACAGTCGTCGTATGCTAATTTTGAGACTAGATTTTTATGTTCACAATCCTAATACTTAGCCACCCCTTTCTTTGGTCCCTGTTTGAGAGGACTAGGGTGTCCAATACCCTCGTTCCTCCAAAAGGGACCCAAATTCAAACATGTGCCAGTTTCAATCTTCATCATTTGTGCTCCAATCCCAATATTTTCATTTGACCATTGGATGTTAGCCTAATGTCATAAGTACCTTGTGAACCGTATATGAAGCGATCTTTTATCATTCACAAACTATACATAATAAGGAGTTCCAAGCATTCCCCTATTCAATTAAGAGTAGATCTTAGTACAAGGAGTAGAAAACTACAACAACCTACATTCAAGCATGATTTCATGATGGATAATGTTATGTTTATCATGCTATTACATCAGCACTTGGAGGACTTGTATAAAGAATATTGCATCACCACCATTATCATATAGATATAATCTTGTCAATTCAAAATTTCAATTACGATTTACTATGTCTTCCCTAATGATAAACTCTTTTTTCCATCAGTCATAGCTAATGTGGAGGTGGGAACACCAACACAGGGTTTGACTTAGGCAAGCCCCTATACAACACAACCATTTTTCCTCATTCTTTGTGTGTATGGGGTCAAATATGATAAATGAAAAGGTTTCAAGCATACAAAAGATACCGAGACAAACATTTCCAAATTTTAGACAAGCACAAAGTCCTAGACTAGGTGCCCTCCATTTGGGTCTAATGCTTTTTGGCTAATATTATGGGAAACAAGCCTACAAGACTGCCCAATTGCATTCCTACTCCTTTTTGTCAATTTGGACACCCTCAGAACTACAATGCTCTCCAACCATGTTTGGCACTTTTGGCTCCAAATTTCATCTATAGGTTCCTCTCTCTGTCTCATTTCTAGATTTGGCTTACTACGTTGGTTTTTGGTTTTGTATTTCAATGTTTATGCTGAAAATTATCATTTTCTTATAATTTAACCTATCTCATCCAGACACACTTTATAATCTCAAATCCATTGCAACAAAGGAATCATAAACCCTTAGTGTACAACTCTCCTATTGGGATTGTAGTTGAACCTAGTTGTGATTCCAATGATATGCCATGGAGATTTGAGATCTTAGTTTACTTTTCTAGGCTAAGATCTCATTTCTTACGTATTAGTAACACAATGGGATGTAGAGACAAAGGAGAAAGCACAAATTGATGATGATGCTACAGTTACAAAGGCAAGGCTAGTTGGTATTAGTTTGGTAGAGCTTGACCATGTAGAGTCCACTTACAATAGTTCTCATGACGAGTTTTGGGATGATTAGAAGCCTCACTTCACTCCATTTTGATATTTTGACATCATTGTACTCATTGTAATCATCATGATAAAATCTTGACATAATATAAATTTCAAATTTGACATTTTCATTGTTCAAACTTTAATTATAAATTGTTAATGCTAACTTCAAAGTTTGGTTTGAATGTAAACAAACCCTACATCATACATGAGGTCATCAGCGTACATCGACATTCCTTATTTAGGGCCTGTTCATAGCTACTCATTCTTCAAGGAGCAAAAAAATAGTCGACGATGGCGAAAGGAATGGATGTTTGTGTATGTTGCAATTTGTGCTCTTGCTTCCATGCTGAAATATTACCTAAGAACTACCGAATTTGGATTTCCCCTAACAAGGATGAAGAAGTCTTGCCAAGGCATATCACCGATGAAGTGATGGATAAAATGTTTATGGCTCATTCCTCCTCCATTCGGCAGGTTATCAAACAGGTAATTGGGTTAGAAAATTTTGCCCCAACATCTTTTCAGTTTCTATTTCCCTCTCAACTTGTCTCAATATTTTTGTCTAACGCAATGGATTTGCTACAATCCCCACAGTTGCTTGAAATCTTGGCATTCAAAGTTATCCATAAACAGTTCTGGGTGGGTTACAAGCTTAAACAAGCCATGCAGCAATATGATTTATGGAATGGTCATGGCCTAGTTGGTCTGTTTTATCGACACCAATTGATGCATAAGCATGAGTTTTTTGTGGCATACAATGGTATTAAGTGTGCACTTCAGAAGCAGAACCCCATCATTTTGAAAAATGCAATTCAAGAGTCTCCCCTTGTTCTCGGCATGCAGATTGGGGAACAAATGAAAGCTATTGCGTGTGCCCTGCTGGACATTTTGGGTATGCAATATACCTCTGCCATCCAACGAATCTCTCCTCATGATTTGTCTGCTAACTAGGACATGGCTCCATCGAGTAAACACAGGAAAATTGAGAGGAAGCGTCGGGCTCCTCTGCCGTCTCCATTGCAGGCAAGTTCTAGTGACACGGGCAGGGTGCCAGATGTAAAGAGCACTCATGAATGTGATTGGGCAGTTGCGGCTACCTCTTCATCTAACCCTGGACAGACGCCTCATGAAGTCCAGAAGAGTGGTTGGGAGGTGTTCGCTCCTCCAGAGTGCCCAAGTGGCTGGGCATCGGGTGGGCCATTTCAATCGTGGTCTGATCTTATGCACTTGCAGAATGAGCTTGGAAGGGATCTCGGGGAGCGACTGAGCTGGAGGAATGAGTGCTTCGGTCTTCCTTGAAATGACGGTGTTGTTGGCATTTTTTCTAACTCAAATTTTCGATGACGCCTACATTTTCTTTTTGCAAGCTTCCTGGCTGTCCTATCCGAGTCGACTAGCCGAAGCATCCAGACCGGGTCGCCTACCGAGATACTACATTGCTACCGACTCTATACCGAGACAATCTCGAGATACCGATTCTGAGTAAGTACACCGAGACACCGATATCGACGACATAATGAGTACCTACCGATATCGAGATACCGAATCTAAGTAAGGACCCCGAGCCACCGATACCGACGATTTACTGAATAAATACCGACGAATTATTGATTTGCCGAGGTGCTTCACTATCATCGAGTTTACTCCAAGTCTACCCCGAGGTGCTATACTGAAATGCTTCTGAGTTACCGAAGTTTTGAGGTGCTCCCAAGTGGTTAATATTAAGTTTCCGAGTTGCTGCGAAATTGCTACCGAGTTACTGGTCGGTCTTCAGCAGCCAGATTTTGATGTAATGTCTTGGCACATACAAATGTATTGAATATACTCATGCCAAGACTTGGGTGGTCAAAGTAGTTCATAGGATCTCTCTGAGATTGTTTTGTAATTGAACTGAGAAGTGGGGTTTTCTTGCTAGTTCTTTCCCCATGGAGTTCTTGAACTAGTTTTTATTTATTATATAATATTTATAGTGGTATCATCCACTTTTGCCTTAAAAAAAAAAAAACTTCAAAGTTTGGTTGGTAATATTTAAGTATTTTACTGAATTTCCAAAGTTTCATTTAAATTCAAAATTTTAATTCTTATATATTTTTAATAACTATTTTTTCAAGTAATATATTTATATTAATGTCGCCCCTCCACCACTGTTCCACTGTCAGCCTCCCACCTTCCCCAAATTTAGGCCCTTGATGCCCCCATCCTGAAAACCCGTCTCCCTATTCCTCCATTAGGAAACTCCATGGAATTATGGATTTATTATTTCGAAAAAAAATATTAATGGAAGAATTTTGACTAAAATGCGCAAAATAACAAGGGGGCGAGAGTTAGATATGAGAGACAACAAGCAAAGAAAATCAATAAGACTAAGATTTATAACATAAATGATTATGATGTAGAATGCATAGGGTATATAGTTTTGTGTTCCATAGGGACATGTCCCCAACCTTGAAAGCCTTGTCCCCATCTCTAATGACATTACGACTATGGTAGGGCAACACAAGATGTCCACAAGACGCTTACAAAAATCTTTAAAATTTGAAAAAAAAATTGGAAACACGTTTTAGGAATAGAAAATGCCACAAGGATGTTTGGCCATCCCTGAGGTAGTTGGATGTTAGGAAAATGGTGTCTCAACCTGGCATTTACATAAGGTTTCTATTTATAGTAAGTTTACATTTGAGCATGGATTGGTTCGAAATTTTCCCTAAAGCTATAGATTGACTAAATAAGCATGCTAGTAATTTTTTGTTGCAAGATCATGTCTAGATTTGAAGACATTAAAGTTTCCATTTTTAAGAGTTGCGAACAAAATTTTCAATGTCAATTTTGAAGGTCTAGAAGCTCTAAAATGGCCCAAAAGTGGTTCTAACCAACATAGCAAGTTTTAGCTTCATAGAGCACTTCACAAGCTTTTTGATGCTTCAAATAGTTTGTTCATCACACTCATGGATCAAAAGTTATGGCCTTTGAAAATTGGGTCTCTTGAAATGGGAAGCATAAAAACATGTTGTACACATAAATGAGTTGTAAAAGGGAGTTACACATGTCGTTGTGTGTTTTGACATGTCATAGGGCATCCCTTTTTGGGTGGTTTTAGCTCATGGTTTTGTAATACTATTTGACAGTTTCATGTATTGTGTCTCCTACATACCAAGTGTGTGAGATGGAGGCTATGTATAAGAGTCTTATAGTTGATGAGTTATCTCTGTACCTCTGGTTGGTGATACTCTTGTGAGAAGCTTGCTCTAAAAGTATATTGTATTCTATTCTTGATTTTTGAATAATATGTTGGGTTGCTTTCGCAGTGTGGGGTTTTTCTCCCGAAAGGGCGTTCCTCATATAAATCATTGTGTTGTGGTATGCATGCTATTTATGTTTATTTTTGTTAAGCTTTTGTAATTGTCGTAAAGATCTAGAAATCTTTGCATAACCCTCCTCTCAAGGTTAGTATAGGAAGTTATTCTGCTACCTTAAAATCCTTTCATCAGGGACATTTGAGACATCCCTTGACCATCCCAAGGATGGTCAAACATCCTTGACAACAAGGCGATGTTTATAATGTTTTCAAAAAAATTACTTCACGACATTAAAACATATTATCATTAAATTCTTTCATGAATTTTAGTGTTGGAATTTATCAGAATTAGAATAAACAACCTTCTAAAAGTGAAACTAAATTAGCACAAATTGCAATATCTATCATTTACAAAGAGACTACAAGTAATCTACATACAAAACCTTACATATATAGGCAAGGTAGATGAGTGAGAGGGTAGGAAACTATGACTGACCACCCCTCCAAACATGGGACATTTGTGAGCGCACTTGACAAGTGTGTGAGCAAGTGGCTAATGTGTATGCACTAGGTGTCTCACAAAGTGAGTACACGTCTCAACTAGATGGAGTGAGATACAAGACTAAAAGTCCTTAAGTGGATATTTAAGCAATGTGAGTAGGACTATGTCTAGGCATGCTATAAGATAACTACTTTGATAGTCACCATTTACGCCAACATCCCACCTTAAGTGCAACTTAGGGAGTAATGTATGCATGATGATGAGTCTAAGCTACTAGGCTATGTTGGGTACTCTACAAATTTCTCATAAAGGAGAAAACTCAATGGGAACAAAATCCTCTCCAAAAGAGAGATGATACAATGTGAATGCACAAGCGAAGAAGATAGGTCATAGAAGGAAGGATTGATCAAGAGACCCCAAGGAATACTATGCACAAGTGCAATGAATGTTCTCACAATGAAATACAAATGAGAGTCTATGGAGCCCCCATAATTTGATCCTTGTAGATGTTCAACACTGGATGCTAAAAATGATCCGCACTTGTTGAACAACACCACAAATGTGTGCATATAGCTTCCCATTTCGGATGTGTGAGGAGTGATATCATTGTCTTTGAAGTTTGCACATGATCCAAAGACTGAATGTTGTCATACTAGTTTGCAAACTTGTAGTGCTGAAAATTGGTATGCATATTTTGTTGCAAGAAATCACCCATGCTCTCTATGAAGTATTTCACGATTCAAACGTAGCAGAAGTATTGTGATTACAATGCATGTCAATGGATTACATTGCCCATCCCCATATAATGCTCAAACGAACGACTTCATGGAAATGCTCGAAGGCATGACTCAAGACAACCTTTCGAGGGAAATGATAGTAAAGGTACTGAAGTGTTCAAAGGCAGGACTCATGGAAGTGATTGCGGGAATGACTCAAGAAAGCCCCCTTGATTCAATATTAGGTGACCCCCACATTTTTTGACACTTTAACTTAGTGTTTTTTACAATGCATCAAGGTCCAATGCGTAAAGAATGTCAAAACATGCATATTTGCTAAAAAAAAGCTCAATTTTGAGCTACCATTTAAAAGTTATTTGACATTTAATTTCATGCTAAGTGACCTATTTTTAATTACATCTGCACTAAAACTAACAAAGTTGTTCTAAGATGGGATCTAAACTATATGTCCAACTACTCATTGGAATCATTAGGGAAAATGCTTTCAATGACTACACATTTGTCGAATTTCGCCTCCATGGGTGAAAATGATTACAAAATTAAATTATAACCCCCTTTACAAACAATTATCAACTAACGAATATCTACTTGTTAACATAAATTTTATGGTTTGATTAACCATTACATTAAATGCTAACAAAAGGACAACATTGAATGCATCAATTAATAAACTATTGAGTAAAGGGAAACATTGACTTGGTATGTTATGCATGCCAAATGTTGAACTGCCCTTAGAATTTGCCAACTATAAGGGAGATACTGGTTGAGAAGGCAAAGGAGATGGCGTACATTGCTTTTGAAATTCCTCTCAAAACTTTAATTCAAATTTAAGACAAACTATACTACATGAGTTGGTTTTATGAGCCCATGTGGAGGAGGGCACAAACAAATGTGGGCACTAGAATTCATGTATAGGTCGCCATGTGGAGTTGGCCCAAGTTGTAAAATATTCCGGTGTCACATAGAGTCTCCTACAAATGCCAAACAAACCCTCATCATTAGAGAGTCGGTTACATGTCTTTGACATTGTTGAGGAGGGCTCGATTGGATCCATAGCAGGTTGACCTAGTCCTAGGCACCTATTGCATGCAGGTCTATGCATGAAGGATGGAACCACTTATTCTTCTGCACAATATCTACCCACAACAAGACTACAAAGCAACATAGGTGAAAGTATCTGAATGGGAGACCCTTGCGTGCAGTGTTCCTATATGTTGGCGCCTCCTCTGAAACTCTAGATGCTATAATACGATATAAAAAAATGCTTTAGCTATTGTATTTTCAGCAGAGACACCACTTGTGTTGCAAATGGCATGTCTCACCACTATCCCTATTTTTTACACAAAACGCCCCTCTAAAGTTGTCAGTGATAGATGGGAAGAGGACGAGCAGAAACATCAACATTGCAGAGTATAAGTTGTGTATTAATTCTCTTTTTCTAGATAGAAATATCGTCTCTTTCATATTTCTTTTCCCAACATAAAATTTTTGCTATATCATTAGAAGCCAATGCATGCAAACATTCAATTGCACTCTTCTAAAAATTGTCATGGATTGAATTCAAGACACTTTCATCTTCAACCGCTTTAACAAAACATACAAACTCATACTGCTGGGAGATAGTGCAGAAGTAAGGTCCAAGTTGACACTCATGCTCAACAATCACACACACTTCATCATGGGTCGGCCAATATATTTGGTGCCCGCGGAGATCGACCATACATAAATGATGACACTATTTGACCCTTTAGTACCACCTTCATTTTCTCCATGCTTCCCCTACGCCCAGACATTGACAGCCATGATATCACCTTTCTCATGGTACCTTTGTTGAAATTCTTAGATTCCCTCTCTACCCAATACATAAGCCTCCTCAATTTGACTAGCAATGATCATGATTACAACCATCTCGTATTGCCAAAACATGTTGCTTAAATATATGTGGCTCTATACTCCCACATCCTTCAAACCTTGACACAGTTGTAAAGAGGCTGAAATGGCCAAAGAATCTAGACAAAGGACCAAATTGTCGACCATAAAATTTACCCAAAAGCTCCAAAATTTGATTTTGCAAAACAATATTGATTCCAAATCAAAAATTCTATATAGTGACAAAACTCATAAAAATTGAAGTTACCTTTATTCACCAAACAAAGGAAATTTCTTTGTTACTCGGACCTTCTAGACTCAATAGCGATGATGATTTGAAACTATGACTCTTATAATAGAGCTATGCATGGAATCACCTAAATGCATGAAATAATGTGCAATCTCTACTCTGATATCATGTTGGGATTTGCCAGAAGTAGAATGCGCAACTATCTTCTTCAAGTGAAACCAAATTGGGACAAATAGCAATATATATCATTTACATGGAGAGCCTTGAATATATAGGCAAGGGAGATGAGTGAGAAGGTATGCAACTATAACTGACCACCCGTCCAAACATGGGACACTTGTGAGCATACTTGACAAGTGTGCAAGCAAGTGGCTAATGAGCATGCACTAGATGTCTCACAAAGTGAGTACACACATCTCAACTAGATGGAATGGGACAAAAGACTAAAAGTCCCTAAGTGGAAACTTAAGCAATGTGAATAGGACTATCTCTAGGCACACTATAAGCTAGTTTGATAAAGTCACTATTTACACCAACATGAAGAACTTATATAGTCGCTAACCATTATAAAACTGTTGTAAAATTCAATCATGACATTAAAAAATAATGTTAAACAGCTATATAACTTATATCATTAGCTATGAGTCTGAACCATAATTGTTGTTATACTACCGTCACTACTGTCACTCTCTTAATTTTGGCCTCATGTTACTAAATATTAGTTAAACTTATAGAACTCTCTCTCTCTCTCTCTCTGTAGGAATATATGATATTTTCTTTCCCATCTATGGCAAACTATTTGCTACCAAATGGCGCATTCAACGCAACTTACAATCAAACTAACAAGAAATGTGAAGTGACAGTTTTTCTGCTTCTAGCTGAACTGCTATCTTCTTTAATTTAGCTTGAGTACCAATAATTAATAAAAAAGAGGCAAGAGAATCAGAATTTGAAAGCCTAGGTATAGAGAAAATTAATAAACATAATTCTTTTCAATCTATGCTTAATCCATTTGGTACTGGATGGGATATGTCAATGCATCTTTAAGTTAATGTTGAACTAGCAGGAGATGTAAAGGGACAAATTTTTTGTCTGTTTACAGTTGGTCTTCTGTTGATTTTGTAATTATGAATTATCTGGAAGAATCTTAATTCATAATAGATCCTTCAAGATTGATTTCCATAATGACAATATTTGTTTACAAAACTAAATATTGAGATTAATAACATGGAGGGGACTTGTGGTGAGGGCAATAGATTCTATTAATATTGTTTGGGTTGGCCTACATTGACCAAATCTTTGAAACTTTGGTTTGACAACCTAGAGAATCAGATAATGCAGGCCTCAACCTCATATAACGTAATGTACGATTTAGACGAAGAAACAAAGGTACAAATTGAAAACCTACATGCTCAATTCCACTAGGTATAAAAGCAAAGTGCAAGCTAGAAAACAAACATGACACAATTAAAGAAGGTGATCAGTTAGGAATCAGCACGATAATAGGTCTTCTGGGGGATACAAGGAAGATGGCAACTTATTTTGGGATCCCTTCCTCCATTATCAATGCTAAGGTGCTATTGATTGAAGTAAAGGGCCATATCCATGGTTACAATAGGCTATTCTCCAATGGAACAACCACTACAAACAATTGTAAAATATCTATAAGAAAAAAATTTCTTGGTAGGGAAAAAAACACTACTGATTTTACAATATTGGGAAATACAATTTTGATGGTTAAGATTACATTTTGATTATCAGAATGTTCCTAAATGTCTTTGAGGACGAGACATGGTTTAGCCTTGGGGACTATGTTGGTAGATAGAGTATAGATCATTTTTAGTTAATACAAGCCAAAAAAACATTATTGTAGCACAATCAAATGGCTCACCATCTCCCAAAGGGTACAATTATATGGAAAAAAAGGATAAGAACATGCCCTTATATAGATAGATAAATAAGAGATAGAGAGAGATAAGATCATAAGATTATGAGATATTGAGGACAATAAATATATAGCGAGGAATTGATGAATATGTACCACATGAAATTATAATGAATATAAGAAGGATGACAAATCTGATATATATGTGAATAGCTTATTTTATTTAATGTATGTTAAAATCCACCACACAAAGCTATAGTTCACCACATACATTTGATTCTCTTCCTTATACATCACACTAGGGTAAAATAAAACATTTACAGACTTAACCTAGAATATCTAATCTTTTTGTAGTCGACAATTAGAGTTTGTATATCCATGTTATTCAATGTGTTCTAGTTGTGCAGTTAATCCTTCATTACCTTGTACAATATCAATGTCAACTTTTTTTGTTGTTTTTTATCATAATGTACCTCTAAGCATTCATAGGCCCTATTTACAATGCAACAACTTTTGAAACATGTTCTGGTGAAGACCTTCCCCTTCCTCCACCATAAGATCCTATTCATTTAGAGGACATGATCCAACTCTTGATGGCTGACTTTGGTCTAAAAATTCTGAAGTTCTAGCTTCTCTTAAATGATAATTTTGTCCTATTCCAATATTTGGTTGAGTCCTTTGTTTACTTATATATCTAATGAATTAAATACATGAAGGAATAATGAAGATGACAGTGCATACCAGATACATGAGTAAAATATGTCTTTAGTCACTCATGAAATTATTATAGAGAAGAAGACCAGAGATGGTCAGCAGAGATGGTAAGCCAAAGATTACAGTTCATCTGACTACATTGTACTACCTTCCTTGACAATGCACAAAATATTTAAAGGACCCAACAGTTGCCAAGAGGAACACAACCATTGACCAACCGGTACTTATAACTACCTGAGAGTGACAACCAACTTAAAATGGACAATTAATTCATTGCCGCACAACCAATATTATCAAACACATAACATTAGGCATTGTACAATGACTACATCCTTCCTCTAATTAATCTACCTCTAGCTCTAGCTCTTTTTTGCTACTTCCACGACAAACACTCCTCAGCCTTTAAGGAATATTAATAAGCCTCACGCACAATACTCAATTTAACTAGAATTAGTTTGCCTTGGAGTTGAAATTTTAGCTCGTTGATATCCCTAGCAGTTACTTCTCCTCCAACTCTTGCATATATGTTCTAATCAACAAGCATATGAATTTCTCTATGTACTCTTGCACATTCAACTCTTTTTATCTCAAGTTTTGAAATTGTATGAACAACATCTGTTTATGGCTAGAACCTTATTTCACATTGTCTTGTCTTCTCCCAATATGTTGAAGATTGGTGACAACAAACTTGAAACTTTTAGGAGCACTTTCCTCCAATTTTCCATGTTAAATTATTTCTCAAGCTCCTTTGCCCAATCTACGATAAGACCCGAGTCTAACTATCCTTTATTGCTTGACACGTTTGGCTTGACCTTGGCCCCCAATCTAGAGCCCTAAATGGAACTTTTTGAGCCTGAGATTCTTGGTTTAGTCTAGCATTCAAGGCTTCTCCATGGTCCTCTTCCACCAATCCTAATTTCATCAACAATGAATCCTCTTTTAGCCATTTCTTCTTGCCCAACTCTCTCTTGCTGGAAGATGTTGCTCTATCACTATTAATTTATAAATTTTGCTTTCTACCCACTTTTTACAGGCGAGGAACACTTTCAAAAACCTATATGTGTAGGATGCAAACCCACATTAATACCAACTAATGCAATCAAGGTTAGGGGGTTGATGAAAGTTGAAACAACCACCTTAACCTTGTGGTCTCATGGTCAGGCTAAAACAGGGGGTGATGCAAACAAGAAATTCTGAGTTTCAAATGCAAATGAAAATCACAGTATGGTGCTACAACAAAATGCATTCCCAAACCATTCTATCAACATATTAAATTATTCTTATGGGTAGAAAATTGATACAGATATCATTCTAGTACCTCATGATGATCAATACATTGTTTGAGAAGAAATTGGATATTCCATTAAACAACTTAACCATATTCAAGCTCATTTTTATAATTAACAATTAACCAAATCCTGATTTTGACAGTATAGGCCACACTTTTGAGCATAGAACATGTCCAAACCATAATTTAAAAAAAATAGTGAATTACTCACCTGAATCACGAGTACTTGCAGGTTTGTTCAGGCCCATGAATTACTTACTGAATCTCTTGGCAGAGAATTATTTGTGAGTTCTGGCGATTACTTGCCCAAAAAATCACAATCCCAACTGTGAATCTAAAAAAAAACTCAACTATTCTATAATATATCATTTCACCAAAAGAAATCAATCCTCATCATTTTTTGAATCTATTGTTTGAAAATCATACTGGAGAATTTTGCATTTGTCTGTTGACATTTTGGACTGAAGACTGTGCAATATGATCGAATTTATCAGCTCTGATTCTGCAGGATTTGACAGGCATATAACACATTTCCAATTTTTTTGCTTTTCTGTTCCTTCATTCTAAATATCAAGGGCCAGGGTTTAGTTATTAACTTATTACTATATTTCTGATTTTGAGTTGGTTATACTAGCTGCTAGGCCTTTGTTTGATTTACCCTATGTAAAATACAACATTAACATAGACTTAAGCAAGAACATTTTATAATAGTAACATTTTGTGATTTTTTAATAATTTCTGATTTTGTTGTATATTCTGATTTCATTTTTATATGCTCTTTTATTTCAGTGTCAAAACCATTGGTTAGAGTTTATGGTTGGTGGATGCAATAAAGACCCCATGGGTTATTTAAATAAAACCATGGACAAGGCCATAGAGACAATTCAATATTGTTATGGATCGAACAAAAATAAATATAATGTTGCATTAATAATTGAAGATGGAGCCAACAACAACACTATATGCATGTTGTTGCTTATTTTTTGAACCCTAATTTTTCCTTCTCTAATCCATTCAAAGCAGATGAGGAGATTATGGATGGCTTCAAAATGTGTATGGCAAGGATGGTCCCTAATTATTAAACATTAAAGACATCATACATGAAGAATTACAAATTTATAACAGGGCAGACAGAAGGTTGTTTTCTTACTTCTATGTATACCTATAACTTAGAAGAGCCAATTTGTAGAAGGTAAAAAAAAACATAGATGTGTAAATTTACCTTATAATATTAATTACCATAAGTTTCAAAAATTATTACAAAATTTATAAATGTCATCCTTGAGAATTTGTGTTGGGAAGATATTGGTGCAACGCCAAATCTTCAAAAATTCATCATCTACATTTTGTTCCAGCCCTATAGCACTTCAAGTTGTGAGTGCAATTGGATTACTTTTTAGGCTATACACACAAATAAGTGCAACATGTTGACTCAAAGCACCAGACTGACCTTTCTTGTGCAATACAACCTTAAGTTGCATGCAAAGAAGGTGGAGGGGCAAGAGCCACATGAAGTGCTTGACCTCTATCACATCGATCCATATTTCGCTGAAGTTGTTGGGGATGTGTATCTGATGTTTAGTGTTGATGAGATAGCTGATTTGAAGAGGGAGCGAACCAAATGGGAAGTGAATGTGGCAACGTATGAGAGAGCAAAAGGCAAGCCATCAATGGATGATTCATCTCATTCACATCATGTTTGTATGCCTAAGGCTCGTATTGAGGATGATATTGATTCTCAACAAGATGTTGCATCACTACCATTCAGCTTGAGGACATCCAATGACTACATAGCCATTAAGAAAGCTTCATTCAGCTTTAAGGTTGTGTCTGAACTTCGTCACATGGTTTGGCGTTCATATGGTGAACTGTTAAACTCAAAACTGATTAAAAACAAGACATGGGAGATCATGAAAGCAGTAGAGCCCCAGTTGACTCCAACAATAATTACAAGAGCTGATTTAATTAATCGACACTATTTTTTGTGACACGAGATTGTCTTCCACAAAGGATGCTCCTGCATCACAAACCTTATAAACATGTTTTAAAAAAATACTAAAGGTTTTAAGATAAAAATGTCTACAATGGTCATATGTCCTTATAGAAAGAGTACGTATATGTACCTTTTCATTACTGGTCACCCTTGCTTCCATAACCGATCTTCCAGCTTTAGGCTTAATAAGCTGGCTTTCCCCAGCTTGTATTCCTACATCCCGTTTTTGTTCAGATGCTTTTCTACTCCATGACACCTTTGTAGATTCATCCATCAGTGATTTTTCTGCCATTTCATTCTCTTTTGCAGATAAATCTGGTTTCAAAACTGTGCCGTGAAAATCTCTCTTCAATTGTAACTCACCAAGTCTCATTGCTTCCCAGTTGACAGCTCTTTGCCTACAATCATCTTCTGTCATTGTTTCTTTAGATTCAATTTTCCTCGATAGATTCTTTCCTTTCTCTTTCAAGTATTTCATTAGTGCACCCTCTTCCTCTTCTCTGAATGTCTGTGTTCTTATATGCTCTTCAGAATTTGTGATATTTTTTACATCTTTCTGTGGTTCTCTCTTATCCCTTTCCTCGTTTCTTTCCAAATCTTTTATTTTCAGCTTAGCTGGTTTTGTGAACTGTAACTCCTCCTTCCTCTGCTGCAAATATTTATTTCCCTCTCTTCCCTCAACAGTGCTTTTCATTTTTTCTTCCTCTTCTTCAGCCCGCCTTTTAGCCTCTGCAGCTTCTGCAGAAGCTGCTTCTTCCCGTAACCGCTGCCGAGCCCTTTCTGCTTCAATTTTGTGATTTGTTTTTAGTGAGGAAATGGTATGACAATCTGGGTCCTGCAAAGATTTGAAATTAATAACAAAGGAATAATTATTCCTTCAGGTAATAGCTTGGAGAAAACATTAGAAAAGAGTTACCTGAGATAAACTGCTTTCAAAAACCTTTATCTTTTCCTTTACACAACTCTGGTTAACCCGTTTCTTAGTGTGTGAGGATAAAGTGCTCTCAAAAACCTTTATCTTTGCCTTGACACTGCTCTGTCTACCATCCCTGATTACAGTGCGTGATGCTAGAGGTTTAGGAACAGAAGTGGGCACAAAAATGTGAACCTTGTTATCAGTCAGCTGAGGGACATTGGAAGAAACAGATCGTGTAAGGCCTTTTTCTGTTGATGACGATTGACATGGAACTGCCTGCAAAGACAATGCTTCACAAACTCCCTCTGTTTCTTTATCAGATAAGGAACCATTTCCAGTGTCTGATTGTGAGACTTTGTAAGGAGAATCAATTGTGTTGCTGTGTGCCAAGCATATATTTTGAGCAAACAGTTCTGTGTTTTCAGTATTGATCACAATGGCTGAAGTTTGATCCGTACACAAACCATCTGCACAAAAGTCAGAATCAGGATGACTTGCAGCAATGATTTCTTTGTCAGGGATGGTAACATCATATGCAGTTGAAGTGTGTGGAATTTCGGTTGAATGAATGGACTGATGTAGCTGAAAAGTTTGATCAAGTTGAGTGCTTTTGGGAAAAATGTTTGGAAAGGGAATAGTTTTCTCTTCTTTTGCATTACCTGGGCTATCTACCAAAGCAGACAAGGAAATAGAACTATCCCTTGAAGAATGTGATGGCAGTACATTCGGAAAAGTAGATAAACTTGAGGTAGCTATGCCTTCTTCGCTTGAAGTTACTACAGATAAAACATTTGCAGTTCCATCAAATCCTGACAAAGAATTTGATTCTGAAGGCATATCGGGAGTTCCACCATGAAATTGAGTATCTAAATTTACAAAAGCATGACTATCTGAAGAATCTGGCAGACGAAAGGATCCTGAAGAAGCTATTGACAATGTTCTGTTTTCTTGACACAATGGAGGCCCTGGGGCATAAGTTTCCTGTTCCACATGACTTGTAAAGGAGCCTTGAGAAAAAGGTGTCTCAGAAACTACCATATCTGCAATTTTTGACGTTGTTTCATTCTTTTCAAACTCAATCTGCCCAGGTCCAATTACAGAAAATTTATCTGTAAAATCATGGACCTCTGAATTTTCCAATTCTGCAAATCTGTCTTTCACAGAGGGTAACTGAGCAAGCATTATATTTTTATTTGCCAACAGGGTATTTTCTTGCACGACCTCTTTAATCTCATATTTTGGAAATGACATGTTATCAGAAAGCAAAGATGAATCTTTAATGGGTGGACTGAGCTCTTTAGATGAAACAGTTGCAGCTGCTTCCTCAAGTTCAATTATAGGCAGATGCTGGCAACCATTTTCTTCCAAATGCTGATCAGATATATCCTTTAAATCATGACTAGAAATCTCTTTATGAATGACATTTTCAATTGGTGATGATATTGGAGCAAGTGATGCTCGTTCAGTAGTCTCTGTTTTCTTTTGCTTCTCATATGGTAATGATACTTGGGGAACAACTATAGTTGTTATTTGATTCTTCTCATTGTAGCTTTCATCTTTACTGATCACATCCCTAAGTATGTTTTGTGAAATGACCGTGCCAGAAACCAGAGCACCAGTCCTGTTCTCTTCTGCTGAGTTCAGCACCTGGGTGGTGGCATTTTTGTTGACAGATTTGTACTTCTTTTCAAGAGCAGCCTCCCTCTGCAAGAAAAACAAAAGTACTTTAACATCGCACCACGTAAAGGCCTGACGTGTTACGGACTAGCAAAAAAAATTAGTGAGAAGGGTAAAAATTGCCTACCATGGCCTCAATCCTCATGCGCTCCTCCAATGTTAAAACAAAGCTTAACCTTAGATGAACACACCCGCCACCTTTAAGGGAAAATAGTTCTTCCAAGGAGCCCTTCTCAACAATAATTGGGGTTCCAATCTCTGCAAATGAGTTCATATCTTAATGTGACGAAACAAATATTTCAAACATATTCTCAATCCCATATATCAAGAAGGAACTTACCTGTTTGAGAAATGGCGTTGCCCTTGCTATCAAGAAGTGCCACCGTTAGATTTTCTTGAAGATTCAGTACAGGGCTGCACCAAATTGAGATCATTAGCAGAAATAAGAGAGTACAACATTATATTTGCAGAAATAGTCACTTACAAAGCAAAATTTGAATTCCACGCTGCTGTTTTTCCTCCATTTACATCAGAAGGACTTGTCTGGAATTCTCTTTTGCCAATACTAACTGAACACAAGGAAAACCAGTATCATTGCTTTACACTTTACATCCATGATTCATTTTAGCAAATAAAAAGCAACATCTTGTGGGTTACTCAGGAGCTGAAGCCACATATTAGGCTGCAAATGAAGGTGGCGTCCGCAGCAGAAATCTCTGAAGTATATATAGAAAATGTAGAGCATCATACCTTTAATTGATACGGGTTTTCCTCCTGTTCAATATCAAACAAAGTGCTATCAGAACCTTGCTAGATAATCCTGATAGTTCATTCTTGCACTATGTTTCCCCCAAATTACAAACCAGAACAACCAAGGAAAGTTGGAAGTATAGAATTAGGTTTTCTTGTCTATAAGAAATTTACTAGTCTTAGGATTTGACAAATTTAAGCTTGACAATGGCAGAATGTTGAATATTCGAAAATCGTGAGAATGGGCTAGACAGGGCACATCGAGCACATCCATCTTGAAAAACTAGTATCTTTAACCTAGAATGGAAATATTGATTAAATTGGAAAATACCGAAATAAAACTACAAAAAGTAAAGGTTGATTGAATCACTCTCTGTTTCTCACCTGTGGCTTCCGGAGGCAAATCTACTGACTCGAGAACTGCATAAAGGAAGAAATCGTACAAAGATTAAGTCCATATGATAGCATGCTATTCAGATACATAATTTACTGCTACCACTTAATGTTTTTGTACAGCATTGATATGACCTAGCACTAAAAAGGATAGAAGGCAATAATCATTTGTCAGCAAGAAATTACAGTCTTGCTCACGTATGGATGGTAGAATCAAAATCGTTCAAGCTACTTGCTTGGTAAACAAATAGTTAAAATAAAGAGACAAGTGAAAATAAATTCAATATGCTTAATCCACCAAAAATTCAAACTTAGTTGAGATGAGTTTAGGCAAGACACCTGATACTCGGATACTTCCTGGCATTGGATAACTTCCCTCTTAATTTCCCCTGCTTTCGTTTAAGGTTCAAAGCAATTAGAAACTAATTTGAATTCTCTCTAAGTACAGCCTATCCTGCAGAAGGGTATTCAAACAAAATCAATGAATTTCTCGCTCTTTCAAACTATTACTGATACAGCCCAAGTTGCAGATAGAGCCTTATACACAAATAAACAGATTACAGTTGCCCATGTTGCATGTACAGGGATGGTCACAGGTGAAGGAAGAAAAAATTGAAACAATTATGAATCCTGTTGCCTAACACATTTAAGAAGCTGCTCTTTACAATTGTATACAGATTTTAAAAAACAAGGCGTGTAGGTGGAAAGGGGATGCAACTTTTTCTTTAATGTTGGTACTATTATTAATTTGTTTGGTAGGGAAATTAGTTTCTCTTTAGGACGTCCATAACAGTGTTCCAATTGCGGTTATTCCTGCACCAGCTTGGCAGCTACAGCCGAAAGGCTAAAGAGATTATTCGTCAAACATTTTGCAAAAGCAGGATTCCTTCACTTTCCACTTCCCTCGTCAACAAAATCCACTATAAACCCACATGCCTAAAAATCCAAAGAAATTCAAATAGCATATCACCCACCATACGCTATCACAAAATTAGCACACCGCATACTCAGATAAAATTTATGTAACTGCAAGGCCTTACTTTGAACTTTGGGCTGGACTTAACAAAGAGAAGACTGCTTTTTAAAGATTTAGTGAATAAGAAATTTAAGTGCGAGAGATGTCATGGCTAATTCTAATGATAATATGGAACACAATGAAATCGGATGGAGCTCAGCTGCACACAAGTTTTATTTGTTAGATGGGTGGGTTGCAAACCATGAATGCACTGTAACTAAATTGAAATCTGTGTGTAAGAAATTGTATAATTGGTATGCGGTCAGCTTCGGTAGTCTTTCTTGTCCACAGTACACATGTTAGCATTTAAGACGAAAGCATGGAGATTATGAAAACGGAAGTAGTGGACTGTAAGCCATAGTTATTAGATGCCCATTTGAAGGGCTTTGGCATTTTTATCCAGATGAATGGTAAATCTATGCCCAATCTATCAGATTGTTTGCATTTGATGCTGCTTGTCATAGCGTATATATTATATGAGTTTCAATTTCAATTTGTCATATATCTATATCATGTGGTTCGTATCCGAGGTATAGATTGGCAGATTCGCTAAGGCAGGGGCTTTTATATTTGTCCTCATATAATTTCAACGGATCCCCCGTAGGCATCCACAAAGGCAGCTGACATGGAGTTTACTTGGCCTGATGTAGACGATAGGTACGACCAGTTAAGATCTTGTCAGCATGGCTTCTCCAATTATATCTAGCAATTGATTTGGTATAGGTTTTATTTATTTAATTAACATAGTATTTTTTATTTA
The DNA here is from genome assembly GCA_018584345.1 of Thuja plicata. NCBI lineage: Eukaryota > Viridiplantae > Streptophyta > Pinopsida > Cupressales > Cupressaceae > Thuja > Thuja plicata. The sequence continues at coordinate 2,550,220 of MU223714.1, read as the reverse complement.
AAGAATACTCACTTTTTAATATTGTTAATCTATTATAAATATTTTGATCATATGAACATCAACATCAACGTAAGATCAATACAAGTTTCTTGAGCATAATCATGAGACTAATAATAGCTCCTTTTAAGCGACTATACTAGAAACTGTCTATGGAAGACTAAGAGTCACAACTTAGAATCCCACTTACTTAGAAACCACCTCCACATTAGAAATTAACTATAGGAGACCAAGAGTCAACTTAGAATTGGGTTTGAACTTGGGTCTCCACATTGAGAACTCAACCCTTTAACCATAAAGTTCAAACCCTTGGATATAAATACCTAGTTTGATATTTTCAATTTTAATTTTTATAATTTTGATCGAGTGAAACACTTTATAATATTGAGTTAGAAGAAGGTCATGCAACTCACAAAGAGTTACGAGCAAGGTTTGACGCACAAACCTCTTCCAACTTTGAGCACCTCTTATCAACTAACACAATAATATTAGACTTGTTTACCTTTGATGAGGAAGATAGCTAATTTTTTCTTTGAGAAATATGTAATTCCTCAATTTTCTTTTTCTTCCAAGCCTTCTATTTTGTCCTATAGCATAAACAAATAGCAATCAAGATGTCGAACATATGACAGATTTGGTAAACCTTCACTACCTCCTCAAACTCAATCCTCTACTTCGAAACACCACACCCAGAAAGCACATAAAGACAGAAGTCAAAAGCATTGTGTCAACCCTAGTAGTAAAAAAAAATCTCATGGTGAGTTCATTAAATAGACATTGAAAAATATATTTTAAAGGGTGATCTTTAATAATTCTTATAACCAAATAAAGAAACTTGCCTATGAACTCAAAAAAATTCTTTGAACGAGCTTTTTAGGTTTGGTACTCCAAACTCAATATTCTTTTAAAATCTTGGGTACTCTAATTATGAAGATGACAATGACCTTTTGGCCAAATTCAAAATAATTAGACTATTTTCATTGTCTTGTGTGTAGATGACTTACTCATCAAAATCATTCTCACTTCTTTAATTCATAATTTTTTTTTAAAAAAATTACCTTTGAAATAATTGATTTAGGTCATATTCATCAATTTTTTAGATGTGTCAATCTTACATGATTATCAATCCATTGTTATATTACATGTAAAATTGTGGAATACAATGTTGTCATTGATGTCAAGGAAGCCGATAGGATGGATTAGGTTGGACAGATACTCTCCTTGATAAGTATTTTGGATACCTCTTGTGCAAAATGTTAAGTGGTCATTATTTATTAGGATTTATTGTTCCTAGAAGTCTAGTACATTTGTAGAACCTTAGAAGTGTTTGCATTGAGTTACTATTGCTTGTTGCTCAAAGAGTGTATGTGTATCAAGTTGTTCTATTGTAGTGTATTCTACCACAGTAAAGTATTTTGGCTCATGATTTAGATACTAAGTAACGCTACACACAAAGATACATTTGCTTGAGTTTCAGAGGCTTTGTGTTACATAATAGAAAGTCAGAGATAATAGAGTGCACACTATGTTGGTTCATCGATTGTGTAGAAGTCTTTGTTGGATGCAACGAAGAAAGGAAACATGTGCTAGCTAGAGGGAGTGTGTGAAGGAAGTTTAGGACTAGTTGAGTTTATGTTGGGAAATGCATAGTGTGTTCTTACTCGTGGGATAATGTGTTGGGCTTAGAATTGAGTCGACTATAAGTTTCATGATGTTTGGATTAAGGAAGATATCCTTGGTTGACTTGTAGACAATGTAATGAATTCTAGGCCAACATGAAGATGTAAATAAAATTGTAATGCATATATATATATATATATAGTCGATTGTCGATCAATTATATTCTAATTGAGCTACAAGAGTGAATGTAAATTATGCAATTAAGACAAGGCGATAGATTTATATATAGGTAAGATGTGTAAACTCATATGCAATATCCTGTACACACTATGAGATGTAATGAAATAGATAAGATCAATTAAGTCATGTAAAATGAGTTTGAAAGGTCTGCATTTATATCTTTTATATTTCCTATATCTTCTTTGTAATTGAGGTTAGTGCCTCATAATCTAAGTTGGGGCTTAGTTCTTTGGATTAGGGGATTGGTGTTCATGTAGGTTGGTGCATGCAAATCAGATTGGGGATTGGTGTCACCATCTTGGGTTGTAATTCATGTGGTTTGGTGCCTACAAAATCATTTTAAGTTCATTATTATTTTTGTGAGGTTGGATTTGGGTAATAGATTCAAGCAATTATTCTCACCCTTGTTTTTCCTTTATGGGTTTCCATGTATATTTGGTATTTTTTGTCTTAATGTGTCGATGTACTTATCTCATGCATGGTTGCTTTCATTATATAGTTAGATGTGGTAATGGTATAAATGTTGTATTAATTTTTTTAAATTAGAAATTGGTATATATTAATTCACTCGCCACCTCTCAGTATATTTGTGTACATTTATAAAATATGCTTAAAATCTTCTTACTAGATTTAACATGATGGACCAAAAATGGATAACCATCCCTATTGAAATTGGTATTAAAATATATTGTCATCCCCCCTAAAAAATTAACCTCTTTAATGTCAATTCATTAGGAGCTTAATTTATCTCACGTCACCTTAACATAGCCTATGTAGTAGGTGTAGCATCACAATTCATGCAAAAAGCTTATATACTCAATATTAGAAAATGACAAAAACATATTTTAAGGTATATTACAATTACCAATAATTTAATCCTTTATTATACTGATAAAAAAAATGCTCAAATGTATGAATATTAAATGCTAACTTTGTAGAGGAACCTATTGACTGAAAAATAATTTTAAGGTATGTGTTTTAAGTTTGTTATAGGTGTAGTTACATGGAAATATAAATAAGAAAACCATTTGTGGTTCTCTATAGCTACCCCAATCACTTTCATCAAATGAGTTGTCATATCTATAAGCATAAAGGGTCCTCTAATAGTCATAAGACTTTATGTTTTTACCATATTTGTGACTAAAGTTGTTTTCCTTCCTCGTATAAGATTGTTCTTTATCACTATCACTTTCTCTTGAATATGGACAATTCTTAATTAAGTGTCCAACTTTTCCATAGGTAAAACATTCAAATGGTGGTTTCCCCTTGTTTTTTTCTTTTTAACTTTCGAACAAAGAAAGCTTCCTCATCAATTTCTTCCTCAAAACTTTTTCTTGCCATAGGTTCTTTATCCTTTGATTTTATTATGGCTTTGCAGGTTGACTCCTCTTTAAAGGAACAATTGCATAAATCATCTCTTTAATGTGTTTCATAAGAGATCATTTTTAGTCAATTGGTTTGTATTTTATCTTCCTACACAAAAGAAATAATTATTACTAATTTCTTTTTTGGTAATTCCACACAAACCCCAATTTAAATCTTACTATTTTTTATTGTCTTTTTTATTATTGAACTTACAAAATGATTACAAACCACCTCAATATGTAACAACTTTAAAAATACATTGAAAAATGACATGCAAAACAACATATACAAATTAAAAAGTTAAATAAATAATCTGAGAAATTAATATTTAATTTTACTCTAGCTAAACCATAAATAAATAAAATAACACTTTTTAAAATATAAAAATATAAAAATACAACTATAGTAACAAAATGCAACTTGTCAGTAAAGTTGTAATCTCTATATATTTTTATTTTATCAGTAAACACTTTTGACTGGAGCTATGAATTATTTCATCGGTAAACACTTTTGACTTGAGCTATGAACCAGTGAAGTCCCATTAGAGGGACCCATTGCCGAGGTGGTTACAATTAAAAGTATGAGGCATTAGCACCTCCCTGATTTGTCTCGTGCTGAATGACAATCTAATTATATCTTTCTTTATTGGTTGTCGATCTGCTTATCTCTCCATGGTGGAGTTGAACCCCTTATCCTTCCAAACACCTTATATCTCCCTTCAGCTCGGCACGGGTGCAGACAACCACAATACTCCTTATCCCTCCGAACATTGTGCACGCCTTATCCCTGCTCGAATTAGCGCAGACCCTTGTATCTCCTTGTTGCCTTATGTCTCCCCTGTAGTTGAAATCTGTCGTATCACCCCTTCATCCCAATCAGCATCCACGGTAGCAGCCAGGCATTCCTTTCCAACATGCGGGCATTTTTTTTTCCTTTCAACGAGCGGTCAACCTGCTATCAACAACAGTCTGGTGGGCAGTACAACCAAATGCAGGCATGAGACTCGAACATCAGACCTCAAATTAGCGAGGCCCGTGACTCCCTCGTCACATTGTGGGGTCATCCCTCTAAGCTCTATACTTTTTATTCTTTAGTCTTTCAGTATATTAAGAATAATAACAATAATATAAAATAAAATATTTTTTATATAAAATTATAGTTATTTTTTTGAATTGAGAATTGATTGCCAAAAAAAAGTGTATATACAATTAATGACCTAGATAGTCACAACAACCATGTACGAGTAGTTTACATACATATAATAACAAAAAAACCCATCATATATCTAATCCAAATAGAGTTTATAAACTAGTATTGAGCATGCTTAAAGAGTCTAAAACAACATAAAGATATAATCAACAAAGAATTATCTAATTATTATTATTTGTGTGTGTGATTTTTGTACATGTTAATCTAGAGACACAACACTTCAATAGATCATTGCATTAGTGAAAACAAGGGATTAGCAAACATAGCAATCACCAAAATCGATCTATTGCTTCCTATCTAGGAGTATGAAAAATGACATAATAGCCCTCAGATTATGCATATTCCAGTGACAAATACAACCTAAGAATGGAAGATTCAAATAAAAACTAATCTAAAGCCTAAATATAACCAAAATCATAAGAAATATGCTTAAGAAACATGCATCCAGCTAGCTCTAGAAATGAAGATTATCACAATACAAGATATCAAAACTATGATGCAATATAAATCTATATGAAAATGAGTAGCATAACAATGCTTTCAACTCTTCAAAATTAGGAGCATTACAACAATATATTTCAAAAATAAAGGGCAAAAGCAAGGGCTTCCAAAATCAAGAATGAATGGCCATTTGAGCTCAAAATCCTTCCTATTTATAGAAGAAATGGAGGAAGGGGAGAAGACTCTAGAAGGGATTCCATTAATGAGGGTGTAAGACTCATTAAT
>MU223714.1:2529461-2545013 GCA_018584345.1 Thuja plicata | reverse complement strand
TGTGTAAGAGCCATTAATGCTTCATTTATGAAAGCATTAATGAGGTATGGGTGAGGGTTTAAGAAGCATGGGTGAGGGTTTAAGGTCAAGCTTGATAACTTTGACTTTAGGGGGAGGGTTGAATTCCAAATCATAGATTTAGGAATGTGACAAGCTTAAGGATAGCTTAGGATTAGGATTAAGGGTTAAGACATGTGATTAAGGAGATATAGATGGGAGGAGAGAGAATGAGTGGAGGGGGGATTAAATAATTAGGGTTAATTAACTAATTAAGAAGAATTAGCATTTGAGAAGAGGTTGGGATGAGTTTGAACTCATGGTTGGGTAGTTGAGATTGGTTAGGTTAGAGGGAATATTAATGAAATGAATTGTTGTAATAACATACTCACTCAATAATAGGGATTTAATTAATCATTTAAGCTTTTGATTGCTTTGTAATAATTAATTAGGACTATAGCCAAATTGAATCAATTTAGGCTAGGGGATTGATTTTGCAAGTGATGAGGTATAATTAGGATTCTATTTAATTCCCTTTAAATTAATTACCCTAGCCAGGTTATGATTTGAATTGATTTGATTGGATTGGCTAAAGTGATTAATGTAAATTAGTGATTAGATCACTTAGGAGATTAAATCTGATTCGAATGAATTATGCCAGCTGATTGAAGAGTTGTCTGGGCATAATTGGGGGTATGGTCACACTTAGGAAAAATAGGGTCTATGGTCAGAGCAGGCCAAATCCAGGTGGTTACATTTGCCCCTCTTTGAATTGATGTGTGAGCAGTGCATTGATTCAAAGAAAGTTTTTGATGTTGACTTCAGAAAGATTGAGAATTTCGCTCATGATTGAACAAAATGCCTGATGAGATCAGTCTCGCACTTGATCAAACTAAACTGATAGAATTGACTTTGCACTTGGTTGTCGTACAAAGGTCAATAAAAGATTTTAGAGATACCAATTTTGAACTTGGTTATCGTCCAAAGATTGATAATACTGATTCTGAACTTGGTTGTTGTTCAAAAGTTAGTATGAAGTTGTCAGGAGCTTAGTAAGAATCTTTAAAATGAGGAAACACAAGATATCCATCTTATGAGAACCGAAGCTTTCTATCCAACAATTCTGACTTAGTCAAGAAAACTGTCATGCCCCTAGTTTGTTTGATAACGAAGTCATTTTAATGTTGTTTCGAGCAAAAATTTGATTGATAATAGGTGTGATCATGCCCCCTCGGGAACAAAATCGAAGGAAAAAGAATAAAAATCCCTCTGTTGAAATGATGTATCACTTGCAGTGATCGGGTAGGGGAATGAAAGAATAGATTAGAAGAAGTGAAGAAATGAAGGTGTGTTTTGAGAAAACACACAGGTACCAAGTTAATTACGTTTTAAAATGTGAGTTCAGTTTCGTTCCCGAATGATCAAAGATTTCGGGAAGCATGGATATGTAAATATCTTGGATTTTAGATGAATTAAAAATAGAAAGGAGTTTGGGCTCAAACCCTTATGTTGTTCTTTGTAAAAAAGAAGAAGCATGCAATCTCTAAATACATCTATATGCAAACTCTTAAGACTGTCACTGATTTGCAGATATTGGAACATTTTTATCATCATTGGGTGCTTTTCAGAATGGATACCACCTAATAGTACAACAATCACTAATACCCACTGATATTATGAAAGTACGAATACTACGTTTTATTGAAATGTCAGAAATAGACTTAGGCATCAAGGCATAGAAGCCAAGATAACAAAATAGTTACCTTCCTTTTATTATATCAGAATCTGTATAATGTAAGATTTTGGACCCGCAATGACCTTGAAAATTCATATCCTTGCCCGTACATTATGCTTCATATACCTTAGTGAGAACCTGAGTTAGAAAACAGACAAGGAAATTGTTTCAACCTCATCGTAGTTTACACATAACAAAGATCAAGATATATGCGGATATCCACTCATGTTGGAAGCTCTTACCATAAACATCCAAGTTAGGTGAAATTTATAGGATCATTTGGAACAACCACCATACGCAAAAAACCAAGAAAATATTATGCTCCCTATCCTTGTGACTCTTTGTCTTTGCGTAGACGTCATGGAGTAACTCAGAAGACATAACAACTATCAATTGTGAATCAATCAAATAAAATTCATAACTGCTTAGATGCCCCTAGTTAAAACATCATGGGTACATAAAAGAGTCATAATCAAACCAAGATCAAACTGTGTTTAGGTAGTATTGAGAAATACTATTGATTCATTTTTCAAGCGCAGTATAGATTCATTAATCAAAAGTTTGGAATTCAAGCAAAATGTGTTCCATGTCTGTGTATAGCTTTCTTCCTGTTTGCAATCCAATGTAGGTCTTAGGAACACCATTCATGTTAGTGCAATGTTTGTGCCAGATAGGTGGTTCGTAAAGATACAACCTTGTTTCGTAAAAGGGATAGTTTAGTGCAAGCATCGAGATGCCCCCAGTGTAGAATGATTTGCTTCCTAAGACAAAAATGTAGACAAGTCCCAAGCAAGGATAAGATTGGTGTAAGGAAACAAAGTCAATTTTTAGCACAGGTGTCATCGTGAAGGTGTAGTATCGGCAATGTATTGATAGATAGAGCACATAATACAAGTGACGCCTGATTGTCAGGTTTTCACCACTTGGCAAAACTTTTTATTCCTTTTTTCTACCAGGATGCTTGTTTTACCAGGTTGTCATCAAGACACTTTTCTCTTTTTCAATTTTTTTTCAATTTTTGCTTTTTTGAATGTTTTGTAGTATCAAGGCGCCTGTTTTCCAAGTTTTCACCGAGGATACCTTTATTTAGGACTTTTTCCACTGTTTTGGGAATTTTTTCAGGATCAATTTTCTGAATGTTTTTGGTATTTTCTGAAAACTATTTCACTGTACAGGCTCTGCTAGCCGAACATCAAGCGTAGAACCACTTCAAATGTAGAGTATTGATAGGATCCGAAAGGACGTCTCCCTCAGGTGTAGCGAGCTGATAAGCTCCAGTCCCAAAAGTAGCAGTGATAACATAAGGTCCCAACCAGTTAGGTTCAAACTTTCCTTTCTGCTCTCTGTTAGGTTGGTTCTTAGGATTCTCCTTTAGGACGAGATGCCCCACTTGAAATTGGCGTGGTTTAACCTTTTTATTGTATCCCTTGGACATGCGTGCTTGGTACACTTTCAGATGATCGAATGCCTGTTGCCTGCGCTCATCAAGTAGGTCTAAAGATTTCACCCTATCGATGTGGTATTGCTCATCAGTGACAAGACCTTGTAAAGATATCCGCAAGCATGGGATTTCAACCTCAATAGGTAGTACTGCTTCAGCGCCATAGACTAGAGAAAATGGTGTGGCTCCTGTTGGTGTTCTGATGCTTGTTCTGTAGGCCCATAATGTCGGATTTAGTTGTAGATGCAGTCTCTACCAGACTTACTTATAGTTCTATGTAGGATTTTGAGAATATTCTTATTAGATGCCTTAGCCTGTCCATTACCTTGAGGATAATAGATTGAGGAGCAATGTTGAGTGACATGAAACTGTTCACAAAGGTCATCAATGTCTTAATTTTTAAATTGGCCCCCATTGTCTGTTACAATTGATGAGGGTATCCCATATCTACAGATAATGTAGTTCAGAATGAACATAGCCACATGTTTGCCAGTGGCTTTGATTAGCGGCACGACCTTGACCCACTTCATGAAATACTCAGTGGTCGTAATGATGAACTTGTGTCCATTTGAAGAATTGGGATATATTTGTCCAACCAAGTCAAAGGCCCATTGCTGAAATGGCCAATGTGTGATGAAAGGTATAAGTTCTCTGGCAGGAGCATGGATGAGATTTCCATGTGTTTGGCATTTATGACATGCTTTAGAAAATTGAATAGCATCTTTTTCCATGGTAGGCCAGTAATAGCCTACTCTGAGCAGTTTCTTTGCTAGTGAAAAGCTGTTTGAATGTGATGCACATACACCTGCGTGGACTTCTTTCAATGCGCGATCTGACTCTTCGATTTCTAAACATCTAAGAAGCGTACTGTCGAGACCTTGTCGATATAATTTATTAGTTATGAGGACATAATGCGATGTTGTCCTAATCAAGGCTCATTTTTCATTTCTTGATAGATTAGTGGGAATGGTTTGGTCAGTTAGATAAGCAATTATATTAGCATATTGAGATTGATCTGGGGTGTTCAAAGCACATATTACTTGGTATTGAGGGGTATCAAAGGCAGGATAGGATAATTCTTCCACCAAGAAGTCATAGCGGAATTGATGTTCCTCCAATTGTAACATGGATGCCAATGTAGCCATAGCATTTGCAACTTTATTCTCTATTCTGGGTATCTGCTCGAATGTGATGAAGATGAAGTACTTCTTGAGGTCATCAACCAGTTGTTTGTAGGGTGTCAACTTTGTTAGAATAGGTAAACCCTATTCTCCCAAGAACACCTACATGCATAACCCTGTCACATGGAAGAAGTAAAGAACAGAAGACAGGAAGGATCTATGGAGACCAAAAGGCTAGAGGCATCATATGCACAAGAAAACAATATATTAACAATATGTTTCAAGATGTTACAATGCGATGAGAAAAAACTGTCTACCAAAACAAAGAGGTGAATCCTTATAAAATGAATCACGAAACCCTAAAAAGGAAAACCTAAGGTTAGCTTAAGCAACTAGAGTGAATAGGTGAGTTAGCAATTAGATCATAATGATTTAATTAATAACCCAAGAGACTATTACTCTAACACCCCCCCTTAAGATAAGCTTAGGGAGAAGCAAAAACCTAGGAGACTACTACAGAAAGCAGGAAAGAAGGGTCCCGACAACAAGGCCTGATCAGGTACCCAAGTACAAGAAATAAAATAGATGAAGGAAACTAAGCCTCCAATCTAGGGAAAGTCCCAAAGAAAGGAACAAGAAAGAGCATGAAGCTGCAAACACTGTCAGAAGTAACTGCTGGAACCCCCACTGAAATGGTGCATGACCAGGTAGAGAAGACAAAGTCTGAAGAGCTGATCAATCAAAGAGGTGACCTCCAAAAGTAGGAAAGAACGAGTGTCTATATAGTGGATGATCCATCTCACCGTAATGCATAGGTGCCTAGCCACTGCATTCGCCTAGTACATAGGAACAAAAATAGAATACGTAGATCACTCAACCGAACCAAGGAAGCAATAGAACCAACAGGTGAACCCCCCCATAATGCTGAACAGGGAGAGGGGTGACATGAACACTAAAATAATATGTCAGAAACATCTGCAGAAAGCAAAATCAAGAACACCAACAGTGCAACAGAAGTACAAGCACAGGATAAAGGGTGGTGTCACCGACACACAACACGGGCTAATGTCACGGAAGGTATGCTCACTTGACAAAGGTGGATGAGCACAAAATGGAAAAACATCATAACCCCCCATGGCACTTTATAACTGAGTGCGAGTACAAACAAACACAAGGTGTTCGAAATCCCAGATATGCAAAAGTAGGCACTTTATCTCAGTGCGTTTACAGAAAATAGAATGCTACAGAAGAGAAGCATACAATGCTCAGAAGTCAGAAAGAAGAGTGAGCCAAAAGAACTGAAGAAGAGATCCTTGGACCTGTAGAACCCAAGTAATCCGCCAGAGTGCGAAAGAGCAAAACTCAAAGACGGAAGAACCTGGAGCAGAATCTAGAAAAAACACCCCTGCAACTGAAAAGCTCACTGAACCAGCTTTCCGACGATATCTAGTTTGCCAAAAATAGAGTCTGGATGAGAAAGATATGGCTCCCAGAAGGTAGACAATAGACATCGGACTTTGACAACAAAAAACACTGTCAAAACGACAGAATCCAAAACCCCAACCTCCATCATCGAAAAGAGCTCTCCGATGATATAAGGAAGTCAGAAAAATACCTCTGTATGCTCCAGATAGAGTAAAAACAGTGCCAGGAGGTCAAAAGGCTCCAAAAACTAGGTTTTAAGCCCCTGGGGCTAAAAAAAATAAGCCCCTGGGTGCATGGTGCGCGCAGGGGGCTGGAGCATAGCTCCCGATCACCCATGTGACCTGCCGCTGGGCTAAAAGGGGCCGTGGGGTTTTAAACACCCGCCGGGTGGAGTGGAGCGGCGGTGGAGCTGGGCGGTGGTGGAGCCGGGAGGCGGTGGGCGCGGAGGCTGGCGGAGCGGTGAAGCAGAGGCCGGCGGGTGCCGGGAGGCACAGGCGGTGGCGGGACCGGAGAAGCCGGCGGAGCCCGCAGGGTGGGGGCCGGGCGCTGGCCGGCGGCGGTGGAGCACCGGTGGCGCCAATTGAAATGTATTGGCAATGTTTTTTTTTACACAAAAAACATTAGAAAAATGTTTTTTTTTAATTTTTTTCTCGGTTTTCGTGCCCGTACGGCACTGGAAACCAAATTTTTTTGCCTCGGAGGCAAGTTGTCCAAAATGGACAAATTTTATATGGAATCTGAGGTTTTTGGGTGCTTTGAGCGCAACGGAGATGTCTGTTTGAGCCAAAAATGACCAAAAACAAAGGTCCCCCCTAAATCCACATAAAAAACTTCTGAAAGACCATAAAAACCTCCATCTTCTGAAACACTTCGACAAAACACAAACAACAAGCAACAAGATGGCTCTGATACCATGTTAGAATAGGTAAAAACCTATTCTCCCAAGAACACCTGCATGCATAAACCTGTCACATGGAGGAAGTAAAGAACAAAAGACAGGAAGGATCTATGGAGGCCAAAAAGCTAGAGGCATCATATGCACAAGAAAACAATATATTAACAATATGTTTCAAGATGTTACAATGCGATGAGAAAAAACTGTCTACCAAAACAAAGAGGTGAATCCTTATAAAAGGAATCACGAAACGCTAAAAAGGAAAACCTAAGGTTAGCTTAAGCAACTAGAGTGAATAGGTGAGTTAGTAATTAGATCATAATGATTTAATTAATAACCCAAGAGACTATTACTCTAAAAAACTTCTCATCTTTTGTCTAGTAATATCCATTAACTTGATTGATAATGAGCTGGGAGTCACCATACACGTGTAACTCTACAATCTTCCATTCCATGGCAAGCTTAAAACCGTTTACCAATGCTTCATATTCATAAATGTTGTTCGTGCATGGAAACATCAATTTGTAAGACTTGGGTATCTTGTAGCCTTGAGGAGTTACGAACATAACCCCTACTCCAGAGCCTTGTTGCGTGAAAGAACCATCAAAGTACATCTTTCATGGGTACTTAGTTAGATGCATAATGGTCTCATCAGGGAATTCAATCCTTAAAGGTTCATCATCTTGGAGTGGTGAATCAGCTAGTTGATCTATGAGGACTTGTCCTTTAATAGCCCTCATGTCTACATAATCAATGTCAAATTCACTTAGAATGAGGACCCACTTTGCCAGATGTCCTGTTAATGTTGTTTTGCTTAAAAGGTACTTCAGAGGATCGATCTTAGCAATGAGCCTTACTGTATGTGAGAGCATGTAGTGTCTCAATTTTTGTGATGCAAAGACAACTGCTAAGCATGCTTTCTCAATAATGTTGTAGTTGAGTTCATAGGAGACTAGTGTTCTACTAATGTAGTAGATCGCTCTTTCTTTCTTTGTTTCATCCTCTTGTGCTAGCAATACTCCTAGTGATGTAGCTGTAGTTGAAATATACAGGAGTAATGGATTTCCATGAATGGGGACCATAAGAATAGGAGTAGTAGCTAGGTACTCTTTTAATTCTCTGAAGTTGGCTTCACAGTGTTCATCCCATTTGAAGGTGACCCCTTTGTGTAGCAATTTGGTAAAGGGTTGTGCTCTGTCAGCAAGTTGTGTCATGAACCTCCTGATTGATTGAAGTATCCCTTGTAATGTTCTCATTTGACTAATGTTGCGTGGAGGAGTCATTTCCAGTATAGCTTTAACCTTTGCTGGGTCTACCTCAATTCCTTTTGCTGAAACAATAAACACTAAGAGCTTTCCTGATTGGACCCCAAAGGCACACTTCTTTGGATTGAGCCTAAGTTGAAATTGCTTCAGACGATCCAATATCTTTCTTAAGTCAGCAATATGAGTGCTCCTTTTCTTAGATTTAGCTAAGGTGTCATCCACGTAATCCTCCATGTTTTTATGCATCATATCGTGGAATATAGTAGTCATTGCCCTTTGATATGTAGCACTGACATTCTTTAACCCAAATGGCATGATGTTCCAGCAAAAGGCTCCCCATGCGCATGTAAATACAAATTTCTCTTGATCCTCAAGGGCAATTTTTATCTGATTATATCCTGAGAAACCATCCATTAATGAATACATTTGGTAGCCTGTCGTGAGGTCTATAATCATATCTATATTAGGCAGTGGGAAGTCATCCTTAGGACATGCCTTGTTTAAGTCTCTAAATTTTGTACATATCCTGATAGAATTATCAGATTTAGATACTGGAACTACATTGGAGATCCATCTTACGTAGGCAATGACTCTGATGAATCCAACTTTCAATAATTTCTCTAGCTCCGCCTTTACTAGCAATGCAACATGAGGATGCATCTTTCTAAGTTTTTGTTTCATGGGTTTGATCTCGGGAGCTATAGACAAGTGGTGCATTATTAATTTAGGATCTAGTCTAGGCATATCTGTATAAGACCATGCAAAGTTGATCTTCTTCTCTTTCAGGAACTCAGTGAGCTGTGTCTTCTCCTCTTCTGAGAAAGATTTTGCTAGGTGTACTATTTGAGGAACTTCAGCTATGCCCAAATTAACTGGCTATGTTGGTTCTATCAGAACTGAAGACCTTTCTTAAAACTGCTCGGGGAGGATATCAAGAATCTCATCCTTTGGTGCCTCTGAGAGGTTTTCACCACCAGATACATCTTTTGTTTTTACTATTTTAGGATCTGACACTGCCACAACATGGTTTTCACCGTCACTTCCCTTTTTCTTTTTATTTTTCAATTTTTGACTGAGAAACTTGATATCCTCCTGTGACATGTTCACACTCCTTGCATTGGTGGAAGAAGTATAAGGTTCAAAAGCTTTTAGATAACAAGCCAAGGTGTACTCATTGGGAAAGTCAAGGATAGGAGTAGGATCTGTATTAGTCCAATCAATTAGGTTTGGATTTATCAAAGATAAGGAATCAGACTCTAGGAAGGACAACATCACGTTAGCGTCAAGACCATTAACTAACATGACATGTCCTATTAAGTTAAGTTCTTCAATGTTTAGATCAATAAGAGTTAGATTGTCATTAAAAGGGTCGTTGTTAGTTATATGCAGACCAAACTCTAGTGACTCGTCAGTAGAACTTTCATCATCATCTCTCTGTAAAAGGAGGATTCTTTCTTTTCGCCTCTGAAGTTCTTCTAGACTTATGAGAACACCAATCTCTCCATCAATGATTGGGGGAAGGAACTCTTCCTCTGCTTCAGGAATATCACTATTGTTGGGAGTAGTGTTAGAAATTTCATTGGGTGCTGATGGTGCTGCAAACATGTGAATCACATCTATTTCAATGTCCTCTGTGGTGACAAATAGCTCATCCCACTCATAATCATGAGAGTCGGTGATTTCATCATCAGACCAGTTTAATAATTCTGCAATAGTTATCTGATGTACCCAATTAGCCACCTATGGATCAAAGTGTGGTAAATCAAGGACATGTGAAACTATGACCAACTGCCCCCAGTTAGGATGTGAATCATGTTGTCGGGGTGTGCTCTCTGCAGCCGTTGCTATCAATGGTATCTCTGGATCATCTTCGGTTGTGTCTCCTACCTCTTGAATAAGGCTTGTGGTAACAAAGGGACGTGAAGATCTTGTGGTACTTCAAAGCTTGGTACATAGTGGTCTCCTTGATAGTCGGGATTCTTTGTGCCAACATGTAATAATATTTCATAGGACCATTGTTCTAGTTCTATCTCTTCTGTTTCATCACTCCCTTTGTCAGAGATCGGGCTTCCTTTTGAAGTAGGTTTGCCATATTCAGTATTAAAACCTAGTCATGTCTTGTCTCTGGTATTCCTAAACTCCATGTGTACAGGTTCAATAAGTCTTCTTCCTGTGTCGCTTAGAGGTCCTTTTCCTTTGTATCCCATTTTCTTGAGGAGGTTGTATCCTTTACCATACTGCTCTAGGGATATTTCTACATGTTTGACCTCAGCTTCCTTTGGTTCTCCTTTTTAAAGCCATTCCAAGACTACCTTTTCTTCTGTGTTATCTAAAGAAGATGTGGATGCCTTAACCATGCCAGTTGCTTTGTGGACTTCTGGTGTTTGAAATGCAGTAGGTGTGAATGACGAGGAGGGTTTTCCATAGGATCTTGGTGACACTGGAAGTTCTGTTAATGACAGGGTCATGTCCAGCTTGTATTCTCCCATACCTATTTCTTCAAGTTTTAAGGTTTTTCCAAACCTTTTCATCACCATGTCTTTGGTAGTCTCAAGAGAAATTTCATCCATAGTCTCTTTGTTATGTGGAATCATACTACCTACTTTGATATTGTTGCAAGTATAATTATCATCTGCTGGAATTGTCACTTCCACCCCATTATGTGGGAACTTGATACACTGGTGGTAAGTAGACGACACAACTTGCATTTCGTGGATCCATGGTCTCCCCAATAGGATGTTGTAAGCCAGGGGTAGATCCATAACTTGACATATGACATTCCTTTCAATCGGCCCGACTCTAATGGGTAAAACAATAAGACCTTTAGAGGATCTTTCTTCCTCATCAAAAGCTTTGATAGTGATTTTGCTTCTAGATTCAATGGACATGTCATGTTAGTTAATGGTCTTGACGCCAACGCGATGTTGTCCTTCCTAGAGTCTAATTCCTTATCTTTGATAAATCCAGACCTAATTGATTGGACTAATACAGATCCTACTCTTATCCTCGACTTTCCCAATGAGTACACCTTGGCTTGTTATCTAAAAGCTTTTGAACCTTATCCTTCTGTTCTGAAAGACCCAGTTTCCTAATTAGATTAAGGGTACAAATATTCAATCCTACACCTCCAACTATCAATACGTGTCTAACACAAGATTTATGAATGAGGACTTCAATATGAAGGGGTTGATTATGTGGATGTGTCAAAGATTTATCATCCTCTTCAGAAAAGGAGAGGTAATGTGGTGCTGAGATGTGATTGACCATCACTTGGAATTTGCCTATATCAAGGTCATTTTCTATATTTGCGGCATGTAGGGCTTGTTCCAGGATTTCCCTACGCACTGTGGATATTTTAAGTAATTCAAAAATGGAAATTTTAGCAGAGGTTCGTTGCAATTGGTCCACCAAGTCGTACTTTATTGCAGGAATAGTAACCATGTGTTTTACTTCTGGTTTGGGGATAGTAACAATAGGAACCTTGGATGTTGATGCTAGTTTTGAGGTAGAATTAGGTCCTTTGATCGTGACTTGTGCTCGGCTCCAAGTCACCGCATTCGATTGGAAATAAATACCTTTGATTGTGACCACATTAACTGATTCGGTTTTAATGTCTAGCATATTGATCACGTTATCATTATGGGAATAGGTGTAGTTTACTTCATTTCCTTTTTCCTTAGATGCTTCCCCTTTCTCATAGTTAGGGAACGGTTTGTTAAATGTCGTATGATCTTCGTTGGTAGTGTGTCCTTCCACTTTTATTTTTCCTCCTTCAATGAGGTCTTGAATAACATGTTTGAGTTTAAGACAGTTGTTAGTCTTGTGTCCTTTGTTCTTATGAAAGACACAATAAGAATTATCATCCCACCACCTTGGTTTGACCGCTGGTTCCCATGGTTTGGAATCTAGGATTGTGAGAACTTTGTTGTCTAATAGTGTCTTCAAAACGGTCTCGAGAGGTTCTCCCAAATGAGTGAATGTTCTTTGAGGTTTTGAAGTCCATGGCCGATCCTTGCTATTATCATTGTTTGCTTTGGGTACAGAGGTCGTTACCTTGGCATCTTTGCTTGCTTTTATTTAGATTGAATACTTCAAGTTTAGGACCAACATTGGATGTGTCTACTACACCATCGTTGACAACATTTTTGTTTTGCTTCCACCATTTAGGTTTGGAGTTGGAGTTGTTAGATTTGTTTTCACCTTGAAGAGTGATCTCTCCCTTTTTAACCATGACTTCCTCGATACGGATGGCATTTTTGATCATTCTGTCGAAGCTAGGGGAGTCTTGCATTTGCAATGCGTAGTTTAACTCAGGTACCAAGTTATTGACAAAGATTTCCATTTTCTCGGATTCGGGAATAACACTTGAATACCGTGCAAAGATTTTCCTCCACCTTTGTAGAAAGTGGGTAAAGGATTCACCAGTCTTTTGTTTAGTGTTGCATAGGTCCATCATAGTCACGTCATGCTCGATATTATAGGAGTAATGTTGGATAAACTGTTGAATTAACTCCTCAAAATTTTTGACCTTGGGTGTAAGTTTTGAGAACCATTCCATGGCGTTGCCTCCTAGAATTCTAGGAAAAATCCGCATGAGGTATGTAGGTTCATGCATGTATTCTATGCTTAGAGCACAAAATTCTCTTATGTGGTCATGGGGATCGGTCTCTCCCGTATATTTGTCATATTTTGGCCTTGCCACGTTGGGAGGGAATGGAACCATAGTGATACTCTTGTCGAAAGGAAATGGACAAATGGATTCCACAGAGTATTTCATCTTGGGTTTAGCCTTCTCCTGTTTGAGAGTCGCAAGCTTCATTTGCATTAAGGTGAGTTGTTTGGCGAGAATAGAAATAAGATTCGATATCTCCTTTTCCTTTAGTTGTTCCACATCATAATCCTTGGGTAACTTTACGCCAGTGGACGCTAGATGGAGAAAGTATTTCTCTTTATCTTCGTCAATCATTTTTTCCATTATCTTGTGGAACCTCTTGCTTTGTTTGAGTTTATCGTATTCTTCTTTAGTGATGTCTTCCTCACTGCCTGATTCAAATAGAGGATGTTCAAATGTGGGTTCTTCTTCTTCATCGATATCTTCGTGCTTTTGGTTTTTTCTATTGTCATATTCGTCAAAAGCTTCACTCCATCCACGAGTGGACCTGTCCATTTCTAGAGAGTCTAGATCGAGTAGGGAACTACGAGATGTTTCTCCTTGAAAGTGTAGTGATTTAGGAAGTACTCTCGATCCTTTAGACATGTACTTGTTGTGTCTTGTGTTAACCATGAAGTTGTATCTCAACTTTGTCAAAGTTTCTCGATAGTGTCAAGTATAGTCTTAAATCGTTCAAGTGAGTGTGTCTAGGTAGAAGTGTTGTTTGTGTTTTGGTGGAAGTAAATGATTCCAGCGTCAAAGGGTTAGAATGCCCTGATAGTGAGCTAGGAATCAAGTTGTAAAAAGCGGACAGACCACGCGTATTGAGATAGATTGTAAGAGTCCGATGGGACATGCAAGGTAGACGTCCAAATTTTTTTTCGATACAGCCATAGTGAGACCAGAAAAGACAATAGGGACAGACTAAAGAGCCAAAAAGGGGATCCGAAATAAACTATCTTCCTCTGAGAGGCAACTATGCAAGTTCTCACTGTAAAATTGTGTCAGTTTTGTCTTGGAAGTGCGTGAAGTTTGTTTGATCAAAGATCGCGTTTTGAGATTTTTCAGTGAGTGAAAAACACATGTTGACCAAGGTTTGAATTTTGTTGCTTGTTTGAAGGTGTTATCTTTTTAATGATTTTCAGTTACATCAAGCATTGTTGCATTGTGAAAGGGTGAACAAACACATCCTTATGCCCTATTTTCTAAGTAGAGGATGAAAATCCTTGCTCGTTGACTTAGGTACACACTCAAATGCTAATCAGAATACAGCCATCACCAAGCATGCAATGGCTCCAGTCATGATGATGTATAAGCCGACTCCAAACGCAAGTGAGGGTATGATATGACGAGTGTCTTGGGGCAATTAATTTTTGCCTTGCACAAGGATTATCACCCTTTCGGGGATGAATCGGGTAGTTTGTCTACAAAGTTCATCATTTGTGTTGGGGCAATCTATTCAAAACCATCTCCCATAGAATTGCACAAGGAAAAATTGAGGTGTATATCCCTATGAGTACCCAAATATGTTTAGTCTCGCAAGCAAGATTCAAGCGGCTTCGCTCTACACATACCCAAGCATGTTCAAGGAATGATGTCAAAATCCCAAGAACAAAACCGACTCCTTCTTCTGAGGCTTTGGCCTACGAGGAAGCAATTATTTATAGTGAGTTGGAAGGGTTGATGTAAAACCTGTCCTCACTTGGGTCATTCTCGGGAGATTTTTTCCTCAACCAGCAGGCCCTCTACTGTTAAATATGCATACAAAGGATTGGCGAGAGTAGGATGGTTAGTCCCTGTCATTTTCTCCCAAAACACGCAAATCAATGTTCATTCCTTCAAGCTATGTTGAGCTCGATTTAGATATTCCTAAGTTAATGAAAATAGAAGTACTTGAAAGCAAAGTTGGATTGTTCAGTTAACCACAACTCTTTAGTGCTTTGCTTGTTCAATTACTATCCTGAATTAGACAATAAAGCTTTGCTTGTTCAATTAATCCACAATGTTAAGTGCTTTGTGTTGTTCAATTTCTATCCCAAAAAGAAATAAACGATGTATTTGTTCATTTATCCCACAAATTTAGTGCTTTGATTTGTTCATTTACTGATCCAAAAGAAACTTAGTTTTGTTTGCCTTGTTCAATTTCCTCCAAATTTCTTTCAACTCATAAACTGATTTGTGAGTTTCTGATTTTCCTTAAAAGGAAAAGAGCATATTCCTCTAGTCAGTTTAGTAGAAGATTAGAAAATATAATTTAGTGTGAAAAGCATGAAAAGAGAAGTCAAGATGGGGGTTTGGCAACCTGAAAAACCACAAGTTGGTATTCTTTTTTCGCTCTCTTAGCTCTAACAACAATTTGCAAACACAAGTTAGGCTGCTAAAAATTGGATCACAATCATGAAAACAACCACGTTAGCAAGTTAGAAATCAAATTTGTCAATGACAGAACTCTGTATTTTTTCTCTCTGGACGCCAAATGATATTTCAGAGACCCAAAATGATAAACATCGGAAATGATAAAATTTTGACCCCAAATGATAAGCTTTTTACGCGAAATGATAACACGTACCAAAAATGAAAAATAAGCTACTAGAAATGATTTTAAGGCTAAATTTTACCTTCTAGAAAGGCAACGACAACCGATATTAAAACTCTCGAAAATGATAAGCTGCTCCCGAAAATGATAAAAGATTTACTGGAAATGATAAGTTGCTCCCAAAAATGATAAACTGCCTATAAATTTTGAAAATGTCAAAGGCAGAGAGCAGAATTTTGTGAAATTTTGAGCAATCTTGCCCCATGGTGGGTGCCAGAGATGTGTGTGTGATTTGTGTACCTGTTAAGAGAGACACAACACTTCAATATATCATTGCATTAGTGAAAACAAGGGATTAACAAACATAGCAATCACCAAAATTGATCTATTGCTTCCTATCTAGGAGGAGTATGAAAAATGACATAATAGCCCTCAGATTATGCATATTCCAGTGACAAATACAACCTAAGAATGGAAGATTCAAAT
>MU223714.1:2504864-2529411 GCA_018584345.1 Thuja plicata | reverse complement strand
AATAGCCCTCAGATTATGCATATTCCAGTGACAAATACAACCTAAGAATGGAAGATTCAAATAAAAACTAATCTAAAGCCTAAATATAACCAAAATCATAAGAAATATGCTTAAGAAACATGCATCCTAGCTCTAGAAATGAAGATTACCACAATACAAGATATCAAAACTATGATGCAATATAAATCTATATGAAAATGAGTAGCATAACAATGCTTTCAACTCTTCAAAATTAGGAGCATTACACCAATATATTTCAAAAATCAAGGGCAAAAGAAAGGGCTTCCAAAATCAAGAATGAATGGCCATTTGAGCTCAAAATCCTTCCTATTTATAGAAGAAATGGAGGAAGGGGAGAAGACTCTAGAAGGGATTCCATTAATGAGGGTGTAAGACTCATTAATGAGGAGTGTGGAAGAGAATGTGTAAGAGCCATTAATGCTTCATTTATGAAAGCATTAATGAGGTATGGGTGAGGGTTTAATAAGCATGGGTGAGGGTTTAAGGTCAAGCTTGATAACTTTGACTTTAGGGGGAGGGTTGAATTCCTAATCATAGATTTAGGAATGTGACAAGCTTAAGGATAGCTTAGGATTAGGATTAAGGGTTAAGGCATGTGATTAAGGAGATAGAGATGTGAGGAGAGAGAATGAGTGGAGGGGGGATTGGCTAATTAGGGTTAATTAGCTAATTAAGAAGAATTAGCATGTGAGAAGAGGTTGGGATGTGTTTGAACTCATGGTTGGGTAGTTGAGATTGGTTAGGTTAGAGGGAATATTAATGAATTGTTGTAATAACATATTTACTCAATAATAGGGATTTAATTAATCATTTAAACTTTTGATTACTTTGTAATAATTAATTAGGACTATAGCCAAATTGAATCAATTTAGGCTAGGGGATTGATTTTGCAAGTGGTGAGGTATAATTAGGATTCTATTTAATTCCCTTTAAATTAATTACCTTAGCCAGATTATGATTTGAATTGATTGAATTGAATTGATTTGATTGGATTGGCTAAAGTGATTAATGTAAATTAGTGATTAGATCACTTAGGAGATTAAATCTGATTCAAATGAATTATGCCAGCCGATTGAAGAGTTGTCTGGGCATAATTGGAGGTATGATCACACTTAGGGAAAATAGGGTCTATGGTCAGAGCAGACCAAATCCAGGTGGTTACATTATTATCTTCTTCTTCATTCTCATCATCATCTTTAACCTCTTTCCCTTTTCCTTTATCCTCCTCAAGTATGTTTCTACTAACTTGAAATGAATCCCAACTTGGAAAAGCACCAATGAGAGGTGAAAACCTCTCCCAACTTGAGCTTTCAAAGTTTTGATGGGTGCTCTCAAGGTCTCAGGTAGCTTCATCCCTCTTAAGTTGATACTCATGTTCCTCACAATACTTGTTCTTCAAATCCAAACATTTCATCTGAAATTTCTTGTCAATCTTCCTCAGGTCCTACAACCAGTAGTCCACATCTTGAATGTCATCCTTAAAAATAGGGGAGGATCCCTCTTCCATAATCTTTATGAATGCATCTGTAGGCATTTTCAAAGTAAGAGTGACATGTTCCACAATCAAAGTCGGGCATTTTCAAAGTAAGAGTGAAATGTTCCACAATCAAAGTAAAAGTGAGTACAAAAGGGCTTAATAAGGACCCTCTCCTTGTATTGGTAGTTATAATAATTTCCCCTTTTGCACAAAAACTACAAAATTTCAGTGGATAAAATTAACCAAAGTGAATTACATTTGACATTTAATCCTTTAGCATGACCATATAGACATTCAAACCAAGATATAAAATTATTAACATTTCATCCATCAATATTGCCCATTAACATTGCCAAAATACCATGAAAAAACTTGCAAGGAAAAAAGATACGAGGAACTGTTGAGATATTGTGCATATATGTGCTTACATTAATGTTTGGTCATTAATGATGTCAACATATTCCTACTATTGATGACAATGTTCATGTGTGTTCCTGAGATGTTCAGTGAGAAGATTACTTTGGTACAACTATTATATTGAATATTAGATTTTGTGAAGATACTGATAGTTTTATTGATGTATGTAGTTGATCTATGCGAAATTACAAAGGTTTGCATGGTGATTTGAGAGAGCTATGAAGGATTTATCAAAGACTAGTATTTTGGTTGTTCAGGAAGAGATAGTGTTTTAGTTCTTGGATCAGTGTGGATCAGTTATGCAATATTCTTGGTTGCTAACCTGGTGGTGAGTTCAGGACATTGATGTGTGTCCTCAGATCGAGTGGTTTGTGAATTGGATACTAGCAAGTTATTTTTCTTTAATGAAAGAGGTTTTTTAGTGTTCCCGATGAACAATGAAGAAGATACGTGTCAATTCTGAGATAGTGTTGTTCCTATTGATGTCGTGGTATTTCATGTTTCTTGTTGATATTTTTAGATCATGTCTTATTTGTGTTGTTGGATCATGTTGGATTATGTGACCGAATTTGGTGATTTTCATGTGGCATGTTGTTGTTCTTATCATTCTTGGCCGACATGGTGATGTAGTGTGTTGGGAAGGATTGTGCCATGATTTATGGATCTAGAATGTCTTCAAGGATATTTTTATTAATCATTTCTATGTCTTAGCCAACATTCAATGGATCACATTATGTATTCTGCTCTAATGAATTGATATTTTGTAATTAGGTTCCTAGTTGACCTAGTTGAGATAAAGTTGATGTAATGTATATAAATATGTAATCATTTGTGATTGTGAAGGTGTGTGTGTAGATGCGAGAAGAGGTATGAGTGGAATCTGCAATTGAGGCAGAGATTTGATGCGTTTCATTGGAACTGTATTGGCATATCAGAGATGTTGTCTGTCAGTTCGTGAGTTATGGATCATTGTCTACTGTGAATTGTAATAAAAAATTGTTGTAAGGTAGTGAGTCTTCCCTTGGGTTGAAGCCCATGTTGTATTTGACAAGTGAGATATAGGCAGCGTGCCTGAATGCATGTGCATTCCCCTTTGTAATACTCCTAACATGGTATAGTCTTTTTAACAGAGTACATTCATCTTTTAAGTTTTATCCCCACCATGGTTTTTCTTTTAATTGGGTTTCCACGTCAAAAATCTTGGTGTTATGTGTTGATTACCATGTTAAGATCTTGCATTCATGTTTATCATTCAAATCTGAGATTAAGTTTATAATTTGGTTAAAGGTTTGGAGTTTTTTGGCACCACTAATTCACCCCCCCTCTTAGTTGTGTATGTTGCCTTAATTCTAACAGGAACATCCTTTGGGAGTCCACAAAAGACAGAAGGTAAATGATTATCGTTAATAACAAGTTTCTATAACAACAATTGCCGCCTGAAGAAAGATTTCTTCAAGTCCATTTGATTAAACTAGCAAGTGTTCATGACTTTAGACCTCTCTTTCTCATCAATACTTGTGTTACAAGCTCTATTAAGATGACTAAACACGCAAAGATTATAGGGTAAGATCCTATATACACAGTTGACCTTTAACTTAAGGAGAGGAGACCCATCTAACCATTTAAATTTTTTATAATAATTAACGATGTTCACTAGTTTAGTTGGATTCTTTAGAATTTTTAGGGATATTAGAATTAGAAAGAGGGTTCTTTTGTTGTTATTATCCACATAAAAATCAGTTACATTTAATCTCACAATTTTATTATGTTATTATGGAAGATGATGAGTAGGTTTTTTGGTGTTTTTACTATCACTTTATAGTTTGTCCCAGACATCATTAGTTACTTTGGTTATGTCTTTATGCTCAAGACTAAGTATTTTCATGTGATTATGGAAATTTTCATGCTATAAAACCATGTGTGTGTACTTCAGACTGTACTATCTAAGCTTCATCACAATCAATCTCATAAATTGCCATATGACTATACTTTAAACTATATATGTGTGTGTGTAGTCTAAAGTATAGTCACATGGAAACTTATGGGATTGAATGTGATGGAACTTAGACTAAATGGTATAAGAATGGTTTATTTCTTCCCAACTAAGTTTTGCAGCATATGATGAGGTGGACTGTCATAATTCCCGTGGCCATGACTGTGCAATTTCCTACAGTCGAAGGTTGGTCAAGCATTGAAATAGTTTTCAAAATTCAAAGCATCATTATCAACTTATTCAATCTTGAAGACTTGTTCTAATTCTATTAATAGGAAGATAATGATTTTCTACTTCCAAATGACATGTAAAGTCAGTTAAATTGTTCATAACTAATCTAAGAGTTGTAGTGATGATAGGATTCCCTCTCTCTTGAGTGTGCATGTTGTCTTTATTAGCAGTAAATCTTTTCCTAGGTCCAAGGACTTCACACATGCATGGATAGTTGACTCTTTCAACCTCAAAAGCTTATAGATTGTAATATTTGTATGGATGTAACTATGTTATTTTTTTTTGGATAATATATAGTTACTATAGTTGAATCTACATATTTATACTTTGTTGATATGGGTTAATGGATTATGTATAGAATATGTATTAACCAGTTTGTTTCCTCCTGCTAAGTACAACTGGGATTATCTCAAGGGGGGCCACTTGAGGTATATCTCCATCTAATTTTATTTCCTACATTGTAGTGTAGCATTTAATAGTGTAATAGTGTGTTTGATTCCTTTGGTAGAATTTGTTGAAGATTGATGTCTAAGCTATACGACTTTGTTCATCTGACTTCAGATAGTATCAGCGGACTAGTTTTTGTAGATATTTAAATTCGTTTGTAGTTACGTAATGAAAGAGTTGTTTTATAATTGCATTGTGTTTAAGTATATTAAGTATAGCTTTAGAAGATTAGAAGATAGTTTCTTTGTTTCATTCCTATCAATAGTTATATGATAGTTTGAATAAAATGATGATGCATAAATTGTGTTATCCTATTTCAAGTATATGAATCTAGTTTGACAAGATCAAATGTGAACTATTGTCAAGAAAGGTTACTCCAATATAGTATTGTATCATCAAAAAATGGAAGCACTTCCATTTTGGACTAGTTTAGCCCTTCGAGTAAGTGGTTTGGGGTCATGTCAAATGCCTTGAATGGGTCTTTGACTTGGATTTGGCTTTTCCCCTGTTCTGCCCTATTTCCCACTTCTCTCTGGCTTATTTCTGGCATCCTGCTCTGCAAATTTGAGGTTCTTGACCTTAGGGTCAAGGTTGACCTCAACCCTGACTTAGGTCTGAGTTGACCTCGACCCTGACCCATGGTCCAAGTTTCAAGTTTCCAATATTTCCAGGAGTCGGGCTTTGGAAAGATTTAATTCCCGCTTCTGGGTCGACTGTTTCAGACTCTGAAGTAACGAATCTTAAAATTATATTTAATATAGGTCCACTTCTAGGGGTATAGGCCTAATTGGAACTTAATTCTTCTATGTAGGCCTCTCTAGAATTTTGTGCCCTATATTTGTATATAAGGAATCCTTTCTCCTCTCATTTTCTCTAAGACAAACTAAGACTAAGACTTGAAATCACAAGCTAAGACGCAAGAAGCAATTTCATCCATCCAAACTCTATGCATAATCTATTGAAGGAATCATAAATCATTCAAGCACATTCAAGCATTCAATTCATCAAGGAGATCCATTGGTAGCCATTGAAGGATTCAAGCTCTATGGATCCCTCTTGTTGAAGATTTCTCCATCCACATCCATGCAAGCTTCTTCCTATTCCAAGATTCAATCAAGTTTGGTGTTGAAGATCTACAAACAATTGATTTGAGACATCCTACATCCTACATTATGCATTCTACATTCATTTGGAGCATACACACTTGTGGATCAAAGGATTTGAATCCCCCACATGGGTTTCTATACAAGCAAGATGAATTTGTTTATTTACTTTGTTTATCTCTGCAATTTCAATTATATTTTAAGGTTAATTCCAAAACAGGGGTTTGACCAAGGCAAACCCTCCCCCAAAAAACAAAACCATTTTTCTTGCAGGTACAAGTACAGGACAATAAATTATAGAGCAAATTTGGATACTCTTTTCGGCCAACTTTTGGGATCCCCGAACAAAATTTCCGTCGGAGAAGTGCAGGTCAAGGTCGAAATTTTGGGGTATAATTATGCCCCCACATATTGGTCAAGGTCGACCTTGCTCAGAAAAGGAAAATATTTCTGGGTTTTCTCCATCTTTGTGTTTCTATTCCAGATCTGGTTGCAGAATTTCCCGAATCTCAGTACAGACACTAGAAAACAACAATTTCTAGATCTTCTATACTTTGAGGTTAGTACTTGTCTTCAATTCATTTCAATTAAGGTTTTAATCAATTCAAATCTATTGCACACTCTTCATCCATAATTCAGGAATGTAAGGCTTTCTTCTTTCTTCTTATTTCTGATCGATTGATGCATTTGTGCATTAACCATGTTCTTATGGTTGATCAAAGTGGATCTTTCCTTTTTGAAATTTGGTGCTAAGAGAAGAATCTTATCTTCCCCCAAAAAATTTACAGACATTCATCATCATCACATTTTCTAAATCATAGATTTTTATATCATACAAGTATTTACTTGGATATTTTGGCCTATAGTCTATTTAATCATGAATGGTTAATGAAACTCTACATTTTTGGCATCGTTGCCGAGGCTAGTGCCAAATCATCATTTTATTTTTATTTCTTGTGGTTCTTTTAAGTATAGTTGTGTTTTCATTAGAATTGATTTAGGAGTAATATTTTTTAGCACCCCATTTTTACCAACATTGTGCATGGTAGAGGGGATTATGAGTTCTTCATTCTTGTATGCATCAAAGAAAGGAACCTCATGGAAGATTCTTTCCTTCAAATAGTCAACCGATCCTGGAAGAATCAATATGAGAGGTACCTAAATCTAAAGGATCCCTCAACAAGTAGAGCTTGAGAAGCCAGTATAGGAAATTCCTCAACCTGTAGAGCCCAAGAAGATAGTGCCAAAAACCCACATGGATTCACCTCAAAATTCTACACCTTCCTCCCCTAGGCCCATTCTCCTGGACATAGTGGAGGAGAGAATGATGCTACGCCAACCTTTCACTTTCCAATACTCCACTAGCATAGGGGCACTTCTATGAAGAATATACCACCTTCCTCTCTTCCAAACTTTCCTAGACTAGTTACTAAAGATCCTGACACATTTCTCTTTGAATTTGATATCCTGTGTTGTAGCTATGACTACACTATCGATGCTTATCGATTGAAGTTATTTCCTACAACTATCAAGGATTCTACCTTGAGATGGTTCATGTGATTAGGGAGAAATGTTGTTGTAACATGGGCTGACATGAAAGAAATGTTCCTGAAAAGGTATAAGGGATTTTGTAGTGGAGGATATTTGTGAGGTGATGACATCTTTAGAATGAATCAAAAAGAGGATGAGACAATAGAAGATTACCTAGAGTAGTTTCTGTACAACCTCAAGAATTCTAGGCATATTAATTTGGGTGAAGAGTCAGTAAAGATAATTTTTCTTTGAGTAATTGATGAAGAATGTATTGATGCATTGGACCTTATGGGTGACAAAGATATCTCTCAATCTTCTTGGGATGATATATGTAACCTATCGAGGAATTATTTAAGACAAAATATGAAGAGGCCCAAAAGCATCATTTCCCTAAACTCTACAGTTTTTGTTGGAGTCTCTAGAAAGGAAATTAGTAACCTGCTAACTAATATGAAGCATGATATTATTAATCACATGGCTAATCAACTGGATACTCTTTAAGCTAAGAGGAAGCAAGAAGAAGTCAAAGTTACTTTAGCAAAATATTGCCCTACTTGTCACTATAAGAAGAAGGATTGCAAGTACAAAAGGATTGCTAGTATGGATGAGCGACCTGATTTCAAATTTGTGGAGGATGAAGAAGGCCAAGTTTTTAATATAGTTCAAAGGAAACCATGGGCTCAAAGACAAGGTATACCCCAAGATCCCTTGTCCTAATCAAACTATCATTTATTGTCAAATCAAAATCATTTTCCATGGATGAACTATGGTAATATGTCATGGAACACCTAGCAAGGAGCTTGGCCACCACAACATGTCCAACTACCTAATTAGCAACCTCCACCACCTAGTTGGAAACACCCATCAATGAGTTGGTAATAACCTCCATGGATGAGAAATCAACCTTAGGGACAAAAATCTCAAGGGTACCAATAGCAACCTTAGTTGCAAGGAATCCTAGTTCAGAAAGCCATCATGCCAAATCTTGTTGACCCTCAAACTTCACTTGTAAGACCCACGCAGATTCGTGCTCAACCTACACCTATCCCCAATAACTGGCCTATTTAGCAGGCCTATTTTGGGGATATACAATATTATCCTAGTTATGTCTTTGATGTGAATAATGTGCACTTAAGATTAGACAAAATTTTGGTTGCACCAATGCCTTGTCTTATCATTGGATTCCAAGAAGATGATGCTTCTACAATTGTAACACCCCCATAAGATCAACAAGGTCTACAAGATAATATAGAATAGGTGTTGCAAGCACCTTTGTCTTCTGAAAAGCAATCTGCCCCATTTCCTGCAAGATTAATTGAGCACAAAGTTGATCTTACTCTCGAATTTGACTTTCTAGAATATTTGAAAAATATAAGCATTAGGATTCCTTTATTTCAAGCAATTAAGGATGTTCCTATCTATAATAATATTGTCAAAGAACTATGTATTAAAAAGTAAGACTGAAAAAATGTAATACCCTACTATAGTGCATGTCATAGAAAGTTAGCAGAAATTATGTTAGGTAAGCTTGTAATTCTAAAGTATAATGATCCAGGAAACCCATTCATGAATGTTACCATAAATGGAAATCTAATTCCTAATACCTTAATTAATCTTGGAGTTTCCATTAATGTCATGAAAAGAGAAGAAATGCAATCCCTATAGTTGACTGGCCTAAGACCAAACCCTATAGTCCTACAACTTGCACATAGTTCCACCATCAAACCAGAGCGTATAGTTAAAGATTTAGTTATTACTCTTGATTCATGGGAGTTCTTGTCAATCAGGATTGCACTTATGGTGCAAAGTGTGAAACCTCACAATCTTGTTGGAATATGGGAACATTCTCGCTAGTGGGAATGATAATGAATCTTCAGATTATAGGCTGGCTTCCTCTATCTGATCACCTAAACTAACTCTAGATGAGGAAAAGGGTAGAATGATATGCTTTTCAAAACAAACTATACTACTAAGATGATTCACCAATATTTAATGCTATAACAAAACTTAGGAGATAATTCAGAGAGGGGAAACACAATACCCAACTAGAAAAACCCTACTATAATAAATCTATGATAATCTCTCTCTCTCTCTCTCTCTCTCTCTCTCTCTCTCTCTCTCTCTCTCTGTGTGTGTGTGTGTGTGTGTGTGTGTGTGTGTGTGTGTGTGTGCAGGAAAACTTTAGACGCGGGCCCCAGATTGAAGCAAATATCAACCTTCAACGAAAACACCAGGTAATGGGGGGGCCTGACCCTTATACTTCTATTTCCTTACTTCTTTTCATTTACAAAGATGTATTTAAGCTTTGATCTTTGCATTTAACACTTACATGCATGCTTGCATTAGCCTAATCCACGGGTTGTGTGGTTGCATGATGAATGCATTTTCATACTTGTATATCTCTTTATTGATAAAAGACCTTTTGTTTATCATAAAATGCACTTTCAATTCATAGTTTTCAGAAAAACCACTACTTGTGTGGATCATTTTCATTGTTGTACTTCTATAATTTGAAATGAGAAAATATTTTCTTTCTTTTTGAACTCAAGCATTTGTACTTTGAAAAAAATCAGAATCTTTCGATAGTTAGGACACTGAAACTCATACTTTTGAAACTTTTTCTATGAAACCAAAAATGCACCAGAAACTTATAAATGAGAAATAATCTGATAACTGAATGTAGTCAATTATAACAGGCAATTTAATCAATTGAAAATGAACCTTTTTCACCAGAAAATAAGGGATGATAACAACCCTGTGAATTAGAACAAACATGGTGAAAATTGGTAACAGGAGTATCCAACAGATTTTATAATTCTTCAACCAAAGGCTAATTTAGGCAAAAATCCTCTAATCTTGGGAAGACCTTGGTTGGAAAATACATATGCCTTCATTGGGTGTAGGTTAGGAGAGATGATGATAAAAAAAAATGAATATGTCATTTGGCCTAATTTAGGAGATGGAGAGGAAGATTCTTTGTCAACCCTTACGATGATTGATAGGAGCCCTATGCTTAACCTAGAGATGAAGACAAATTATTGGCTCTTATCATTCAAAATTATTATCAAAGGGACCTGGAAGACTTCACTTGTTAAGATTTATCTTCTTGTCCATTGCATACCCTCCTTGCAGCCAATATTGAACAGTATCTATCCACCTCTACAAATCTACACAAGCTTTTTCTACATACAACTAATGAGAGGATTTCGTGCTCAAATGTTGCATCTATGAATCTTCTTGTTACTCAAGCAGAGATTACCCCAAGGAAATATCTCAATATCAATAGTAAGCTAACTTGGGACCAACAAAGTCAACTGATTTTTGTGCTACAGGAAAACATGACAACATTTTCATAGGATTACCAGTATATGAAAGGCCTTGACCCAAATATTTGCACACATTGCATGTATATCAAGGATGACTGTAGGACAATAAGGAAACCGTAGAGGTGAATGAATTCAACATTCCAAGATATTGTTAAGGCTGAAATCCAAAAGCTATTGAATGCAAGATTTATATACCCTATTTTTTCAAAGTTAGTCGATTTCTCCTTTGGTTATTGTTCCAAAGAAAGATGGGAAATTGAGAGTTTGTGTTAACTATAGGGAACTTAATTTAGAAATGAGGAAGGACAACTTTCCTCTTCCATTTATAGACTAGGTACTTGATACTTTGGCAAGTAAGCAGTACTTTTCATTTCTGGATGGTTTTAGTGGATATAATCAAATTAATATAGCTCTAGAAGATAATGATTAAACCACTTTTACCTACCCATGGGGAACATATGCATATTTTGTCTTTCCATTTGGTTTATGCAATGCTCTTGCTATATTTCAAAGAGAAATCCTTAGAATTTTCTCCAATCTCACTCATTAATGCATGGAATTTTATATGGATGATTTCACTACGTATGGTGATACTTATGAAGAGGCCTTGAGAAATATAAAGAAGGTATTTTCTTGATGTAGAGAGCATAATCTATCTTTGAGTAATGAGAAATGCTATATGATGATGCAAGGTGTGGTTCTAGGACACTAAATATCAAAACATGGTATCTGGGTGGATCCAATAAAGATAAAGGTCATATAAAATCTACCTATTCCTTCTAAGAAAAATGATAGGATTTTTCTCTAGCATGTTGGATACTACAGACGCTTCATCAAATGTTTTAGCAAGATACCTGCCCCTTTCTACATATTACTGACAAAAGATATGGAGCTTGATTGGATTCATGAATGACATGACATATTTTTACAACTTAAGGATGTATTGACCAAGGTACCAGTATTAAGAGGCCCAAATTGGATGATGCCATTCTATATTCATGTTGATGCATCTGGCCATGTTGTGGGAGTTGTCCTAGGACAAAAAGAAGGCAATTTTGAAAATGTTATTTATTACATTAGTAAACATCTCCATTCTGCAGATTTGAATCACACTATCACTGAAAAGGAGATGTTGGCATTTTCCTACGCCATTAATAAATTCAGGCACTATATAATAGAATATCAAGTATTCATCCATATAGATCAAGTAGTAATTAGATACCTTATGAATAAACTTGTTGTAAGTGGTAGATTATTTATATGATTGTTGTTGCTTCAAGAGTTTGATATTGCTATAGTAGATAAACTAGGTAGAGCTAATGTAGTGGCAAATTTTCTTTCAATATTAACTCATGGAGGAGAGGAACCTGTAATAGATGGCTCTTTTCCTAATGAACACCTTTTTTCCATAAATACTCAATCTTCTTAGTATGCAGATATTTCCAACTATTTGGTGATAGGAAAAACACATCTACACTTCTCTCCTAGAGAGAAAATGCATCTTATAAAGAAGAATCTCTCTTACTCTTGGATCTTAGGGTACTTATTCTATATAGGACCTGACAATGTCACGAGACATTGTATTCAAGAAGATGAAATTTATGAGATTCTTTATGCTTCTTATGATGAGCCCTATTGGGGCCACTTTGCAGCTAAAAGGACAACCATGAAGGTCCTTAAAATAGGATACTATTGGTCATCTTTACACAATTCTTCAATTAACTATACCAAGAGATGTGATAGATGTTAGCGGATGAGACGTCTAATTAATGGATATCAAGAAAAAGAACAAATAATTTGGCCTAATTTAGGAGATGGAGAGGATGTTAGAATGAATTCAGAATAAATGAGAGGGGGGGTGAATCAGTTATCCTCATGTCTAGATGTGCCCATTTAAAATTTATACCAATTTGAACAACTCAGATCTGCTCAGCAGTGATAGCATAAGTCAACAACATAAATATGCAGTTTACTGTTCAAATATAATTAGCTTGTAGAAACTTAACAGTAAAACACAACATAAACATTCACACAAGTTGACACCAGTATTTAACATGGAAAACCAATTTGGGAAAAACCACCAATAACATGCTGTCAAGTTTTCACTCTTTAGAAGTGAGCTCTGTTAGGAGCCAACCCTGTTAAAGGTTACAAAACACATTGCTAAATGTGACCTGGTTAAAGGATTTAATCACCCTGTCAGGAGTGGCCTTGTTAGAGGACTTAGAACATTCTACCTGAATGCCACCTTGCTAAAAGGATTTATACAATGATTGTTAGGTCAACCTGGTTAAAGGATTTTGACTGATACAATGGTTAGAAATTAATCAACAGGTGTGATCTGATACATACAACTTACTTTGAAAATCTAGATCCAATTCAGCTCTAATGCTAATTCACTGAGTGGCCTCCATTCTCATTTCAATCTTCAGATCTGCTTGGAAATCCGTCAAGCAATCATTAATGCAACTCTCTACTTCTCTGCTCAGCCTTCTCTCCTTAGATCATGCCAATCAGTTAATTAACTGTGAAATCCTCTTGCAAACTTATCATCCACATACACATTTCATGAATAACCCCTTGAGGTTATCATATACCTCTTCATCTAGGTCAGATAAATATTTTGCCGCTTAATCAAGATCATAGATCTTAGGTTAGGTTAGATCCAACAGTTCTTTCCATCATTACATTTAATTTATTTCTCCAAAGAAATCACTAATTAAATATTTGATCCATGCATTAATTATGGTTACCCATGCATTTAAATAGTATGGATCAATCGTGCTTATCCTTAATTAACTTTTACATATCCCAATAAAATCAATTATGGCGGCCAAAGATCTCAAATCTCAACAATTACCAAAATACTGACACTCGACCAACACTGTGTTCTTCCGCTCGGTCATCACTATTTTCCTCGGCAATTTACTGGCGTTCGGTCATCATTGACTTTTCTTGGCACAAACTGTTCTCAGTAAACTGTCATCAAAAGATAAACAACATATTGCTTTTCCAATGTGCCAACTGATCAAGTACCCTTGTGATTTCCCATAACTCAACCATTTCACTTGGTCTTCTTGTTAAATCTCCTTCATCAATCAATAGACATGGTACTCAAACAGATAGCAATAGTCTCACCAATTAAGGTTTGACATCAATGACAAAACAACAATTGTTTCCATTGTAGCTTTCCAACAATCTTTCCAATAGAGGAATATTCTTTTTTGACCCTTATGATGATCCATTTGACATGAATGCATCCCTTAAATACAAATCTGATTTATGTATAATAACAAATGCTTGCAAAACAACTTCTTGTAGCAATCAATAATGTCTAGATGATTATGATAAGTTGTTGTAGCAATCTAAACCTCTTGTAGAAACTTTGAAAACCTTGAAATGAAATGAAAACCCTTTGTAGCACTGTATGATTGATTTATTGGGTTGAAAGGTTTCATGACAAAATGTCATGTCCCTTCAACCATTTTTCTGCAGCTGCATGATTTGATTGAAAGATTTCATACCTGTAATTTATGTATGTCCCTTTGACAATATCGTCAAACCTTCGGTCTTCACCTCTTCCTAATTTGATCAGAAGGTTCCATGCTTTAAGTTTATGCATGTCCCTTTGAAAATCTCCTCAGTGTCTTCCAAGTCCACCACTCTTGCAAGATTTATCCAATCATAATAGGTGTCTTCCTATTCATGCAAGACTCCCATCCTAAAAGACGTGTGCTCTTGATGACAACAAACTGAGATGGTTTGTTGTTATGAGTGACACATATCTTCAGGATAGGCAACATGGATAAATAGTTTAAACATCAACTTATGACCTGATAAATCCTTTAAGGACATGCCAACATCAACCCTTGTGGGAGATGTTATCACTTTTTCTTGCAACACTTACCTAATGATGATAGTATACATTGTATACTTGATTGCAACCTCTTTTAGGCAAGAGAAAGGCTAATTTATAAGGATTGGATAATATCCTTCTTTGTTTTTGAGCTCTACAGACTTAGGTAGGTTTTACCTTTTAAAGATTACTGATATTTCAGCCTATGTATTTGGTGGATTGTTTCATTCACTGGTTATGAACCAAAAACCTTACTGTAACAACTTATAAAATACTTTAGAGATTGCAATGATTGATTTGAAATAGAGTATTATAAGTCAGGCTATGGTTTTAATAACATGAACCAATGAGACAAGGATTTGCATCCTTCTTCCTTTTGTTTTCAGGAGGGATAACCTAATTGATTCACTCTCAAAGGAATCACTAAAATGGACAATATCTTGCTGATGTAAGTCCTTGATGAGTTCAGCTCATATGTTTCAGTAACAGATGTGTTTTAATTGTTTTGAATAGTTTTGAAAACCTGGATGATGATAGATTATCAGACCAAGACCTAGATCAGTGCCTATCCTTTGGGTTATAGAGTCAAAAGCTTGAAGTCTCATAAAATCAAAACACTGTAAGCTGCCTTACAACCTACATGCAATTAGGATAAGTTGCCTTACAAATTATCTGATTACCTCTAAAATACTGTATCAAATCTTTAAATACTGATATGCTCTCTAAAACCACTCACAAAACTTAGCTCTTTGCATGAAAGAAACTTGCAAGTAATTAGATAGTCACCTTGTAACCAAAATGCTTCAGAGTGCCTTACAATCTTAAGCATAAAAAAACATACACAGGAAATAAAGAGACAACAATAGAGAAGAGTAAAATTGCATCGTATTTTATTGACGTAATCCTTCTTTCATACATGAAAAAGCTTTTAAGCTTGAAAGAACACAGACACAAATTTAGAAAGACTGATTTTTACAATATATTTCATCCTCCTTCAAAATACAACTCTCTTCTATATATAGGTCTTCAACCATATTGGAATCCTTTTCAAAACGATGCTACAAGCTTCAGATGGTCTCAGAAAACCTAACCCTAAAACTATAGAAGAGACAAAAAGAAAGAGAGAGAAGAAGCGATGAAATGACCAAGTCAAAAAGATGGAAATAGATATTCTTCATTCTTCTCCCGATCTGGCGACTTCAATCTGATAGTATACATAGTAGATAGCAGTAGTTATGTCGAGTCTAGATGACCGTGCTTTTAGATTCACCTGCATTCTCCTTTTGCAATAACTATCCTCTTCATCTTCAATAGTGAGGTGCCAAATAGTCACCCTTACTCATCGTCCAAGATTTCTTCTTCAACTGCTGGCTTCTTTCTCTTGGGCGTGGTCATCAACTCCCATGCTTTCACTTCATCATCTGATGGCCACTTGAAGTCCTGAGTACTCTGTATCTGTACTTTTTGTCTATCCCATCTTGCATCAATGATATTCTTGACATCTACTATAAACTTGTTGATGTTAGTTTCTGCCTTGAAAGCTTCATCTAATATCTTATTGAATCCTTCGATATCCACA
Source organism: Thuja plicata (assembly GCA_018584345.1). Lineage (NCBI taxonomy): Eukaryota > Viridiplantae > Streptophyta > Pinopsida > Cupressales > Cupressaceae > Thuja > Thuja plicata. Next base: position 2,513,428 of record MU223714.1, on the reverse strand, counting down.
TCTGTCCCCAAAATAAATGCCTCATCACTAGGCATTTTGTTGTCAAATTCACACCTCCAAGCATCTAAGGCCTTTACTTGATCATCATCTGCCTTAAGGAAGGAATAAATCTATTAAAATCATTAGAAAAGAGGCTTAATTTTACCTCAATTTGATTCAATTTGCCTTTAAAGAATGAGAGAGCAATATTGACCCTTTTGATCTCATCTTCAACTTCTGTCACTATTTCTGGCAAATTTGATCTTAGGGCTTGCAAAGATGCTAGCTTTTCAAATAATTGCACCCTAGTAGACCACTTAGTAAAATAGGGGTTCAGGATAGCCAGATGCCACATCACCTCTGTATGCAAAGCTGGCAACTTGTTATAGGCATTGAGTACAACATCAATCTTATCTTTTAAAATTTCAATTCTATGTTGTAACACACCTTTTAATGCTCTCAAAGCAATTGCATTTCCTTTCTCTCCCTCAACCTTCTCCTCAACCACCTCTTTAGACTTTGCCTTGTCCTCAATTTGAAGGGGCTGTGATTGCATAGGCACATACATCACCTCAGGCTTTTCTTCCAACTCTTTCATCAATCTTTTTATCACCTAGTCTTGCTGGTGTACTTGTATTCAGCATAATTCTCTATCTTTTTCCAATGCACTTGTCACTTCTAACAATGTGCTACACTTATCAGACAACTGTTTAGTTTTGTCTTCATTTAGGTGAGCCCAGTGTGTCATGATTTGGGATATTTCCAAATCCCCTGTATTTTGCATTGTCCACACCATCTAACTACCCACCATATTCTCCTGGATATTCACCACTTGGGGCTTTTGATCTTTTGGGCACAGGCTCCACATTGCAAAGGCTTGAGACTTTGGGCTATACCCAAATCCTTTTATCAAATCTCCCATCTGAACTTCACTAGCCATTTTGAGATCTGGCTATTTTCTAATCTGGTCAATGATGAAGGCGGATGCCAAATCCCAGCCCTCAACCAACAATATTCCACTGCCTAGCACCAATTTCCTGGCCTCCTCTGGTGAGATGTCTTCACTTTCAGGATCATAAGATTGCAGAGCCACCAATGCCTCATTTTTTATGGTTTCCTTACCATCAACTGTTAGTTGAGCTCTTATCTGCTCTTTCTTATACCATCTCAGGAAGTCTTTAAACTCCTCAGTTTTGACAAAGTTGTCATCATTCAAAAATTCTTGCTGATGGATTAGTATTTCATCAACACAGGCCTTAAGAGGCAATTCAACATTATCCTCCAAATCAGGCTGTTGCTTCTTTCCCTCTCTAATAGGTTTCCTCAGGTTATGATCATATAACCTATTGCCAAGTACTAGGGCTTTAGCCTTATCCCTTTTCTTATTTTTCCCTTCAATCGAAGGTTGACCTAATTCCAATTTTTGCCTCTTAGCAGTAGGCTCCACATCATCAGGTTGAGCCACTATTGTCAAATCAATAATCTGGCCCTCTGTTCCCTGTAACTGTGGCACTTCAGCAATATCCTGCTGTGGTGGAGAATACCTAGTAGGACATGCATAATCACTATCACTACTACTGTCATATTCAGATTCTGAATGATCAGGCCCTTGGGCACCTTTCTTGTCCAGGACAGTCTCAAGCTGCTCTGCGAGCACATAATAGTTGTCTATCATGGCTTTAATCTTGTCAAAATATGGGAGATCAGGGTAAAAACCCCCAAAAGCCATCCCATTTCTCTTTATTTGTCTTTCAAGATTTAACAACTCTTGAATCCTTAGTCTTCTTGTCTGAATGTCATCTTCATCCAAGATGTTTCTTGTTGCATCTTCCTCTATGCATTCAGAGTGAACATTAGTATTGGGGATTGTAGGAGTATACAATCTTCTCACCCCTACCATAAAACCTTCTGGGTCAATACACCTATAAGGGGCTACCCCCATTCTGCATCCTTCCAGCCACTGGCCCACTGCATCAATAACACCTTTACCAATTGTAAAATTAAAAATCCTAAATTGCCTAGGGGTCAAAGTCCCCTTCTTATGTGGTGCAAAATGCTCATTGTCTGTCAACAATAGCTGCCATACAAACTCCATTGCAGCCACTCTTGCTGGTACATAATATGGTAAGAGATGAGGTGGGTGAATATACCCATATACTCTGATAACAGTATAATTTTCTTTGAAGAAGAAATCACCCCAATTATGCTTTCCTTCCCACTTATCTGTGTAATCACATGGCCTAAGCAATTGCATAATCTTCAATGGGACTCTTGTTCTGCTGATTCCCAGACTTTGTACTATTGGATATACAATCCAATTTTGAAAAGCACAATAATCATAGTCCTTGGACGTGTAATTCCAAACCCTCACCCAAAATTGGATAGGATTTGGTCCTTCTTGGTAGAACCTCTGAGGGGCTAAATTTTCTACATGCATGATTACAAAATTGAAATGCAATAGGAGATGCATAAGGATGGAGTAGTGTAAGAACTTGGGCTCCTTCTCCTTTGGGTCTTTCATCTTCTTCTGAGTTGCAATGAAACCCTCATGCATTTCATCAATGATATGCTGAATGTAATCATAATTGGTGTTAGAGTGGACCTCTTGTAAGTCCAGCACCATCATCAAAATGCCTGCACTGATCTTCTCTGCATCACCATCTATCCCTAGCACTCTACATAGGGCATAGGCAACATACTTGATGTAGAAGTGTAAATCCTTATAATAATATGGGCTGGTCCCAGACATAGGATCTAAATACTTCCTCACTTCTTTCAACATATGCTTCTGCAACTGGCCTCTAGCAATACCAAGCTTCAAAGTATATCTCTGTTGCTGCTTTGTCATGTCAATTCTAGTAGACATGGTTCTATATAAGCCAAAGGCTTGCATGAATGAATTTCTGTTTAAAATCAGTAGGGCAGTGCCATCATTTCTTTTAATTGTCTTGGACAGAACATCATGATGACTGGCCAAGTCTAGGAACAAGTCTACATCTACGTAGACATCAAGAACAATTAATCTAGCTAAGCCATAGGTCCAAGGGTTTGACACTGGAATAGCCTTATCAGAATTCTTATAAAAGTAATTGAAAAGTGAAAAACCTGTTGTTCCTAGAGTGTCAGCATCTCGTATATCTTGATAATCATCAATGAGAACATTGGCATTTTCTCTTTTATTCTGAGTCAAACCAGGAAGAAGTCTGAGGAATTCATCAGAGTTATTTACTTTTCCCTTTGCCTCGTCTTCCACCTTTTCACTTCCACCACTGGTCAAAGCTACACTGACCGCTCTGCTCATGTTTACCGTGCCTTAATCTCCTTTTCTTTACCGATATTGAAACAAATCTATCACTGAGATTCACTTACTGCCCACTACACAATTCTCTGAAAATAATAAGCTTTAAACAACAGAAAACCCTGCAAATCTCTGAATTTTCTCTTTGTCAGATTACTTAGCTCTTCTCGTTTTGAAATTCTGGAAGCAAGATGAATGCAAATGAATACACAATCAACTCCTTATAGTAACCGTTCGAAGTACACAACTCATGATTTTGAGAACATCAATTATGTCTTTAATTCAACATACTGCAAACATGATTGAAAACCTAGCCGTAGTTCCCTGAGTGTGACAGGAAATCAAATTCATAAAATTGAATCCTCAGAAAAACCTTATAAAATTCAAATGAGCTGACATTTCTTTCTGGGATTGGCTAACTGTCATACATCTCAGCTACCCTTTTCTGCACAGTAATCAAAATCTAAGCCTCTAATTGGTCGATGAGTGATTCATACTGACATATCTGATACTGCCGCCTTTTCTTAAAATTTGGTATTAAGTGACCATGCGACTGCATATAATTTCTTTGTCGCTGACCCCAGTCCTTAACCCATGATTTCTCTGTAGACATAGCGACTATACAACTTTCCTTACTTTTGCTAACCACAGTTATCATTTAGCGATCACGCGACAATGAGGAAATCAAAGTCACCAATGGTTATCACTAACCCACATTCTTTTCCGAGACTATGCGACAAACCATCACCTTTAACTTTCACGGTTATCTCTCAGTCGCCAAATGTCTTCTTTCCTTTGCAAGACTGTGCGACTTCCCTTAGTCGCCCGATCGCAGAAATGCAAATGCTAAGTGCCAAAACTTCTTGAGACAACGCGACAGGTAGCTTGCCTTTTAGTTTATCTGACGACCTTGTGACATACCCTTAGCCACTGAGTCGGGAGGACTTTTCCTTTTGGGCTCATTTATTCTCAGACTTGGTGACCACCGTAGGATCCTTTTATGACTTCATCGGACAGCTGTTGCTAAATCACCAAGAAATAAATTATACCTTGAAAATATTCTGAGACTTTGCAACAAACAGAAGCCCCATAGTGAGTCTCATAGTCGCTGAATGAGTTTTTACCTTTAAGCGATCATGCGATCATTCTTTGAAGTCCACTTGCCTTTTGACACATGTCTCATCGCATTTTGAAAGATGAGTCATCTGGCAACAACCCGACTGTGCTTTATCCCAAACCATAAATGGTTAGTCACAAAGTCTTGGAAAATTTAACTTAACTGGCATCCTTTCTGGAGACTGCGCGACACAAACCTTGCATAACTTATTTAACCTCAGACCCATCTGGCGATTATGCGACATAAGGAGATCGTGATGTCTCAGAATAAACCCTTAGCTATTGAAAATTTCATGCGACATCATGACCTGTCTGTGGGCCCCTTCATATATTGCTGGCCTGTTTACTGTTCCTGCGACTACGCGATACAAACTAAATCGCGAAGTCTAGGAATGCCAAGGGAATATTCCAAAGTTACAAGAGACTACGCGACACAAGCTAATCGCTAAGTCTGGGAGAAAAAGAGAATATGCCCTTCAGGTTAAGCGACTAAGCGATCAAATTTAACACATGACTTAAGTGAGGCAAAAAGGTAACTGTGAAACATAAACAGAAAAGACCTTAGGGTTTCTTGGTTTTTTCGGAGCACATTCTCACAAGTTCAGACTTGAAAAACCTGAAAAATTTTACAGGGAAAAGGCATAAGGACTGAGGGACTTCTGATTTAAACATGAATCAAAGAGGGAAGACCACAAAGCTTAGGAAAACAAGCCAAAACCTGGAATACAACCAACAGTGGCTCTAATGAGGATTGGCTAAACATGGTTTATGACAAAGAACCACAGAATCTCTGGTTGCAGACCACCACAAAAATGGAGCAGAACACCAAAAATAGAAAGGGAAATATTTACAGAACTCACAAACAGGGAAAGGAAAGGCCTACATATGATACATATTTACTTGTGCACTACACTGATTCTTACTTAAAGAAAGGCTTCATAAATTGCCCATGCACAGGCAACTCAAAACTTTCTCCCTCCATATTTTTCAACAAATATGATTCTTTGCCAAAATGTTCTGAAATAATATAAGGCCCTAGCCATAAAGACTCAAATTTCTTGTGTTTACCTCTGTCTTTTGCCCTTGCATTCCATTGGAGATCTAAGTCACCATCCTGAAACTTTATGTTAGTAGCCCTTTTGTCAAACAAATACTTCATTTTTTGTTGTAACCTTATGTTCTCTCTCTGACTATCTCTCCTTGTTTCATCTAATTCTATCAACTGTATCATCCTATCTTGCATTGGGTCAGAGACATCTAAATGTTCTTCTTGTATGAATTGGTAAACAGGTTGTAAATTGTTCATTGGCAACCTTGCTTGTAAACCATATACCAATTCGAAAGGGGATTTACCAGTTGCCTTTTTGAGTGTTATCTTATCAGCCCAAAGAGCTAATTTCAACTTTGTATGCCATGTTTTCTTATTTTGTTCCAGAGTCCTCTTCAGTATCTTCAATATGATTTTATTGCTAGACTCAGCTTGTCCATTGGCCTGTGGGTGATATGGGGATGAGTATGATATTGTAATCCCATACCTTTCACAGAAACTTGTCATTTCCTCTGATCTGAAACTCATAGCATTATCCATTACTAATTTACTAGGCACACCAAACCTGGTTAAAATGTTATCCATGAAAAAATCAGTAACCACCTTACTTTTTGCTCTCCTGGTAGGGATAGCTTCAATCCATTTAGTAAAATAATCAGTGGCCACCAATATCTAGCTATGTCCTGCACTAGATTTCTCTTGAAATTCACCAATGAAATCAATCCCCCACATAGCAAAAGGAGCCTCAGTGCTCACTGGATTTAGCAACAGAGCACCTACAAATTTCAATTTGTTGGAAAACCTCTGACATGGTTGACATTTCTTGACATGAACATACGTATCCTTGAACAAGGTAGGCCAACAATATCCTAACCTCAAAATTTTATGGGTGGTGGTCTTAGCAGAAAAGTGACCTCCACATTCTCCTTCATGCATCTCAATCAGAACTTTCTCGGCTTGGTGTTTTTCAAGGCACAACAATAGTATACCATTCTTATCTTTCCAAAACAAATCTCCTTGGATTAGAATATACCTTTGAGTTTGTAATTTCAAACTCCTCTTTTGATTTTCAGACAAATGGTCAGGGCACTTAGCATTTTTGAGAAAGAAAACAATATCAACATAATATGGTTGCCTTTCTATACTGATAATAGCTTGGTCATGTATTTCTGTCTGGTTCAGCTGTACTAAATCTAGGTTCTCTTCTGTCATAATTTTTGTCAGGCCCTATCCTCTTATTAGTTTGGTGATATTGATTTCAAGGTTGAACTCCTGAATTCTTGTAATCCATTTACATCTCTTACTAGTAACCTCTGACTATGTAAGGATATCTTTTACTGATGAATGAGGAACATAGGCCTACACCTTAGCACATACCAAGTAGGGCCTAAAAGACTTTACAGCCTTTACCAATGCATAAGCCTATTTTTCCATTATTTCATAGTTAAGCTTTGCAGCCTGCAAGGATCTACTATAAAAACCTATGGGATGTTCAAATCCCTGTCCATCCTTTTGAAGCAATATGGTAGCAATTGTATGAAATGAGGCAAATGAAAACAAAGAGAAAGGCTTAGTGTAATATGGAGATTTCAAAACTGGAGCCTCTTGCACTGCCTCTTTGATTCTTTCAAATGCTTGCTGAGCTTCCTCATTCCAAAAAAACTTAGCATCTTTCTTTAGCAATTTTACTATGGGCTTAATAATTTTTGCAAAATTGACTATAAATCTCCTGACAAAATTTATCTTTCCTAAAAAGGATTGGACACCTTTTAAATTATTTAGAGCAATTACTCTTTGAATTGCTTCCACTCTCTCAGGGTCTATCCTTACCCCTTCCCTGGACACTATATGTCCAAGCAACTTTCCCTCTTTGACTGCAAAGTTACACTTCTTAGGATTCAATGAGACACCATATTCCAATGCTTTTTTAAAAATCTTACCCAGGTGGTCACAATGATCAATAGCCTTCTTGGAATATGCAGTCAAGTCATGTTGATAAATAACCATGAATAGAACTATAAATTCCTTGAAAGAAACATCCATGGCTCTCTGAAAAGTTGCTCCTGCATTTATTAACCCAAAAGGCATTCTGATATACACATATGTTCCCCAAGGAGTAGTAAATGCAGTTTTATACTTCTCTGTTTCTTTAACTAAAACCTGGTTGTAACCTGAAAAACCGTCCATTATGGACAACAATTCACAACCAGTCACCTTATGCAACATTGCTTCCATATTTGGCAGTGAATAGTTATCTTTCAATGAAGCAACATTTAGGTTTCTGAAATCAACACATAGTCTGATGTCACCATTTTTCTTTCTTACAGGCACTAGATTTGATACCCATGTTGAATGTCTAATGGGCTGGATTATCCCTGCATCTTTGAGTTTCATCAACTCTTGCTGCATCTTGGGAGCCAACAAGGGGTTAATAGGTCTCTGCTTCTGCTTGAATGGCTTCACATCTAACTTCAAAGGAATTTCATGCTGAAAAAGGTCTTCTCTATATGCTTTCAAGTCATCATACGACCAAGCAAAGACATGTTTGTATTTTCTCAGTAGCTTGATCAGATTTATTCTTACATGAGAATCCAAACCTTTCCCAATATAAACTATTTGAGGATTATTTTCAGATCCTAAGTTTATTTCTTCTAGATCCTCAATATTAGCATTGCTCAACTTTGATGTATCATTTTGCTGACTTATAAACAATGCCTCAAGTTCAACCAAAACCCTAGGAATTTGATTAGAACTTAATTGGACAACTTCATTTCCAAAGATATAATCTTTTCCATCATCATGTTCCAGTAAGGAACCACAATCTATACTTTGGTTCTCATAATGATGTAAACATTGCATGAACCTTAAAATATCTTGATCATCTTGGAATACCTGCCAGTTGTATATGTTGTCCGAAACAACTGGTCTTGTTTTAACTTCAAGTATTGATACTCCATGTAAGGTTAAATCATCATTTTTCATAGTGACATTTGCTTGAAAATCAGCCATAATATTTTTTGACCTTTCTAACCAATTTATATTAAAAGCATCAAACATTTCAAGTTGATCCCAAATAGCATGTTTGTACATTTTCAATCTATCATTCTTCACAGCATATTTAGA
>MU223714.1:2471675-2487535 GCA_018584345.1 Thuja plicata | reverse complement strand
ATTAATTAAATAAATATGACCTCATAATTGCTTTTTCTCAATTATCTGAATAATTAAATTCAATTATTGAAATGAGGATATTTATTTAATAATTAAATATTATTTAATCCCTTTTCATGTGTCTTAGGTAAAGAGGGTGAATTTAATTTAATTAAAGTGCTAGGACTTTATTAATTAAATTAATTCAATCATAAGGTTTGTTTAGCCAATAGATATTTAGGAATTAAACATGATGTATGATTAATGCAAATTTATGATTTTCTACATTTGACACTTAGGTCGAGTAGAGTCAGTCAAAGCTCAGAATTGCCTAGTACAATAGGACTTTGATGTTCTAGAAGAGTGACAAATGAAACAAAATTGGTTAGGGTTGCAAGGTGCCAATTTTGGGGTGTTACATTTTGCCCCTCTTTGAATTGATGTGTGAGCAGTGCATTGATTCAAAGAATAGTCTGATGCTTGAAGCACAAAAGAAAAAATTGATAATGCAAAGATTTTAGAGCCATCTCTAGAACAGAGCTTAACTCTCCGAAGTCTAGGTTAGGTTGCCAAGACATTAGTCCAATAGAGTTTTCGAGGATCATCTCCAGAATGAAGCTTGATCCTCAGGGATCTGGGTTAGAATGCCCTGATAACTAAATAGATTTGATATCTTTAACAAGACTGTCCTCAGAACGAGGCTCAACCTTCAGGAGTCAGAGTTAGAATGCCCCGATACCTGTCCAACAAGATAATCAATAGAGATTTTAGGACTATCTCCAGAATGAAGCTTAGTCCCCCAATATCTAGGTTAGATTGCCAAGACACTGGTTAGATTGACATCTTTCACAAGGCTATCCCCAGAACGAGGCTTAACCTTCAGGAGTCAGGGTTAGATTGCCCCGATACCTGTCTCAAAAGATAGTAAATAGAGGTTCAGGATCATCTCCAGAATGGAGCTTGATTATCAGGAGTCAGGGTTAGATTGCCCCGATACCTGTCCCAAAAGATAGTTTTCGAGAACCATCTCCAGAACGGAGCTTGATCCTCAAGAATCTGAGTTAGATTGCTCAGATACTTAAAAGATGATAAGATGTAAGGAACAAAGATGCCCTTATTGATTGTGGAGTATCTAGTTTTGACTGTGAGGTATGAAAAACTAAACATGCCCCAAGTGATGAGATGCCCCTAGAAATGAGGACTTTTGAAAATAAGATTAGATTGATTGAAAAATAGATTCAATGATGTAATCATCCTACCCCCTCGAGAGAGAAATGGAAAGATGACACGCCATAATGATGATGGAGAGCAAAAAATCACAGATAGATGTTGAATCAGAGATCAAGAAGAACTCAGAACAGATTATGGAAGAATTCAGAAGATTTAGAATCAATTTTGAGTGATTTCGAGGTCTGGTTGACCAAGTTTGACTAGGGTTGACCAAAGTTGACCAGAGTTGACTTTTGAGGAAAAAAGTCAAAGATTTGAGAAAATGATGATAAGATAAGATTCTGACAAGAAAGCGACGTTAGAAAGTTGACTGTACAAGCGTCTGATCGCATCAGTCCCAAAAAATTTAAAATGTGATTTTTAGCGATATAGAAGTGTCAAATTTCAATTTTGATCCCAAAAATGGGTTCAGAGTGGTCACATTAGGTAATGGTGAATTTTTTGCGCAAAATAGAGCACTTTGAAAATTTTGGTCAAACCCTATATAAGGACGAAAAGGGTCATTTTCAAATCATTTCAACCCTTTGACTTTGTGAGAAAAGAGCTCTGAGCTAAAAGACAAAATGGTGGTCCCCTACAATAGTCATCATTTCAAGCGATTGAGGAGACATAGCCAGCCTACAATGTACGGACCTCCTGTAAGTAGTCGACAAAACCTCTCTGTAATTCAAATTTGTTTGATTTCTGTCAATTTTTGCTCATTTTTCACGTGTTTTAAAATTTGAGTCGTGGGACTTCACACGAAGAAGTAGTTTCTTCACACGGCCCGTAGGGAAATCTTGCGTGAAGAAACAATGTTTCACGCCACTCGGTGCAGAATCTCATGTGGGAGAGTACCCAGTTTCGCACGAGAAACCCTTCTAGAGGGCATTTTATCGTGCGATTGATGATTAAAGTTTGCATGAAAGTACAATGTCGCGTGATTCGAAGAACTTCTTCGCGCAAAAGAGAACTTCTTCACGTGAAATTATGCTTCTTCACGTGAGAAAAAGTGGTCAGAATGAGCATGAAATCAGTCTGTGTCACGTCTAATAGTTTTTGCGTCAGCGTCGTTAATGCATGTAGGATGTCTTGAATGCTTTCTTATCTTATTATGCTTTGAATATCGCAGATTACTGATCATGCTCTGTTGTTTGCATGTCTTGCAGGTCAAATTTCTAGACATTGTGTTCAGATCACATCACCTAGTCATTAGTATATTGGTATCACAGTTAGATGATTCCAAGACAGCACATATAGGTACCTTGGGATTGAGCTCACATTATGTGATGTAACTGAGATTCAGGTCAATCATGGAATGTTGGGAGCTTTGGTTGAGTGTTTCCATTTGAAATTGAACACATTCCATTTACCACAGGGGGAGATGACTATTACTCCCAAGGACATATACCGGATCTTGAGGATACCATTCCACGGTGTCCGAATTGAGTATGAGACACATCCCAAGTTGGGCACAGCAGCTTTGAGAGAGGTCTTTCAGTATGACCTCGTTATGGGCAAGGCAATCCCATGGGAGGATCTGATTAGCGAGTATGGTCTGAGCCGTAGGTTGCCAGTGGTTCTAACATGCTTCCTTGGGTGCTACCTAATGTCGAATCATGGACAACACAGTCTAGAGTGTGGCTGGGCAGGATGTTACAGCTGATGCTAGCACGACCTCAACATTACAGATGGGGACAGTGTATGCTAGCACACATGTATCATGAGATGCATGAGATCACCTATCGAGATGCAAAGAGCATGGCAGCGGGAGTCTTTGTTTTACAGGTATGGGCCTGATGCTCCCGTTACCAGGCTGATATGTGAGGACATGAGGCAGCCCTTGGAGCCTCATATTTACCGATATAGGGGGATGATTACCCAACCCGCGCTGGGTAAGGTTGACCAGTGGTGAGCTCATCTTGATGATTTAGCAACAATGATATGGAGGCCCTGGAGGTTGACAGAGGCCTGGGATGATGCAGTAGAGTAGCTGAGTCATATGTTCTGTTCACGTACGATGATAGGTTGCACCATTACTGTGATCAAGAGATTCCTGTAGAAGCGGGTATGGCGGCAGTTCAGACGACCACAGGACATCTCACAGGAGTACACAGTGTACACTAGGTTTACAAATGAGGTCAGGAGGGGCTGGGGAACGAAGTTGGACCAGGGACGCATGATGATAGATATCTGTGCATTGGTCCCAGTTCAGTGGGACTATCTCCGAGATGTAGCAGATACCGGCATGACCATCGAGTATAGAGAGCACTTTGTTACCCACCCCTTTCTGAGATTCATGGATCCAATGGGGATAGCAGGCCAAGCATAGGTGGTACATCCATAGGTTGTATAGCCACAGGTTATACATCCACAAGTGCAGCAGATGCAGATGCCCCCACCACAGGAGAGGGTACAGTCGGGGTTACAGCAGGGTCCTTGACCTCGGACAGTACAGGTTGACATCCACACCCAACAAATGGGGATGGATGTTGGAGCTAGTGGCAGTGGTAGCACCAGATAGTCTCGGCAATGACCGGTGGAGCAAGTTACTAAGGAGCAGTAGGTACCCCCTCAGGAGGAGGTACAACAAGATTATCCTATGTAGGAGGATCAGCCTGCACAGGACATAGCGCAGGACCCACAACGATGATCTCAGGAGAGAGTTCAGTAGCTCACAAAGTAGGTGGGAGATTTGACCATTTAGGTAGCTGTGCAAGATGCATGATTACTAGATAGAGACCAAGAGCTACAGGATCTCTGAGAGCAGCTCCGGGCAGCATAGGAGGAGGTGCGACATCAAACAGCACAGGCGACTTATTACTATGCATCATATATAGGTGTGGTGCCTGACGAGGCATCTCAGGTGGCCAGATTTTCAAGCTATGCAAGAGGATCGGAGGGAGCACAGATGGCACCTCCACCAGATAGGGCCCCATCTCCACCTCCTCTAGGTGATGAGGGAGAGGGCCAGAGTAAGGGTTTTGATAGACAGATAGAGATGAGATCATAGGATGTATCTAATGCATTGGCATCCTTGTATTATATCACCATTTTGAGATAGATCATGCTTGAGTAGCACCATTTTGTATTTGTATCGACACATTAGATATATATATATATGAGCTCATCTTTTGGTATCATCGCATTTTATATATTGCCTTTATGAGATGTTTCCTATATGCTTAGATGGTTAGATGATGGATGCAAATGTATGAACATGGTTTAAATAAATGTAGATGTATGAAATGCACATGTATGATTTAGATGAAAAGATGTATGTATGTGAATGATTTATGTAAATGCAATGTGTAGCTGAGAATGTAAATGTAATGTATAGATGATTATGAATTGTGAATATGAATATGTATATGGTACTAACATCTCATGCAGGACGACAAATGCTAACCAAAATATTATGTGAAGAATCGAGAGCGAAGACCGAACACTCATGCAGTCATGATGAAACCCGAACGGTGAAGAACTCCCCAATGTATGAACCCAGAAGAATGCAATGAAAAGAACACTGAATCATTGCCACAATGCAAGTCTAGAATGAAAATGCAATCCTATGCTAGATGCAATATGAGAGTGCAAGTCTAGGACATGGTTGTGAGACCCATCATATAATCATCATCATTGAGAATTTTTTTTTTGGAATAATGAAGTCGATACAACCCTTACTGGTGCCACAATGCAACCATGAGGATATGAATATGACTTGCATCGGATAAAATGTAGGAAACAAACGTAAGCACCAGGGCACAAAAGCCAAGATGACCTGAATATTGTTTCTAGTTAATGTTGCAAGAGTACACCAGTATTGAGGCATTCAAAGCCAAGATAACCATGAGTGTGATCATGCGTAAACAAGCAGGTCAATAACAAATAGAGAAATAACAAGAAAGGAGATAGTACCGACCTCAACATGGCGTACAAATAAACAAGATCGAGGGATGTGAGGTTGTTCCACCTTATTGCAGGAGCTCTTATCACATACACCCTATTTATTTTACGTTGCCGGATCATCGGGACTACACCAACAAGCAGTAGACAAAGAAAATATCAATGAAATCCATGAGAATAGATAGCATACAAAGAAATATTCAAGCATAGCTTAGTCAGTTTCAAAGTTTTCGAATATATTCATGTTTAGAGGGTGTTAAAAAACACTGTTGTGCTTGTGAGTGCATTGTGTTTGATTGTTATCGATAGATGTTTACGTTTGAGATATCCGGTGTGTGTTGAAAAACATAGATGTGTCCAAAGATAGTGTTAAAAAACACTGTTTATGGTGGTGTTAAAAACACTAGTTTGTGTCAGTAGAGAGTTGTCCTTGAGAAATGACAAGATTACTGACTCAGGTGTAAACCAAATATGTGATCAAATGGGGGACCCGTGCCCCCCAAGTAATGATGTCTGACTTGACATATGTTGCGAGGACAAACGAGATGTGATTGCCCCCAAGCGTATGGTGTTGAATCAGTGTCAAGTCAAGAGGGTTCGCAAAGGAACCAAAGTGTCACAAAAGTGACCAAAAGCTATGTACAAACTAAAGCATAGAATAGTCAAGATTGAGTATCGATAGATAAAGCATGTGAGTATAACTCCAACTATAACAAATGTGAGCAATCTCGATAGAATAGCGACAGTAGGCAGACACAGTGAGAACCACTGGTGAGTGACGCGAGAGAGATGCTCAAATGAAATGATCGTAGTATAAGATATACATCAGTAGGCAGACGCAATGAAAACCACTGGTGATTGATGTGAAGAGGATCCTTAAAAGATAAAAGGATAGTGCCCCCTAGATCAGGAGGGTTTCCCTGAGAGTATGACCAGTTTCAATCCATTTGAGTTGGTGTCTTGACAGGAACTGAAAGCAAATGAAAGTAGGAAAGCAGCAATGCAGGAAAGCAAATGCGTAAAGCCAAGTGGTGTTGCGATAGATATAGCATTGTGGAACAAGAGGCGCATGTTTACCAGGTTTTCACCTTCTTGGCAGAAATTCTTTTTTTGCTACCATGACGCCTGTTTGCCAAGTTTTCATCAATGGCACCTTTTTCTCTTTTTCTCTTTTTTTTTTTGTATTTTTCAAATTTTTTAGTTTTTTTGTATTTTTGGAATATATGATTTTTTTGGAGATACATCAAAGCGCCTATTGCTAGGTTTTCACTAAGATGATCATTTTTTCAGGACTTTTTCAGATTTTTAGAATTTTTTTAGGACTTTACTATATACATGAGCACACTGAAGATGTCTCAGCTATAGAACCACTTCAGATGAAGAGCATTGATGGGCTCTTTGAGTTGTTCTCCTTCAGTAGTAGAGAGTTGATAGGTACCAGACCCAAACACTGTAGTAACAACATACAGACCAAGCCAATTTGGTTCAAACTTCCCTTTCTAGACCCGATATTGTTGATTCTTAGGGTTCTCCCTCAGAACAAGGTCACCTGCTTGGAAATCCCTTGGTCTAACCTTTTTTTTATAGCTCTTGGACATCCTATTTTGGTATGCTCTAAGGTGATTGAACGCCACTTGGCAGTGTTCATCAAGCAATTCTAGCTCTTGTAGCCGAGATATTCTGGTATCTTCATAAGTAATGAGGCCCTTCAGAGAGACTCGCAGAGAAGGAATCTCAACCTTAATTGGTAACACAACATCTGCTCCATAAACCAAAGCATAGGGTGTAGCCCCTGTTGGTGTTCTTATGCTTGTCTTGTATGCCCAAAGAGCTGGATTAATCTGGAGATGCCAATCTCATCCGAATTTATGCACTGTGCGATGCAGGATTTTAAGGATTGTTTTGTTGGATGTTTCTGCCTGTCCATTACCCTGAGGATAATAGATGGAAGACCAATGTTGAGTAATTTTAAACTTAGAGCATAGCTTTGTCAAATCCTTGTTTTTAAATTGTCCCCCATTATCAGTGATGATTGTTGAGGGTACACTATGCCTATAGATGATGTAGTTGAGAATAAACATAGCTACAATTTTTCCATTGGAAACCTGAGAGGGACTGCCTCCACCCACTTAGTAAAATAGTACATAGATGTGATTATAAACTTATGTCCATTGGAGGATGAGGGGTAGATCTGACCCACCAAGTCAAAGGCCCATTATTGAAATGGCCAGAAAGTAATGAATTTAATAAGCTCCTTGGTTGGAGCATGAATCATATTACTGTGTAGTTTACATTGTTTGCAAGACTTAGTAAATTGTGTAGCTTCTTTTTCCATATCTGGCCAATAGTAACCAGCTCTAATAAGTTTATGGGCCAATGTCAGGTCGTTAGAGTGGGACCCATAGATGCCTTCATGCACCTCTACTAACGCTCGTTTGGACTCATCGATTTCTAAACACCTAAGGAGGGTACCGTCTAGACCATGTCTATACAAGTCATTAGCAATGATGACGAACTGTGAAGTACTGCAGATTAAGTGACATTTTTCATTTTAGGAGTAAGTGTCTGGAACAATCTGGTCACGAAGGTAAGAAAAGTGGTGATGGTAGCAGGATGAGTCATGTCCTATAACAGAACAGATCATTTGGGAATCAGGGGAGTCATAGGCTGGGTAGTGTAACGTCTCCACTAGGAATTCATGTCTAAAATCATTTTTAGGCATCTGTAGCATAGAGGCAAGAGTAGTCATGGCATCTACTGCTTTATTATCTGCCCTTGGAACCTATTGAAATGTGATATGAGTAAAATAATTTTTGAGATCATCAACCAACCATTTATAAGGTACCAACTTGCCGTCCCTTGTCTGATAGATATCATTGACTTGATTGATGACCAACTATGAATCTCCAAGAACATTGAGTTTGTCCATGCGCCACTGAAGGGCAATCTTCATACCATTGATTAAGGCTTCGTACTCAGCAATATTTTTTGTACAAGGAAACAACATCTTATATGCTTTTGGTAAAGAGTACCTTTGAGGTGTAATGAACAGTATCCCAGCACCTAACCCCTGTTGGGTAAATGAACCATCAAAAAACATAGTCCATGATCGATGTGTAAGAAGTAATATGGACTCATATGGAAATTCAATGTGTAATGGTTGATGATCAACTAGAGGTGCTTCTTCCAACTGATCTGCTATTTCTTGGCCCTTAATGGCTTTCCTTTCCACATATTCAATATCAAATTCACTGAGAAGCATGACCCATTTAGCTAGTCTACCTATGAGGGTAGCTTTACTGAGTAAATATTTCAGAGTGTCAATTTTAGCAATTAGACGTGTAGTATGAGCCAGCATATAGTGCCACAATTTTTTTGAAGCAAACACCACTACAAGGCAAGCCTTCTCTATAGCAGAGTATTTTGTTTCATATGAGACTAGAGTTTGACTAATGTAGTAGATAGCCCTCTCTTTGTTATGCTGATCTTCATGAGGCAATAAGATACCCAATGATGTATTCGTAGCAGATATGTAAAGTATAAGTGGCTTCCCATGAATGGGAGGCATCAAGATTGGTGGGTTCGCAAGATACTGCTTGATTTGTGTGAACCCTTCATCACATTCTTTGTTCCACTGATAAGCCACACCCTTGTGCAAAGTTTTGGTAAATGGTTGTGACTTGTTCACCAGTTGAGAGATAAAACACCAGATAGACTGCAGTCAGCCCTGAAGTCCTCTCATTTGTCTAATATTTTTTGGTGGCGGCATTTCCATGATGGCTTGTTCTTTTGCAGGATCTACTTCAATACCTTTTGCAGAGATGATATAGCCAAGAAATTTCCCAGATGTTACGCCAAATGCGCACTTCTTAGGATTGAGTTTGAGACTGAATTGTTCCATTTGATCTAGTGTAGGACCTAGATCGGCAAGATGCTTCTTTCGGTGCATACTTTTAGCTAAAGTGTCATCCACATAATCTTCCATTGTTTTATGCATCATGTCATGAAATATGGTGGTAACAGCTCTCTGATATGTAGCACCAGCATTTTTGAGTCCAAAGGGCATGAAATTCCAACAGAAGGTGCCCCAGGCACATGTGAAAGCTATTTTCTCTTCATCCTCTGGCGCAATTTTTATATGGTTGTAGCTAGAGAAACCATCCATTAGTGAGTATATTTTATACCCAGCTGTCATATCTATGATCATATCAATATTAGGTAATAGAAAATTATCCTTAGGACATGCCAAATTCAAGTCTCTGAAGTCTGTGCAGACTCATATAGATTTATCATGTCTTGATATTGTAACAATATTAGAGATCCACTATGCATAATCAATGACTCTGATAAACACTACCTTAAGTAGTTTCTCTAATTCAGCTTTGGCAAGTAGAGCTACATGTGGATGCATTTTGTGAAGCTTCTGCTTGACGGGCTTAACACCTGGTGCAATGGATAGATGATGCATGATTAGATTAGGGTCTAATCCTGGCATGTTTGAATATTTCCATGCAAAGTTAATCTTTTTGCTTCTGAAGAATGTAGTGAATTCCTTTCTTTCTGCCTTTGATAGTGATTATGCCAAGTGAATAATCTGAGGTTCTGCCTCTGTACCCAAGTTGATAGGTTGAGTTGGTTCAATAAGCACAGATGATCTCTCCTGGAAATGACTCAAAAGCGCATCAAGTATCTCATCTTCAGGTGCCTCAAAGAGGTTTTCAGCTTTGGATACGTCTTTTATTTTGACTATTTTAGGCTCTGATACTGCCACAAGGTGGTTTTCACCATCAAAGCACCTATTTTTTCTTTTTTTGATTTTTTGACTAAGATACTTGATGTCAGCCTCGGTCATATTGACACTTTCTTCACTAGTGGAGGACGTTACAGGTTTGACAGTGTGTAGGTAACAGGCAAGAGCGTAATCATTCTGGAATGTAAGTACTTCACTAGATGGGGAGGTAGAGTTCCAGTCTATAAGCTCAGGATGGCAAAGTGAAAGAGGAGTGATAGGTTCAAGTGCATTCATAGTATAATCATCAAAGGCATGGACAAGAAAGTCGAGACCCAAAGCGATCTCATCCAAAGGTATAGTCAAATTCCTTTGATTCCTAGTGACTATAGTAGATGACATGTTAACACCTAGGGAGTCAGACTCATGTGACCCTACACTAGACCGTTCACATACTTTGAGAAGATTTTCATATGCATTAGCTGTATCTGTATCTCTGTCAGAAGTGGCATATGACAAGCTATCAAACTCGTATTCATGGGAGTCTCTTTCATCATTAGTTTTCATATCAAGAACATGAGTGAAATCAACCCTTTGTCCCTAGTTGGGATGAGTTCTGCCTAGGACCTCTGCTATGGTCAGATGAGCACCTTTTGACCTAGGTACCTTAGTAGTGTTTGTAGCATCATCTATCTCTTGTGTAATGAGAAGTGACTGGAATTCCTGGTCAAACTATTCTTGAAAGTGTGGTGGTATGTATAAATCACCCTGATGACAAGGGTTCTGAGTATATATGTCTTTCCACTCTTCATAGGTTAATGGAGCAAGTGAAGTGGTGGTATCAGAATCACTGTCAGTGTCTACTGTACTGACACATGGTACAAATTTATTTGGCTCAGCAAAGAATGTTGCCAGGTCTGGACGGATAGGATAAGGAAAACTATCCTCATCAGAGTTGTCTTCAGGTTCTGCAATTTTAGGTGTTTCTTCAGGTGTTGGTTTCTTATCTTCTCAAGGTACAAACTTATTTATTCCCAGTTGGAATGTGAGTTTCTGGAAGCCTATACCTATAGAGTCGCGTGTTCTGCAACCAATAGCTTCAAGTGGTGCAATCAATCCCTTATGATTCACACCTATGAGATCATTTCCTTTATAGACAAAATTTTGCATAATAAATAAACCTTTGCCATATTGCTCAAGTTTTATGTCATAAGGAGGAGTATTTTCAGAATTGTCTTCTCCTTTATAGATCCAAGCTTTGATAGCTCTGTTTTCAGCTTCTTCTTCTAATGGTACTGTGGCTTGTACAAAGGTACCACCATACTTTGTTGGAGGAGGAACCATAGAAGGTTTAGTTCTTTCAGAGGGTCTCCCAAAAGAGCATGGAGACAAAGGAAAAGATGTAATAGATAGCACAGGTTCAATCTGATATCCACCCATGTTAGTTTCTTTGAGTGTCAAACTCTTTCCCATTTCTTTTAATTTATTCTCAAGGAGTTCAATAGATTCTTTGTTGGTAGGCACAAAGATGTCAGCAGATTTTGTGAGAGCATTGCAATCATAGCGTGTATTAGCTGGTATAGTCACTTCAGATCCTTGGAATGGGAACTTAATGCACTTATGGTATATGGAAGGGACAACCTGCATTTCATGGATCCATGTCCTTCCTAATAGAATATTGTATGCCAAATGAATGTCAAGCACTTGACAAACAACATCTCGTTCAACAGGACCAACTCTTATGGGAAACACAACTATCCCCTTGGATTTACATTCTTCCTCATCATAGGCTTTAATAGTAATCTTTTTGCAAGCATAAATGCAATCTTCACCATAGCCTAACTCAATAAGGAAACTAGCAGAGCAAATATTTAGGCTAGTGTCATTATCTATGAGAACACAGCGAACACGCTTTGGACCTATCATGACTTCAATGTGTAGAGGTTTTTTATGTGGGTGACTCAAAGAATGTTTGTCTTCCTCAGAGAAGGACAAGTAATGTGAGGAGGTCAAGTGACCCACCATAGATTGAAACCGGTCGAGATCAAGATCTTTTGGGACATTTGTGTTAGTAATAACTGAGCGGGGGGGGGGGGGGGGGGTGAATNGGGGGGTTGAATCAGTGGCCTCAAAAATTTATCCAATTTAAACTTTAATCCACCAGTCAGTACTTCTCCAATTATTAAGTCCCTACAAGATGTATGCCTTTGAAATACTTAAAACAAATAATTGTCTGTCAGTTTACCTTGTCTATTCTTATTCTCCTTGATAACCGATAGGCAGTAAACTGTATTTACTAATACTCAGTAAATATACAGAGTATACCAGTCAATCTATAAATTCATATGAAGAATGCAAAACAATAAAGTAATGAACCATACACATATAACACAAGGATTTTAACATGGAAATCCTGTTAAGGGAAAAACCACTGGGACCGCTACCCCAAATTTTCACTCTTCTGAAGTGAGCCCTGTTAGGAGCCAACCCTGTTAAAGGTTACAAACACGTGGTTAAGTGTGACCTTGTTAGAAGATTTTTATACATAGGTTGTCACTTAGTATCTGGCATCTATGCTACCATCCTTGAATAAGTCTCATGACTGTCAATAGGCTTTATGCAAATCTTACTACCATCCTTGAATCAACCTCCTTCTTAGACTGTCAATAGGCTTTAGGTAAGACCAGTGCTACTATCATGAGTCAACCTTCTATTAATCTGTTAGGATATACCTCAATTACAAAAGACTGTTAAGTCCTACTCTGTTAAGAGACTTAATGCTTCAATGGTTAAACTGAAATAAAATGACTTGTTTCTAATGCAACAGAATTGCAGATTTTCAGATCTATTTACTTACAATATCTTTCTGATCAATGTATCAATACAATTCCTTTGTACTTAACTCTTTATGCTCTATGATGTTGTTCTTTTCTGTTTGTCGGTGTCTGCAGAATTCTTTAGCTCTTCCTCAGCTTGATTGATCAGGACTGCATGAAGTTAATTCTTCATTAGTTTCTCTTCAACATCTTCTATCAGTTCACTCCCCCGTGTATCTGATGGCTTTCTTCACTTTAAGGAATGAATTATGATTGTCTCTTAAATAGACATGATATCCTTAATTCTTGGTTCTTGATTCTTGATTCTTGGCGTGAAAAGAAATCTAGCCAAATTGATTTATGGCTTTAACTCCTGATTTATCTCATAGTTATCTTCTTACTAGTTGTGAAAATCACTTACTTAACTATGGTCGAATAAAACAAATCAAACAACCAGTTAAGTCTATCTTTTAGCTCTTACAGCTAGATATTTTATCATTTTATAATCTCTCTGTTCTGTCCATCAATTCTACAGTTTGTCATCGGTGACAACTTCCAGTTCCATCGGTGTAACTTCAATTAGCTTTGGGATCTTCGTCCGTCGGGCATCATTGGATCTTGCTCTTCAGGAAAAACTATTTTTATCTCATCGGGCATCCTTTGATTCTGCTTCGTCAGGCAACACTGTCTTCTGCTCGTCAGGCATCACTGTGACTTTTATCTCTGTCTTTACCGATGGTGTGCACTCTATCGGTGTAGTTTGTCACTTAGTGAGTACTTGAATTTTATGCATTTCTGAAAGCATAACCTTTGTTCCATTGATTCTCTGAAGTCTTTGGCATTATGTATATGACCATATAGATGATATCAAGTTGACATCAATGAAAATACAAACCATTAACTAATTTAATGTATTGCATCATCTTCAACTTAATATAGTCAACCATTTAATCAATTACATGTCATCAATCTCTCCCTTTGGCATTGATGGCAACATACTATATTATCACGCTATACTATTGCTAATACAATATGAAATAAAATTGTTGAGATTCATCAAATTACCAAACAATTTGTTTTGATAACCGATAAAATGTCTGACCACCGGTAAGCTCTGTGTAAGCTTGGATTTGATTCTCACAGCTTTCTGTTTCTTCTTCTGATGTGTTGTGACCACTGTTGGTATCAATTTTTTGTTCTTCTTCTTTGATGTCTTTTTCTTTTGTTTGCAACTTTTATACAAATTCTTTCCCTTTGGATCTGATCTCTCCCTGTTTGGAGTAATCTGATAATGAATAATTTTTTATGATAATATGAATACATTCTCTCCTTTTGACAACAATGCCACAAATATTTAAATATCCAACATTCCGTCAAACAATTTCTTCTATCCATAATATATTCCTTGAATTTCCCTTATCCATCATCAATATAACAGTTTTCTCAGGTGCTCTGTTCTGATATATACCTTTCTGTATATAGATGTAACTTTGAAGTTCAGCTTCTGCTTGCACCAATCATGAATGATATTCTGATAATATATGGTTGATGCAGCATTCATTCCTTTTACTGACTAATAGACATGGGTTTGACCCCTAGTCTTTTTCTCAGGTACTCAAATGTATCCTTGAGCAGTGGCTTGGTGAAGATATCAGCCAATTGTTCTAGTTTTCATTACACATATTCAAGTATTACCTCTTTTTCTTGAACTTGTTCTCTTAAGTAATGATACTTGATGGAAATGTATTTAGTCTTCGCATGCATGACTGGATTCTTGGAAATATTTATTGTACTAGTGTTATCACAATAGATAACTACTGGTTCTTTGATCTTCATATGCATACCTTCTAGCAACTATTTGATCCATGCAATGTTTGAGCAGTTTGCAGCAGCAACAACATATTATGCTTCTGCAGTGGACTAAGAGATGCATCCTTGCTTCTTGCTAATCCATGTGACAACTCTGTCACCCATAAAGAATGCTCCTCTAGTTGTGTTCTTCCGGTCATCAAGATTTTCAGCCCAATCAATGTCGGTAAACACTTTTAGTTCAAATTTGCCTTCTTTTCTATACCATAAGCCAAATTCCTCAGTATTCTTCAGATATCTTAGAATTCTTTTCACAACAGTTATATGTGATTCCCTAGGGTTAGCAGAAAATATAGCAACAATTCCTACTGCATGTGAAATATCTGGTCTAGTGTGTACAACATACATGAGTTTCCCTATCATTGATCTGTATAGGGTCTGATTTACCATTGTTGTCTTGTCTTCCTCTGTTAATTTGCATCTAGTAGCCATCAGTGTTCCAACAGGTTTGGAATCTTCCATCTTGAATATTTTCAGAACTTCTTTGATGTATTTTGACCGTGTAATGAAAATACCTTCACTTTGTTGAATGATTTGTAGACCAAGAAAGAACTTGATCTCTCCAAACATAGACATCTCAAATTCCTTGCTCATCTCATCAGAAAATGATTTGCATAGCATATCATTGCATCCAAATATGATGTCATCAACAAATATTTCAGCAATCAAAGTGTTAGCATTAGTATCTTCTTTCAAATAAAGATTACTGTTTTCACTAGTCCTTATGAATCCAATACTTATTAGATAGGAATGAATTCTTTCATACCAGGCTCTGGGAGCTTGTTTTAGTCCATACAAGGCTTTGTTAAGTCTACATACCATGTTCCACTTGTCTGGATCTACAAACCCTTCTGGTTGCTAGATGTATACCTCTTCTTCAAGTATTCCATTTAGGAATGTTGGCTTGACGTCCATTTGATATACTTTGAATCCTTTGTATGCAGCATAAGCAATTATAATTCTTACTCCTTCTAGCCTAGCAATGGGTGCAAAGGTTTCTCCATACTCTATACCTTCCTCTTGTGCATACCTCTTGCATACTAGTCTTGCTTTGTTCCTTGTGACTTCTCCATTCTCGTTCAGTTTGTTCCTGAATATCCTTTTTGTACCGATGACATTATTTTCATCTGGTCTTGGAACAAGTGACCATGTCTTGTTCTTCTCTATATGTTCAATCTCATCATTCATAGCACTTATCCATTCTTCATTAGCTAGTGCAGCATTCACAAACTTTGGTTCAAACTCACAAATTAAGCAATTTGAGTTTAAAGACTTACTCCTTGTTCTTGTACCAGCTTTCTTATCTCCTATGATCTGGTCCTCTGGATGGTTCCTTCTTACATATCTTGCAA